>CM066328.1:245343281-245828281 GCA_033807585.1 Hydrophis major | reverse complement strand
ATATTGCAAACTCTTATTCCATTTTCAGCTATTGCACTATTTCAGATATTGAGCTGTGGTGTAGAGGTTAGAATGCAGTACTGCAGGCTGCTTCTGCTGATTGCTGACTGACAGCAGTTCGACAGTTCATTTCTCACTGGCTCAAGGTTGATTCATCCTTCCATCCTTCCAAGGTTGGTAACATGAGGATCTAGATTGTTGGGGACAATATGTTGACATTGTAAACATCTTAGAGAGGGCTGTAAAGCACTATGAAACAACATACAAGTCTAAGTGCTACTGCTAAGTGCTATTCACTGGTATCCCTGCTATCATGGGGAGGCTATGTGATTGAAGTGGTCAGTGTCATGATGTAAAATCTGTCAAGGAGATGGGGTCTGGGATAGAAAATGGGTGGGGAAAAATGGACACTTTGGACCAGGTATTCTTCTCTGCCTAACTTTCCTCATAAAGGTAGTTGTGAGGAAAACCAGAAAAGGAAGTTGTAGCCATGCTACTTGAACTCCTAAAGAAAAGGCAGGATAAATTAATAAATAACTATAAAAATCTGTAAACTTATTTTATGTAAACCCTTGATTATCAACAAATGGAAGGAAATGGCCTATTTTGCTACTGATCCCACCATGGATCACACATATACACATCTCCTGGGGGATCCTTTGTAACCATTCACAGGTAGTGAATTAATCTCTGTATTTTATTTACTAAATGTAAAGATTGGCACATTTTGATAACACTTGGTGCAAAGTAGTCCTCTACCCTTCCTCATTCCTGAAAGTTAAAATGAAGTGAATTAGCAAAACCATGCCAACAGACAAAATTAATATTTAAAGGCTAGCAATTCTCCTTTTTTTTTTGGTCCATTCAAAATCTGATGAAACATGGGCATTTATGAATAATAATTAGAAGCACCAGGTAAATGAGCCCACAAGACAGACTTGCAAAGGAATATCAAAGCTGTGATACTAGTACTGGAAATGCTTTTTGTAATGTAGAGAAAACTAATCATGCCAGTCACAGCACAAGTTAACTGTTTTCTGCACGATCTTAATATTTAGGAATAATGAGAGAATATACTTATAAAATATGTTATTAAGGGCTTTATACTACATCAGACAACTAGATGGCCTCTAAGAGGATGATGACTCAAAAAGTCTGTGATCAAAACTCCCACTTCCTTCCCCTTTACTTCCTTCTCCTATACACTAACAGCTAAAATTACAAAATTAGCGACATGACGTCACAGTGTGGTGAATTTCCTTAGTTTTGCCAGCTCAGGCCCAGGAAAGTGGCCTAGAACTATGACAGTGCTGTATTTTGTAGTGCCAAATATTTAGAGTAACTACATGGCTTATTCAGAACTCAGTCACTCCTGGATGTTTCCAAAACGTTTTGTTGTTGCTGTACAAGGTTCATAGAGTTCTTGTCTGGATTTGCCACTGACCTTTTTGTGATGACACCAACCCACTGTTCCCTAATCTAATTCCCTCTGTACTTTATATGGCTGCTCAAGCCATATGTGGCTCTGTGTAGCTAATAGTCCTGAATGAACACAACGATAATAAAAACAGTTAAAATTAATATTTTCTACCTGAAACAAAATTCAGTAAAGTTTGGCCAGTAACCTGGCCAATCCTGGGAGGAAGAGCCAGGTTTTTTAGCAATTTACCAATGAGTAAAATTTAGTAATTTTACTAATTCTATAAGTCCAGCACAACTGGGGCCATCAGAATCTTGGGAGATATGTAGCTCCAAAGGCCTGAGCTATGACAGACAAGGCATTCTTGCTGTATCTCATTATGTGGGCCTGTTTAACAGGGTGACCTAGAGTAAGATGCCAAATCTCAGGGAATAACAAGAAATTTGAAAAAGGCAACCTGGTTCTATGTCAGGAAAGGCTTTGATGAGGAGAGAATGGCTCATGTAACACACATGCTGTGTGAGCTGCCTTGGGTGCCAGTTTGCTAATACTCTCTACAAGAATCTGAACTACTAATGGTCAAAGCCAATTGGTGGTAGATAAGAGCCAAAGGAATTCAAGGTGGGCTGGATTCAGATCTTTTGCAGGCACAAAGGGACTCAAGATTAATGATGTGCTGGGACCCCTCCCTCAGGCTCAGCCTGGGTATCTCATACACTCTCCTTTTTGGAAATATCTAAAGACCTAATGTTATCTGTTAAGTCTGGAGCATGGGTGCGAAAGATGGAGACGAGCCAGTAGAAACAGTAAACTTCAAACTCTTTATTTACATGATGTGACAGCTCAGCACAAAGGCTGCTCAAGCCTTACTTATATAGGCAACTCATTAACTACTTAACCAATAGCGAACCTGGAGTGCTAGCTCCGTTTAACCAATGGGAATGGTCTGTTAATGGGCAATCGGATGCTTCTAAATGGGCCAATCCGATTGGGCCATCAACAGCCAATCAGAAGTGCAGGGCCAGAACCCTGCACTAGACTTCAAGCTCAATGATAACTTTATTGGTATTATGCATTCACAACACCCCTTTCCCCCGGCTTCTGCCCACGGGGCATGGTTACATAGTCCTTAAGGTAGGACGGTTGTTTAATTAGTCTTTTCGATTTTCGCAAGGTGCCAGGCGGTTGGCTGCACTCTTACTGAGGTAGATCGTTGTTTAGTGGTAAGGGTGCCTCTGGTTCCGAGTTCGCGTTCTTGTTGTCATCAATATCACTGGCCATTTCCTGAGGTGCATTCACTCCAGTCCCTGGTTCCTGTTCCTGCGTTTCCGTTCCAATATCAGTCTCTTCGAAGGGGTTTCCTTCGAATAATAATTCGCTTTCCTCTGTATCTCCCCCCCCCTCAATTTGATCAAAAGGGAGTTCGGAATTGTGAGGTGGTAGCCGTGATCGTAGCTGATCTATGTGGCGCTTCCAAAGTCTATCGTCAGGGCACTGAACGAGGTATGATCTAGGGCCGGTTACGCGGATTATGGTCGCTTCCACCCACAGCGGATTGCCCGAAAAGTTTTTAGCGAATACGAGATCGCCTACCTGGAAGGTACGACATCTACTGCTGGATCCGAGTGGCTTTTCGGGTTCGTAGGCTGGGTGTAAACGGTCGAGGTGGGAGCGGAGCTTCCGTCCCATTAGCAGTTCGGCAGGAGTTTTGTTGGTGACGCTGTGAGGTGTAATGTGCTGCAGGAAAAGGATCCGGATGATTTTTTCGTCGATGTTGTCGTAATCGATCTTTTGCAGAGTCCTTTTGATGAATTGAACCATGCGCTCAGTCCTTCCGTTTGCATCAGGGTGCGCAGGCGAAGTGAGCGCATGTCGAATACCTTGGTCAGCCAAGTACTGCACAAAAGGTAGCGCGGTAAATTGGGGCCTGTTGTCAGATACCAGGACGTCTGGTAATCCGTGGGTTGCAAAAAGTCTTTCTAGTCTTTTGATGACTGCGTCAGTGGTTGTGCTGCTCATTCAGTGAATCTCAAGCCAGTTCGAGTAGGCGTCGACGGTTAGCAGGAATGTGTGGCCTTTGGTCGGCCCAGCAAAATCCAGGTGGATGCGGGACCAGGGTCCCCGCGGTGTCTCCCATTCGGTTGGGGTTGCCTTTGGTGGAGCGTTGCTTACTTCTTGGCATCTCTTGCAAGTTTTAACCCATGATTCGATTTGTCTATCGATGCCTGGCCACCACGCGTAGCTTCGTGCGAGGCCCTTCATGCGCACGATGCCAGGGTGGCCATCGTGCAAGGTTCTTAGCAGCGTCTGTTGGAGTCGTTCTGGAATAACGACTCTTTCACCCCAGATGACACAGCCCTTCTGCGAGAACAACTCTGTTTGACGACTTTTGAATGGTGCAAAGTTGTCTGGTACTTGGTCCAATGGCCATCCGCGTTCCACCCACATGAGGACTCGCGCCAAATGGTGTCGCGTTTTGTTTCTCTCGCGATGTCACGGGCAGTCAATGGCGGCGTGTGGAGTGTCTCGATCTGCAACGCTGTCATTGTTGGTGCAGGATTGTTGATAGTTTCAGGGAGCGGCGTACGGCTCAGCACATCAGCGTGGGGAATGGCTTTCCCTGGACGATATTGTAGCTGATAATTGTAGGCAGCCAAGAATTCTGTCCAGCGGGTCATTTGGGGAGATAGTATGTAGGGAGTTGGTTTGTCCCTAGCAATGATCCCCAGCAATGGTTTGTGGTCAGTTACAATGAAATTCTGGCCGTACACGTACTCATGAAACCTCTTAACTGCTGATACAATCGCCAAGGCTTCCTTATCAATTTGGCTGGAATTTCGCTCGGTTTTCGAGAGCGTCTTTGAAAAGTAAGCAATAGGGACTTCGTTACTGTTAGGTAACACATGACTCAAAATGGCGCCCACTCCAAAAGGCGATGCATCACAGGTTATGTTTAATGGCAAAGTCTCATTGTACTGCATAAGCACGGCGTCCAGTTCTTGAATGTAACCCAGACTTGGCTGGATCCTGCAACTGGAATTCGGTTCCCCTGGTAGTCTTTTAGGATGAGCCATTGAAATTGAAGGTCTTGGCGCCGGATTGTGGGGATGAGTTGTTTGAGGGTCTTCCATGAGACCATCGAGAGAGACAATCCTGAGTCTACTTCCATTGGGCAGGGCCGATTTTCAATGTTCACGTTGACCCGAATTTTCTGAGCATCCAATGAAGAGGCATGGCCAATAGTGAGTGTTTGGTGCGCCTCTTCTCGTCTCGCTAGACGATTCACGTGTCGGTTTCTGTAGGAATGGTTTACTGGTTCTCGCCTTACAGGGCGATTCCCTGTTGATTGGCGGAGATTGGTTCCCTTCGAGGTCGGTCTGGGTCCAAGGAGGCTTCTGTAGACCCACCCGATGTGGCCTCATTTCCCGCACTCATGGCAGAGTGCGTTGCGGAACTTTCAGTCAGCGCAAAAATGGTTGGCCCCGCAGCCAGCGCAGGGTTGTTGTTGGGACCTTGGGTGTCGTTCCCGATTGGTCCGTAGGCGATGGACCTCTTCTTCGTCGCTGTTTGATGACGACTTTATTGGTATTATGCATCCACAACATTACCATCTTGCTTGAGGCTCAGAGAAGACTTGTAACCATGGGGCTGGTTGGAACCCTGAAGGCCCTCCCTTTGATTTTAAATTAACATTTAATGTTGCATTTTAAATATTCTTGCCTTAACTACCTTTTTAATCCACTGCCTTATAAAGGGAAGATTAGAGACAGTACAATAATTGTCCAAAATCATTGGGTCCAAGGATGGTTTCTTGAAAAGGAGATGCAGGAGGGATTTGCTCCTCACTCATCGGTGAACTCATCTAACATGATTCTTTTCAGCCATGCCAGTTGGGAATTATATTGAAATCAAGATACACATGGAAAGGTTGTTGAAAATTGGCATAGACCCAAAAGGACAAGACACAGGGCTGCTGTATTTGTTGGCGCTCTGCAAGACCAGGAGTTAGCCCAGTGATGGTATTTATCCAGTTCACACTGGTTTGGAGGAACTGGTTATTAAATTACCCCTCCACTATCAAAGTGGATCCTGGGCGTTGCAATGTAATGGAGGAATGGGCAACGGAGCGGCCGGTATGAGGGAAGGAGAAGGCCATTATCCCTCTTTCTTCTTCCGGCTCCTCCCCCTCTTGGGCTGGCCACTCCATTTCCCATTTCTCAATTTCAGTGCAGCACCCAGGATGCACTTTGATAGCTGGAGGGAGTGTGTGTGTAATTTAACAATCAGTTCCCCCAGGGTCAGGTTGGCTGTTGTGGGAATCTCATTCCACATGTGTGGCAGAGCTGAAGGATAGGGATGGGCCACACCTCAACAAGCCAACCTGACCCTGGGCAAACGGGGTTGCTAAATTATTTGAATTCACCCCTGAGTTAGGGCCACACTTAGTCATCTGCCACACGAGAGCCCAAAGTTTCCTTAGCTGCAAGCAAACAAATTAGCTTTGTGAGCCTGTTTTGTGCTAAAGACACATTTTCCATGAATTTTTCTATTTATTTTGGATTTGATATTTTGTCTTCATGCCTTGTCATGACACGTGTTAATGAGAGGCTATGCTGAAATAAGATATTGAATTATGCTGATGCAAGTGTTAACAAATGTCTTCACTGCCAGTTGGCCTTCCAATTCCACATATTTTAGGATTAGCAAATGCTTAAAAGAACTTGATTTACTTGCTCATTAGCACAAATTCCTCCAAACAGAACTTGAGTTTTATTTATGTTTTGAAGTAGAAATCAATGCATTTTTTTTGCTTCCCTTCCCCTCTCCTCCTGAGATATCAGCCTCCTTATTTCAAACTTGGCAACGTAAAGAGGCTTGCTTGATGCATATCTTGCATGTCAAGTTTAAGAAGTCAGAACTAGCAAGATTTGAAACTGGTTTCTAACACTCAATTGCCTAAGATAACCTTACCGACTGAACATTTGCCATGGCATGATCTTGAAAGTTGAAATAATGGAATTTGTCATCTCTGATTGGGTCCAGCAAAAAAATCCCAGCCAAACACAGGAAAGGAAAATGCACAATCCCAACCACAGTGAAAAGGAAGAATGCAAAAGATTCAATCATATCATATAAAGCGCTTTTCATAGCTTAGACATGTGGCTTCCTTCCTACAGGGAACCAACCACTGATTAAAACAGCAAAGTTGAGATTTTTTTTTCCTTGCCAGCAGTGAATTACTAAATGAATATACTTATACTGTGAGCTATTTTTTCCACATGACTTCTTTTAAACAAGGCTGGACAAGCTGTAGCCCCAGGACTGCAAGCTGTTTTCAAACCTTTATTTTGGAGCTTCTGGAACCCAGTTGGATTCCAGAGTGGAAATCTGATTTCTTGTCATTCCAAAGTGGAATAACAAGACATTTCTTGTCATGAAAAGTCAAATACTGATATTTGAAAAGGGTTAAAATGTGTTTTAAGCTGTTTTTAAATCCCTGAGGTAACACAAATCTGCTGGCAAAATTTGCTCTCTTCTCCTAGCCAACTTTCTGCTTTGGTAATTCAGCTTTACAAGTTTTAATATGGGACGAGTTAAGGAAAATGATTTCCTGCCCAGTGGGGGAGGGGATCCATAATTTTTGGTCTCTACTTTGGGGTGAGTTTTTCTGCCTTTCTTAAGAGAACCAAGCATCATCTGAGGATGGGAGTTTGCAGTCTGCACTGCCCTATGAATGATCCAATGGGTTATTTTCTTTCTTTCTTTCTTTCTTTCTTTCTTTCTTTCTTTCTTTCTTTCTTTCTTTCTTTCTTTCTTTCTTTCTTTCTTTCTTTCTTTCTTTCTTTCTTTCTTTCTCTCTCTCTCTCTCTCTCTCTCTCTCTCTCTCTTTCGTCTTTTTCCCTCATTCATCCTCTTGTTTTCTCTCTCCACTTTTGTTGCTCTGTCTCTTTCACTGCCCCTTGCTGGACTATCTTTTGTGATTATCCATCATCTCTTTGGATGTTTTTATCACTTGTCTGATATTGTCGTACCTATCACTCATACTTTCTCTCTCTCTCTGTTGTCTGTTCCATCACCTGCACCATTGCCCTCTCTTGCTCTATAGCCCAGTCCATCACCCGCTACACCACTTCCTCCATTATTCTCTCTTGCTCCTACTCCATCAACCACTGCATCACCTGTTCCATCAGTTCACCCTGCTCCATCGCCTGCTCTATTGCCAGCCCCACTTACTTCCATTCACTATGGAATATCGCCTGTCTCTCCCACTTATTTATACAGTGTGCATCTAGTAAGGCTACCAAGCTATAGGTTGGGAATGAAAGGCCCATCATGAAGTCACATTAATAAATAAAGGGCAGCAAGGTATGTATTTTCCATACATAGTTAGGAAACTTAGTTAAGCCCATTGTCCTAAAATAGCCAATTTTGGAGCAAATTAATATATATATATTTTTCTCAAGTTTTCGTGGGTACTTACATGTATGGCATTCAGCTTTGTTTGGGTATTTTCCTAAGTGATTGTAGTTGTGCTTTTAAAGTTGTAGCAACGTATCGGCAGAATCTCATCTGCCATCATCAATACAGAAGCCTGATGATGGCAGATGAGATTCTGCCAAAACGTTGCAACAACTATATATATCCAGAGTTCAATATGCAGGTAATCCTTGACTTACAACCAGAATTGAGCTCAAAATTTCTGTTGCTAAGTGAGACATTTGTGAAGTGAATTTTGCCCCATTTTACAACCTTTCTTGCCACAGTTGTTAAGTGAATCACTGCAGTTGTTAAGTTAGTGATACAGTTGTTATGTGAATCTGGC
This sequence comes from Hydrophis major, assembly GCA_033807585.1. NCBI lineage: Eukaryota > Metazoa > Chordata > Lepidosauria > Squamata > Elapidae > Hydrophis > Hydrophis major. Next base: position 245,820,038 of record CM066328.1, on the reverse strand, counting down.
TTCCCCATTTGACTGCGCTTGTCAGATGGTTGCAAAAGGAGACCTTGCAACTGTTAGGGATAACATTGTTTACCCTAACTGGTTTAGGTAAAATAATAAATAAGTTATCATGGTTTGTTGGTTAAAGTGTGTGTAACTTTAACTGTAAGAATGTAATTAAGGGTGTGGTTATAAAAGCACTATAAAAGGAGCAAGACAACGGCAGCTTGCTCTCTGGCTTAATGACCCCTAATTACTGGATGGATTGATGACTGTGTTTTTTCCTACTGGAACGGGAGAGAGAAAGGAGTGTTGATTTCTCAACAGTGAGAAGAGATAATACGGACTGATTTATTGTAAGTGAACTGACATTGAATATTCAACACGGACTTTGCAAATTGAGTATCCCCGAATGGACTGACTGAAATGATACATGACTAATGGACTGTTTTTTGACTATGCTATAACTCTTAAATGGAATAAACTATATTTTTGATAGCACAAGCGTATCTGCTTTTTACTGAGTGTTAACTAACATACAAACTTATCTCACACATTGACCTGTCTGCCTAACTGACTAACGCTGCACATTCTGTTTAGCATGTTTCCTTAACATTGGTTGGGGGACCAGGCTTAACAAAGGTTATGGGCCCAGAGGCTGCAAAGTCAGTTTAACTAGGATAAAACAGATTTATGTAAAAAGTGAGAGGTTGTGTTGTTCCACGTTACAGTAAACAGACAGCTGTGTTTTATTAATTATAGTTTTATATCCATATATAGAAAACATGGCACAAGTCAATCTACAAAGTTTGTCCGTTATATCCAAGCTGGATGGAACGAACTATGTTTCATGGTCTATGAAATGTAGTCTACTTCTACGAAGAGAAGGTCTATGGAACATAATTGAAAACCCACCAAACGTAGAGGAATGGGATCCGGAGGTTAAGGAAGATAGTCAAAAGATGGAAGACTTTAAGCTGAAGAATGAACAAGCTCTTTGCATAATAGGACTAACACTATCTGACCAGCAACTTGTTCATATCCACGGAGAGCAAACGGCTGTTGGGTGTTGGCAGAAGCTGAAGAGGATTTATGTCCGAGATAACGTTGGTGCTCACATAAATCTAACACGGAAACTTTTCAGGACGCATCTCCAAATGAATGGTGATATGCTTCTTCAAAAAGAAGATATTGAATCTCCTACTGCATATGCAATTAAAAAGTATTTTAATTGTGGTGGAAGAGGACATTTGGCAAGGTTTTGCAAAAAAGCAAAGCACCAGAACGCTTGCCAGAATACAAAAAGTCATCAAAAGAAAAAGAAAAATTTTGAGTTAGCCATGTATAGTAACGGAGTTGTAAAAAATAATTTATGGGTGGTTGACAGTGGAGCATCCCACTGTATAACAAATGATAACAAAAATTTTGTTAAAATGTCCATGAGTTCACAGCAGATATTGTTAGCCAATGGCTGGAAATTGAAAGCTAAAGGTCAAGGTATAGCATATTGTTCTTGCATAAAAGAGAATGTAAAAATGTTATATATACCACAACTTAAGTTTAATTTACTTTCAGTTAGAATTTTGGTTAAACTAGGATATGTAGTTACCTTTAAAGGAGATAACTGCATAATTGAAAAAGAAGATAAGAAAATTACTGCATCTATAAGAGGTGAATTGTATGTGTTAAATGATAATGGATTAGAGGTGGCTAACACAGTTTATGATAATAAGAAACATGATGAATGTATTCACTTGTTATACCGATGGCTAGGGCATTTAAATTTTAAAATGCTTAAGAGAACTGTTCAACTATCTGAAGGAATAAGTTTGAAACCTTGTAATAAGTATTTGCAATGTTCTGCTTGCAATCAAAGCAAAAGCAAGGTCATACCGGCAAATAGAGTTGATGGATTTACTACCAAAGAGCCTTTAGAGGTAGTATTTGCCGATTTAATAGGTCCGAAAAAACCAAGTGTAGGAGGTGCTCGATACATACTAAGTATAATGGACCACTATTCTAGATATGGGTTCTGCTATTTGATGAAGAGCAAAACTGAAATGTATCTAAATCTCTTTAATTGATTAAAATTTGTAGAAAGGAAAATTAAAAAGAAATTAGTAACTCTTATAACAGATAATGGTGCGGAATTTACAAATAATAAATTCCAGAGTAGACTTAGGATGGCAGGTATTCAACATAAAAAGTCTGCATCATATAGGCCACAACATAATGCCTTTATAGAGAGACGAGGCCAAACACTGCAGTCAATGGCACGTACAATGTTGTCTGATTCAGGATTACCTGACAATTTGTGGGGAGAAGCAATAATGTCTGGTAATCATATATTAAATAATGTTGTTAATTCAACAACAGATGAATTACCATTCACACTGTGGCATGGTACGAAACCTGATTTAAGTTACATGCACACATTTGGAGCACCAGCATGGGTGCATATCCCTACACAACTCAGACACAAAGGACAGCATAGAGCTAAAAGATTATTTTTTGTAGGATATGAATCAAAGCACAGATCTTATAGATTCTGGGAACCAGGTACATCTAGAGTTTACTGCAGTGCTAGTGCAAAATTCCTAGAACATGTAGGATGGAATAGATTAGAGCAAGATTTAGATAATGATGTAATTATTGAACCCTACAAAAGGCAGAAAGAAAAGACTTGTTATAAGAAGAGTCCAATTAAAGAAGAAATCCATGAAGAACAAATAGGACCAGAACAAGAGGAAACAGTTGATCAGGAAGAGTTAGATAATCAAGAACAGGTAGTAAAGGAAAGTCCACCTGTAAGTCCTGTAATACCTAGACCTTCTACACTTATAACTAGACCACCTGATAGGTATCAAGCAAGTATAGTTTGCCAAGTAACTAAAGTTCCAACTAGTGTAGATGAACTTAGGATGTATCCTGCTAAGGATCAGGAGAATTGGCAAAAGGCAATGGAAAAGGAACTAAATTCATTAAAGGTAATGAAAGTATATAAAGATGCCAAATTACCTCCAGGAGAAAAGTCCATTGGGTGCAAATGGATATTCAAAGTAAAAACAGGAAATAATGGGACTGTGACCCATAAGGCTAGGTTGGTAGCTCAAGGATTTAATCAAACTGCATTTGATTATGATGAAGTTTTTGCACCAAGTCTTAAAGCAACATCCTTGAGAGCAGCTTTAGTGTGGGCAGCTAAGAAAAACTATATCATTAACCATTTAGATATAGAAACTGCTTATCTGCATGCATCATTGCAGCACACTATATATTTGAAAAAACCAGTTGGTATAAAAGATAATAAATTAAATAGTAATGATTGTTGGAAACTCAAAAGAAGTCTTTATGGATTGAAACAATCTGGCTATGAATGGAACCAATATATTGTGAAAGAGTTAAACAATATAGGATTTAAATCTGGTTTAGCAGATCCATGTGTGTTTAAAAGAGAAAATAATGGAACGGTGTCATTATTGTTATTATTTACAGATGATATTGCTTTGATAACTAAGACTAATAGTGAAGCTAATGAGATTATATCATTATTAGCCAAAAAGATAAAATTAAAGCATTTAGGCGAGATTAAAAGTTATCTAGGATTGACAATTTACAAAACAAAAAATGGATTTAAGATATCTCAAGAAGATAAAATTTGCCAATTAATTAAAACGTATAAAATGGAACTTTGTAAGCCGGCAAAAACTCCAATGAGTCAGGAAGTTTGCCAAACTGATGCTCAAAGTCCCAAATTTGATAAGTCCATATATCAATCTTTGATTGGTAGCTTATCATATATCAGCAATTGGTCAAGGCCAGATATTGCTTATAGTATTAATCAGCTGGCACGATTTAATGCAGATCCACATCAATGTCATTGGCAATCATTAAAGAGAATTTTAAGATATCTTAAAGGAACAATGCACCATGCATTGTATTTAGAGCCAAAGGGTGATTTGAGTCTTAGTGCCTATGCAGATGCAAGTTTTGCAACTGACATAAACACTAGAAAATCAACCTCTGGAACGGCTATATTATTTGGTAAGACACTAATAGGGTGGAGGTCAATCAGACAACAGTATATCAACTTGTCCACGATGGAAGCGGAATTTTCATGTCTGTCATTACTATGCACTGACTTAATTCTGTACAAACAGTTATTATTAGACATGGGTGTAACTGTTAAAGATTCCATTATTGTGTACGAGGACAACCAGGCAGCCATACAGTTGGCTACTAATATAGCTGTAAAAACTAGATCAAAGCATACTGATTTAAGATACTTAAATGTTAGAAAATCTGTGAAGAATGGTCTAATTAAACTGGAGTACTGCATGACGGAAGAAAACATTGCAGACCAGTTTACAAAAGCTCAAGGTGTAATTAAGTTTAAAGAGAGTTGTAACAACTATGATTTAAAGGTGTAAATGGTTATATTATTATTATTACCCAAAAGGGGAGAATGTTAGGGATAACATTGTTTACCCTAACTGGTTTAGGTAAAATAATAAATAAGTTATCATGGTTTGTTGGTTAAAGTGTGTGTAACTTTAACTGCAAGAATGTAATTAAGGGTGTGGTTATAAAAGCACCATAAAAGGAGCAAGACAATGGCAGCTCGCTCTCTGGCTTAATGATCCCTAATTACTGGATGGATTGATCACTGTGTTTTTTCCTACTGGAACAGGAGAGAGAAAGGAGTGTTGATTTCTCAACGGTGAGAAGAGATAATACGGACTGATTTATTGTAAGTGAACTGACATTGAATATTCAACACGGACTTTGCAAATTGAGTATCCCCGAGTGGACTGACTGAAATGATACATGACTAATGGACTGTTTTTTGACTATGCTATAACTCTTAAATGGAATAAACTATATTTTTGATAGCACAAGCGTATCTGCTTTTTACTGAGTGTTAACTAACATACAAACTTATCTCACACATTGACCTGTCTGCCTAACTGACTAACGCTGCACATTCTGTTTAGGGTGTTTCCTTAACATTGGTTGGGGGACCAGGCTTAACAGCAACCATCATAAATAGGAGTCAGTTGCCAAGTGTCTGAATTTGGATCACATGACCATAGGGATACTGCAATGGTTGTAAGTGTGAAAAATGGTCCTGTCACTTTTTTTAGTGTTATTTGTATGGTCACTAACTGAACTGTTGTACATGGAGGACTAATTGCAGTTTTGGGACAGGATGAAATGCCCTGATTGGGACACAGACTTGCAAAAGGGTCTCTGTTGTATATTTGAATATTTGAACATTCTCTTTTGATTGGTCTGCCCGGACAGCAAGAAACTTGAAGAGCTGTCATTGGCCACGAGCCGCGAACAGCCCACTATAAAGGAGGCTGCCGCAGCTCCGTTGTCATTCAGTTCCAGAGAGAGAATAAAATGGAACGAAATAGCAACTGGGTCTTGAGTCGTTTTTCCCACAACTTAACAGTCTCAAGGTTACAGTTTCCCCCCCCCCCCATCTGCCCAAAGCCTGCAACATGTCATATAGATGCTGAGAAGCTTCTTGCCTAATTCAGATACCTGAGAACAGGCATATCTGTCTTTTGATGAGAGTACATCCAAAGGGCAGATCTGTTAATTAATGGTGGAGACTATTGGAAATAGTTGGATATTTCTCGTGCTGTACTTGTGCTGTGTGGACTGGAGGTGTTTCTGACTTGAGGACCAGTTGGAAGAGGAATCCATAACTAAGGACTCGGAAGGAGCAAGCAAGATCTGAAAGTGAGGTCTGCAGGGTGGACTGGCTGATAGGAAATCCTGTTGCATTTGCAAAGGACACACTAGACATTAAGGCAGCTTGACCAATTCTTGGCCTTCTGAGAAGTTCAGGAAAGAGTTATTCTCATCCCTTCCTCCTCTGTAGACTCAAAGCCAGCCTGAGCAGTGAAAAAGACTGAAGCTGCCTAACAAAAATGGGGATATCCAGGTTTTGATAACAAACATCTGTGGAATAAGGGAGGAAACAAACAATACAATTAAAAAAAACACCTATGAAAAGTTCCAAATAGAATGTCTGTATTATTAAACTTAGACTACTATATATCTTAGAAGTAAGGAGAAAAATATTACCCGAAAAGCACTATAACAGTAACTATCACTGTAATTTAAAGAAGAAGGTCTCTGAGTGTGTATACCATGTTTCTCACAAAATAAGGCTGGGCCTTATTTTTTTTTGAGCCCCGAAAAAACAGCTAGGACATCTTTTTGGGGGTGAATTAATCACCCCCTGCGCACCAGCACTGTCTCCAACAACAGCATCTGAGTTGCTCCTGCTTTCCCCCCATCCCCGTAACAACAGGAAAAAAAAAGATTTTGAGGTACCTGGTGATGTGTATGTATATAAGTAATAAAGTGTGAGCTTGGAGTAAGTGCAGGGTTCTGGCCCTGCACTTCTGATTGGCTGTTAAGCGGCCATACCGGATTGGCCCATTCCGGGGAATCCGATTGGCCCTTAACAGAGAGTTCCTATTGGTCATAAAAGCTAGCGTTCCTAGCCTGTTATTGGTTAAAACGTTACAAGGGTTGCCTATATAAGGCGAGGGTTACTGTTGTTTGATTGAGAAGTCACTATGTAAATAAAGAGCTGAAGTTCACCGTTCAGAGGCTTGTCTCCATTCCTCTTCACCCATTCCCAAACTTAACACTGGTGACGAGGATGGGATTTGGAGACATCTGAACCAACGAAACTTTGAAGAACACTGAGCACGTGACATTCGACGCCAACTACGGAACCATGTCCGGCGGCATCGTACCACCCGCTCCATTCGATCCAACCCAAGAGGACTGGGAGTCCAACATGGATCGCTTCCAAATGTTCCTAGAAACGAACAATTTAAAGGACGCCACACCAGGAAAGAAACGGGCGGTGTTCCTAATGCATTGCGGTCCAAGCATTAGCCAAACCCCGAGAAGCAAAGGCGATGGATTGGAACGACCTCGAACCTCTCCTGCAAGGTCACTACGCCCCAACTGTGCCAACGCTGGTGAGACGGCACGAGTTTTTCCAGAGGAACCAGCGAAAGGGAGAAAGTGTGGCCGACTTCATAGCAGACCTCCGAAAATTGGGAGGCCTCTGCGAATTCGCCGATTTAGAAGAGGCACTACGAGATCGCTTAGTCCTGGGATCAGATGCACCAGGCGTGCAAAGCAAGCTGATGGCAAAAGGAGACATCAGCCTTGCCGACGCCATCGCCGAAGCCACGGCAGCAGAGGCAACCAAGAAATCGGCTGCACAACTACGGCGGAACCGCACTCCGGTACCACCACCGGCCAGCGAAATCTCACCTAGTTCAGAAGGGCAGCTGGCAACAACGCACCACGAGGACCTTTCTTCGTCGTCAAACAGCGACGAAGAAGGGGTCCATCGACTGCGGTCCGACCGGGACCCTCACCCGAAGCCCTTACACCCTTGTGCTGGTTGTGGAGCCAACCATGCCAGATCCGAATGCAAATTCTGCGACACACTCTGCCACGAGTGCGGGAAACGAGGTCACATCGGACGGGTCTGCTGCAGCTTGCCAGGACCCAGCCAGGCCTCAAAAGGGACTAACTATCGCCAATCAACAGGAAACCGTCCTGTAAGGCGAGAACCAGTAAACCACTCCTACAGAAATCGAGCTTTGCAGAGAGAAGAGGCTCACCATACTATCACTATCAGTCACGCCTCAGTTTTGGACACTAAGAAAATTCGAATCACAGTAGCCATCGAAAACCAGCCTTGCCTCATGGAAGTTGACTCGCAATCATCCCTCTCGATGGTGTCGTGGAAAACACTCAAGCAACTCATCCCCACAATTCAACGCCAAGATCTACGGTTCCAACGCCTCATCCTCAAGGACTACCAGGGGAATCGAATCCCCGTCATCGGGTCCTGCCGAGTCCGAGTCTCCTTCAAGAAGCACACAGCGTACTTACCTTTAACAGTCATTGATAGAGATAGGCCTAGCCTTCTGGGCCTCCAATGGTTCGCGCCACTTGGCATTGAAGTGGCCGGCATAAACCGAGTCGGTGGCTGTGACTGGGAGGAAGACCTTATATCTGAGTTCGGGGACATCTTCGTGGACAGCTTAGGCGAGTACAAAGGGACCCCGATCTCATTCAGCTTAGATCCAAAAATAGCTCCCATTCGTTTGAAACCCCGTCGAGTTCTGTTCGCTTTAAAACCGAAAATCGATGAACAACTCGACAAACTGAAAGCTCAGGGGGTGTTGAAGCCCATCGATCACTCTCCTTGGGAAACCCCTATTGTAACACCCATCAAGCCAGACGGGTCAATCCGAATTTGTGGGGACTACCGGGCCACCTTGAACCACGCCCTGCAGCAGAACGCATATCCAGTCCTGGTAGTGCAGCACCTCCTCCATTCCCTGGGTGGCGGGAAAGTTTTTGCTAAATTGGATTTAGCTCAAGCATATCAACAATTACCAGTGGATGAAAAAACGGCACAGGCCCAAACTATTGTGATGCACCGCGGTGCCTTTAAATGTACCCGGCTGCAATTCGGAGTTAGTGTAGCCCCAGGGATCTTCCAGTCTTATGGAAAGGTTATTGCAAGGAATTAAGGGCGTGGTCCCTTATTTTGACAATGTTTTAATAGCAGTCCCTAAAAGGTTTTACAAGACCGGTTAAAATTAGTCCTAAAAAAATTCCAAGAAGCCGGTCTTAGGGTTAAAAAAAACAAATGTAAATTATGTACTGACAGTGTTGAGTTTCTGGGGTACCTGATTGATAGCCAGGGCATTCACCCAACCGAGAGTAAGCTAAAGGTGATCAAAAATGCTCCCAGGCCACGAAACAAGGCCGATCTCCAGGCATTCCTAGGCCTCATCAATTTCTATAATGTATTTTTACCGCACAAAGCAACCATCACTGAACCGTTACACCGATTGTTAGATAAAAAAGCAATGTGGTTATGGGGTCACCGAGAAGAACAGGCGTTTCGAAATGTTAAAAAACTGCTCATATCTGACTCTGTACTCATGCAGTATAACGAGACCTTGCCGTTAGTTATAACCTGTGATGCATCGCCTTTTGGGGTGGGCGCCATTTTGAGCCATGTGCTGCCTAATGGGAACGAAGCCCCTGTTGCATATTTTTCAAAGACTCTTTCGAAAACAGAGTGGAACTATGGACAAATTGATAAAGAAGCCCTCGCAATCATCTCAGCTGTGAAAAGATTTCACGAATACATGTATGGGAGGGTTTTTACCATTGTGACTGACCACAAACTGTTGCTAGGGATAATAGCCGGGGGATAAGCCAACTCCCTACATATTATCCCCTAGGATGACCCGATGGTCAGAATTCTTAGCTGCTTATAATTATCGGTTGCAATATCGGCCGGGGAAGGCCATTCCCCACGCTGACGCATTGAGCCGAGCACCGCTTCCAGAGACTCTCGACGATCCAGCACCAACGGTAACCACGTTGCAAATCGAGCCACTCAACTCGCCGCCACTGACTGCTCGAGACATCATGAGAGAAACCAAGCACGACCACACCCTAGCACGAGTACTGAGTTGGGTAGAACGCGGATGGCCATTGGACGAAGTATCAGATGACTTCACACCGTTTAAGTCCAGGCAGACTGAACTCTTCTCCCAGAAGGGCTGCATCATCTGGGGTGATAGAGTCGTTATCCCAGAGCAGCTCCGTAAAACGTTGCTGAGAACGTTGCACGAGGGCCACCCCGGCATCGTGCGAATGAAAGCACTTGCACGAAGCTACGCATGGTGGCCGGGCATTGACAAGAAATCGAACAGTGGGTTAAAGCTTGCCCCCGGTGCCAAGAAGTCAGCAACGCCCCACCAAAAGCCATGCCTACTGAATGGGAGACACCTCGCGGACCCTGGTCCCGAATTCACCTGGATTTCGTGGGACCAACCAAGGGCCACACCTTTCTGCTTACAGTCAATGCCTACTCAAATTGGCTCGAAATTCATCATATGATGACTACGACCTCCGAGGCAGTCATCAAGGTTCTCAACAGACTCTTTGCAACCCACGGACTACCAGACGTCCTGGTGTCCGATAATGGGCCACAGTTTACTGCACGAGTGTTCGAACAGTATCTCGCTGATCGCGGCATCCGCCATGCGCTCACCTCGCCTGTTCATCCTGCGACCAATGGCCGAGCAGAACGCATGGTCCAATTTGTGAAGAGAACCTTGCAAAAAGTAGACTACGACAACATTGACAAGATCAATCAAATCCTCTTCTTGCAACACATCACCCCACATAGCGTCACTGGCAGAACTCCCGCCGAACTGCTTATGGGACGAAGGCTCCACTCCCACCTCGACCGGTTGCACCCTGCTTATGAACCGGAGAAACCACTAGGATCCAGCGGCCACTGTCGCACCTTCCAGGTAGGAGACCTCGTGTATGCAAAGAACTTATCGGGCGACCCGTTGTGGGTGGAAGCGACAGTAGTACATGTAACCGGCCCCAGATCCTACCTTGTGCAATGCCTTGACAATAAATTTTGGAAACGGCATATCGACCAATTACGGTCACGACTTGTAGCAGCCAGTCCGCAACTCCCCTACGACCAAACTGAGGGGGGGAGGTACGGAAGATGTGGAAATCCTAGAGAACCCACTCGAAGGAAACGACGATTTAAATGTAACTCAAGAAGCGGAGCTGGAGGGAGAAACGTTTGCGCCTCAGGGAATTGCGGAAAATGTGGGCAATGACTTGGAAGTGAACTCTGAACCAGAGGCAGCCCCACCACCGAGCGACGACCTACCTCAGCTGGATTGCAACCAGCCAATACAAAGGAAATCCAAAAGACTGAAAAGATAACTGTCCTATTTAAGGGACTATGATTTGGACTAAGGAACCAGGGGGAAGGGGTGTTGTGTATAAGTAATAAAGTGTGAGCTTGGAGTAAGTGCAGGGTTCTGGCCCTGCACTTCTGATTGGCTGTTAAGCGGCCGTACCGGATTGGCCCATTCCAGGGAATCCGATTGGCCCTTAATAGAGAGTTCCTATTGGTCATAAAAGCTAGCGTTCCTAGCCTGTTATTGGTTAAAACGTTACAAGGTTTGCCTATATAAAGCGAGGGTTACTGTTGTTTGATTGAGAAGTCACTATGTAAATAAAGAGCTGAAGTTCACCGTTCAGAGGCTTGTCTCCATTCCTCTTCACCCATTCCCAAATTTAACACCTGGGAGTGCCACGTGCTGCGTTTTGGTTTAATCCCGAGCGGCTGGGTGGGTGTGAGAAGAGCCAAGTGAGTGTCTCTGCTCCAGCCTCGGGCTCTGCAAGTTTCCAAAAGTCCCGGTGTGCAACCTATTCCTGCATTCCAAGCGCTCAGGCCGAGCTGCAGCTATCCCTCTCTCGCCAGCGCCGTCTCCAATAACAGTGGCAGCAGCGGCGGGAACCATGGAAGTTACGGAGGCAGCTCCCCCACCCGAGAAGTGGCTGAAATGCTGCCAGACATCCACGCTGATGCTGCCTGCCTGCTGACCCAGATAAGGGATAAGGGAGCCCTCCGTGCTCCACCATGGTGTTAGGAGCGGCTGATGGTGAGGCGTAGCTGCCTGCCAGGCACTCCTAATGGCAAGTTCCCCCTGCCTTCCCTCCCCCCAATTTCGCATGTTTTAAACTAGGCCTAAATTTGGGGGGGAGGGGCTTAATTTCATTTTATGCCTAGAAAACATGCTGGGTCTTCCTATTGAGGGGGGCGTATTGTTGGAGAAACATGGCAGTTTGTGCCCCTTTTGTAACTCTTCTTTCATCTGCTGCCTTTTAAGATATATATGGCAAAATCATAGATGGGGAACCGGAAGGAAGGAACCCAATGATTATGTTTTACTGTAGGATAGGGGTGTCAAACTTGCATTGTCACGGCCTCATCACATGATGCATCGGGACTTCCCCCCACTTTGCTATTTGCAAGGAGTATAAATCCTTCCATCTCCTACCATCCAGTCAGAGCTGAAGAAGATGAGAAGCGAAACGTCTTCAAAGAAAAACCAGAAAGTCCAGTTGCCTCTTGAAAAAGCACCTTTGGGACAACCATGACCTGGATGACTGAGAACCTCCATAGACTGCCAGCCAACATAGCTTTCAAAAAATCTTGGAAGGATAATTAGTTAAGCAAATGTGTCCAACATATGGACTTTCAGATGTTAGTCTAACATCTGAAAGTCCGTATGTTGGACACATTTGCTTAACCAATTATCCTTCCAAAAGGATCCATTATTTCTGTTTATTAGCCATACTGTTGGGGTGATGGGATCTGTAGTACAGTACATCTGAAAAGATACCAGTACCAGATAGGATATTTCCTGATTCAGCAGATCGAAGGAGAGAAGCATTATGCCTCCCACTGCTATCAGCATTCTCTGATAGCTGAAAACTAATTAACATTTATGACTAATTGTACTGGTCTCTGATCTGTCTAGCTTAGATCTGTCAAACACAAATCAATTAAACAAATGCTTGCTGACTTACACCAAGGGAAATAATTAGCTGGTCCCATATCCCAGAATGCATATGCAGAGATAAGTGGTATGGATTTAACTTGGCTACAAGCGCATTAATGTGCCAAGCTACTCAGCAATTTGGTTAACTGTTTCACCGACAACTTTCTCTCCATTCCTTTAATGAAGGAAACATGACTAAATTCCAACTGACAGCATTTCTAGAATGGCCAGTGCTGAGGCTTGCTGGGAGTTGTAGTTCAGCAACATCAGGAGGGCTCCAGTTTGCTTATTTCTGTTCTTTATACTGTCTGTACTGATGTTGGGAAGTATTGGATCATTTCTTCTAGAGATATATATATATATTTGTCTTGGAAATTGACTCATGACAAAAATTAATTAGAGGCTTGTCTCAAAGGTGGACAGGACAAATTCTGATGGTGGTCAGCATTTTATACTAAAAGGGGTGAAATTTTCAAGCAAGCACATAGCAGATCATTATTTCTAATTGGCTTCATCCTCTGAACCCATTCATAATGTGGCATGTGTATTTTCAACATAAGGTAACAAATGAATGGATCCAGTTAGCAAACCATGGTCTGTTTGGGGGTCAATCATATTTTCTGTGGTTGATTTAACTGATAGCAATACATAGCTAAAACAATAGCTTTTTAAAAAAAAACAAAAACAGATGATTCCTCTCTGTTTCACACTATATATGCACACAGACATCACTAACCTATATATAATTAGGCAATGTCTTCCTCTTTTTGGCTTATACATATTTTAGTTAAGTTTTGGGAATCAATGAATCCAGCTTTGCCCAAGGAGGCTTCCTGTTGTGAGTGATAAGCAGTGAGTGATTAATTGAAATGAGCTAGTCCCTGCTATGATACTTGAATTAATCTAGACTGTTTTATCACTTTGCCTCATGCTGCATTTCAAGTAATTCCTCATATGGCATTCAAACACATTAACTTTACATTACAGCTGTGAGGTGGGGGCTTGAAAAACCACCAAAGATTCGATATTAATCCAAGGAAAACAGCTTTATTGTAGCATTTCTGCAGAAACGGGTTCCTGCCCTGGCAGGTGGGAGGAACCCAGAGCAAAGTTTGCATTCTATTTTATACCATGACCTACTGCCCCATCCGAGGATGGCTTGGTTTACAATCTACCTATTGAATTTCAGTATACAATTCATCACCAAATATGAGACATCAGGAAGTTAGATGCTTCCTAACACGTAGTATTTTCCCAGATTTTCGCAGAGCACAACGTGTGATTGTTCAACATTTCAAATTCTCCCTTTGCAGTAGAAATGTATCAACTGATAGTTTTGAGATTTGAGTCACAGCTATACAATACACAATGGATTTATTCATTTTCTCCCCTCACAATTCCCTCCTCTTCTGCTTACATTCTTGACTCAAACTCACGCAACAGATCCCCAGCCTCTTTCAGAGCCATTTCCTTCTGAAACATCATCAGAGGTTCTTCCTCCTGCTTCCCGGATCTTGAACCTAAAGTTTTCCCTAATCTTCCACACATTGCTATTACACCAGGGAAACACTGAACACAACAACACAACATCACACAGCATATAATAATTAATATAATTCCCATGATTGTAGATCTCAACTAAGCAGTGCTGGGAAGCCAAGACCATAATGCCCCCCCCTACAAATCTGAAAATGAGGAATCACCTCTTTGTAATAATGGATTAGAACGAATGCGTTCCTCCATCGTTTGCACTGTTTTGGGTTGGAAATCATGGATATATATACACAGCAATGGGAATGAATCAAAGCACACACACACCCTTTTGCAGCTAATACAATGTCTAATGCATATCTATTTTGCAAAGCCACTTTTACTCCCAACAGTGCCAGCATTCCCCGTGCTATCTGTGTTTTCAACTTTTCCCCCCAGCGTTAGTCCTGAACTGATTTCTCTTTTGTTCTGAATCCGTCCCTGGGGTAAGGTATTCAATTTATATATTACTGGTATCACGTATCCCATGGTACAAATCCCACTCCAACGTGGTGGCATTTCTCTATACGCATGTTTCCCACACAACACCCACCTAAAAATTTTTCATGGCGTACGTTTGATTCGAAGTCCAAGTCCAATTGATTATATTTTCAAAATACATACATATCTGGTATTGGTCGTGATTAAAATAACTCAATTGATGATGAGTGTTGGAATAACTGTGGTCACTACAAGATAAAGGTATATCAAAAGTTTTGTTGCATTTTTCCCAATCACCCAAATCCACTCCTTTGGATACATTTTTCTTGAAACACACATATGTTTTTTTTCTCTCAAATGGACAAATACTTTCCCGGATAGGTTTCTTTTCATAGGAGCCTGTTCAAATTTATTTCCCTTTGGTCTCAAATCCTGTTGACTTAGTGGGATTGCATGTAATGTTAAACCCTCCCCTGTCTTCCCTGGCATGTGCATGCACATCCAGCAGTTAGTTATGTTCAATGCTTGTGATATCTTCTTCAAATCCTTCATGTATGTATTGTCTTCCCATAAATCTGTCCCCAAGTCTCCAGCTGGTCCAATATATGGAATCTGTCCTCCTGATGCAATCATTAGTACTATCATCAAGGTGGTTAGCTCAGTCCAGGGTCCAATCTTCTTCATCTTTTTAAGGTGAGCTTCAGCGGCTGACCGTCCACTGGAACTGCCCTCCACGTAGAATTTGGATCTGGTGCCTTCTTGACTCTGCTGTAATGCGTCCAGCCTCCTTCTCGAGTGCATACTGCAGATCCAGTTGTCAACAGCACCTGGTACGGGCCTTCCCAGCTAGGTTGCAGCTTCTCACTTCTCCAAGTCTTTATCAGGACCCAATCTCCAGTTTCATAGGGGTGTTGGCTTCCCGCAAGTGGTGGTCGTTGTGCCAACAATCCCTGTTTATGAAGAGAAAACAAAGACCTGGACAGTGTCTGCAAATATTTTCTCAGAAACAAATCTTTAGATTCAGGTATAGGATTTCCCAGTCTGGCCAGGTAGGGTCCCCCCATTAACATTTCAAAAGGGGAGATCCCTGTGTCTTTCCTTGGGCATGTTCTAATTCTAAGAAGTGCCAAGGATAAGTTCTTTGTCCATGGTAACCCATTTTCTAATTTTAATTTGGTCAAATGTCTCTTCAATTCCCCGTTCGCCCTTTCCACTTTCGCACTGCCAAGGGGTATGCAAATCCCATTTCACCCCAACAGCTCCCATCACAGATTGCAACACTTTTTGTGTAAAATGTGTCCCCCTGTCAGAATCAATAGCTTCCATCATCCCATATCATGGAATGATTTGTTCTAATAGGATCTTGGTTACTGTGGATGCTGTGGCTCTTCTAGTTGGATAGGCCTCTACCCATCCTGTCAATTGATCTTTAATCACCAATAAGTATTTCCAACAGATACTTTGGGCTAGTGTCCACATCTTTGGGCTCTAAAAATGTGGTTTTACGGCCATCACCAATGCTTCCATTCCACAGTGTCTTTCCTCATGTACCTTCTCCAGAATTCCTCTCATTACATTCACGGGAACCACCCTCACTCCCTCTGAAGTTCTCCACCCATCCTCAGTTAATTTACACCCTTCTTTTTCCAAATCATCTTTCTCTTTTCCCTCAGGTTTCCAATCCTCATCCTCTTCCATTTCTATTCATTGAATATTTTGGGGTCCAAAGCTTTGTCACCCCAGGCTGCACTTGAATCTTAATCGGCTGAATGTTCATTCGCCCTGCCTTCTCTCCTCCTGTCCAGACCTCATCCGAAATTGCCCTCTCATCTTCCACAGTCATCTTCCACATCCTTACTCCCTTCCCGGTATTCCACAGCTGGATACCAAACACAGGCAACAGATCTCTCCTTAGCAAATTCACTCCAGCAGCCTCAGTCACTACTTCATTCATTTCCAGTCTGATTTGTTCAAACACCCTCACATCCTGTGATTTTCCATTCACCCCACTACTTTTATCATTTTCCTTGATCTATGTGCACCCTTTTATCGGGAAACACACAGAAGTCCGGCTTGCGCCGGTGTCTATCAGGAACAACCGCTCCTGATGGTCAAGACCCACTGAAATGTTTACCAATAGCTCCCCGCAGGTCCTCTTAAAGAAGCCAGAACAACTCTAATCATACAATGCATAACTCCTCTCCTCCTGGTTGGTAGGACACTCGCGCGCAAAGTGTCCTTCCTTCCCACACCTAAAGCAGCTTCTATCCATTCCAGGCTGTCTCATTCCCATCCCTCTGAAACCTCTTCCTCTGAAACTTCCTTGCATTCCACCTCGCCTTCTCTCACCCTGGTCTCCCATTGCTCCTTTTACACAATCCACATTTTTCTTCACCTCATTTTTAGCTGCAGCCTGCACAGCTGCAACCATCATCTGTGACTTCTGTCTGGTTTTTACAGTGTCTCTGTAGTTCTAACTGTTCGACCACCTCATGAGCATTCTCATGAAGTTTTGGAAGAGTCTTTTTCAATTCTCACAACTCGGCTGGTTTTATGGGGGCAGCCACAAAGACTGTCACCAGGTTGCCTGTAGCATTGATCCCATTAGGAACTTCCCTAAGAGGAAATGCATCCACTTCAGGTTTTTCTCTGAAGGGAAAATTTTGAACACTTCTCTTCTTAACTGTTCCACTTCTTTTCTCAGTCGCAGATAGGGAGGCGGCTGAGGAGGGGGTTGTGCCACCGGCAATGGCGGTGGTGCCTTAGGAACGTTGGCGGGCGTGTTATTCAAATTAGGATTTGCGGGCGGCGGACTCTGCAGCCAATCGTCCATCTCACTCTCATTGTCTTTTTGTTGAGACGGACCTTCAAATTTCACATGAAACCATACATCTATGTATGCAATTTGAGTGGTCATTTTGTGTTGGAGAATATAGTCTCTCAATTTGGTTATCCAATAGATACTGGTTTCCCCCTCAGGACTCCAGTGAAATGGAAATTTAGGATCAATCAGAGGATATTTTGGCCATCGGTCTCGACAAAGATAAATCATGTTTTTCTTTTCGAGATGTCTGGTGAATTCCTTTAGATTCGGGGAGAATCTACTGCTGGAGTAGCTGTCCCAGGGGCGAATCTACCGGAATTGATTTCTGCCATTGTCAGATTTTCCCTGTCCCAGACAGGCTTCTTCCAGGCTCCCAGAGCCTCACTCTGCCCCTTTCCCATCTTCTACTCTTTCAGACTCCCAGAGTCTTGACTCACCAGTCCAGTCCTCCAGGAGACGCTGGATTCTCCCAGAGAGTTTAAGGACCCCTCTCTTTCAGACTCCTAGTCCTAGTCCTCCAGCAGACGCTGGATTCTCCCAGAGAGTTTAAGGACCCCTCTCTTTCAGACTCCTAGTCCTAGTCCTCCAGCAGACGCTGGATTCCCCCAGGGAGTTTAAGGACCTCTTCCCCCCCTTTTCTTTTTCTGACTGCAAATGAAAGGAACAAAGTTTTACCTGATCACTCCAGACCTCCGAGGTAGTGGATGTGTGGGCGTCCCCAACTCAGGCTTTCTCTTTTCGATAGTCCCAGACTATCAGCCGGCAAAACACTGTTTCCAAGGATCGTCTGGATTTCCAGTCGCCTCTGGAGCCGACCAGAATTCAGGGAGGAGGCACCTCTCAATGGGAGGTCGTGGCCACTATTCACCTAGTCCCCAGCTTCTGGAAGACCACCGTTGAGGCTCCTGGCTTGGCTCGCCAAATTGTGAGGTGGGGGCTTGAAAAACCACCAAAGATTCGATATTAATCCAAGGAAAACAGCTTTATTGTAGCATTTCTGCAGAAACGGGTTCCTGCCCTGGCAGGTGGGAGGAACCCAGAGCAAAGTTTGCATTCTATTTTATACCATGACCTACCGCCCCATCCTAGGGTGGCTTGGTTTACAATCTACCTATTGAATTTCAGTATACAATTCATCACCAAATATGAGACATCAGGAAGTTAGATGCTTCCTAACACGTAGTATTTTCCCAGATTTTCGCAGAGCACAACGTGTGATTGTTCAACATTTCAAATTCTCCCTTTGCAGTAGAAATGTATCAACTGATAGTTTTGAGATTTGAGTCACAGCTATACAATACACAATGGATTTATTCATTTTCTCCCCTCACACAGCCAGTCCTCAACTTATGAACCATTGCTTAACACCCATTTGAATGGACTTTAAAAAAATTACTTATGGCCCTCAAAGTTATGACTGTCATACCTCCCCCATGGTCACATAATCTATTTATAGAATAGAATAGAATAACAGAGTTGGAAGGGACCTTGGAGGTCTTCTAGTCCAACCTTCCTGCTTAGGCAGGAAACCCTACATCACTTCAGACAAATGGTTATCCAATCTCTTCTTTTAAAACTTCTAGTGTTGGAGCATTCACAACTTCTGGAGACAAGTTGTTCCACTGATTAATTGTCAGGAAATTTCTCCTTCGTTCTAAGTTATGGTTCTAAGTTATTGGTTCTAAGTTATGGTTCTAACTGGCTTGCTTTTACGACCAGTTGCAGGATCCTGTGGTCAAGTGATCGTGTTTTTTGCCATTTTCTGGCAAAAAAAAGCACCCTTTGAATAATCTGGATTTGAATTTACAGATATGTGATTTGCTAAACAAATGTGGTGACTCACTGAACAACCATAGTAAAAATGATTGTAAAATTGAGTCCCGTCATGTGGTGACTTGACTTACAATCAAAATTCTGGGCTTAGTTGTGGTTTAAATTGAGAATTATATGTAGTCAGACAATTCTTGCTTGGCCCCCACAAGCAAGTCCAAAACTTGTAAAATTTGAGGAGGAGTGGGATAGCTATCATTTTTATTATCATCTTCTTCATTATCCATTTTGAACGTTCCTCAGAAGGACTCTCCTGCTAGAAGAAGTCTCCAAGCATGGGAAGACATGACTCTGTCTCTCTTTCTGATTGTTTTTGTTTCTAAATGTGTTTAACATGCAGAGATTTTGTATATGGTATGATAGTTCCCAAGAGACATAGCTGTTTATAGTCTGTTCCTCAAGATCTTGAGAAATGCAAATTTTCCTGATAGGAGTCTTTGTTATATGCATTTTCTCACAAATTTTTCACATGGACATTATATGATTACTTTTTCCTCTCTCTGCAGTTTAAGTATGAATTACTTTAGTATATTTATGATCTACATTGTTAAATTCCTTTTAAAATGCACATTACCTTCAAGCCATGATTTGTAGTATATATTTTCCCACTGAGGTCTTTGAAGAGGGATATTTCCGCAGTGTATCTTCTTCCAACAACCTGAGTTCCTCTTTTCGTATGTATATACCCCCCACGGCATCATTTGTGTATGACCAAATAATGCTTGGAAGCTTAATTCTTAGTGCAGTCATGTTATATACTTATATACTGGTGGAGGAAATTTTGTTTTGATAAGATCATAGTCCAGGAAAAAAAATTAGGATAGGATAGCCTGGTATAGGATAGGATAGGACAGGATAGAATAGAACAGAAGACATCCTGTACTGTAAGTCTGAATGTTAGGGGATCCCAGTTTGTGTTTTTTGTCTTGGCTGACTGAAATATTTCTTTTCATGTTTGTATCTTTTATGATTTTTATGTTGTTGCACAGATGTACAGCAAAAAACCAGATGTATCTATTTTTAAGCCCGTTACCACCCAAACTTATCTGTGTAAACCATATAAGTTTGCATAATGAATAACCCATACAATAAAACTGAGGAAAAAAACCACTAATGAGTTAAATAAATACAATATACCATACATCCATAGGTGCATGTACACAAAATAATTATTTTTTATGGAATGGAATGGAATTATTTTATTTATTTATTTGAATTTATATCCTTTCTAACCATAGGGCATTCTGGGGAACTAACAATCCAAAAATAAAATAGAAAACAGTCTTATAAATTCAGGTGGGTTGGGTGGGATAGGGAGAAATGCCTACAGTGGCTTAAAATGCTTGGTTGGATGCTGACTGAATCAGAAATTTTTTGATCCCTAATTAAATCTTACTTCAAATAAGTGATGGGATCATATAGTGTTAAGCTCCTGGCCAGTAGAGTCAAGACAACATTTTGGCTCTATGCCAGAAGTTTCTGCTTTCGGCTGCTTCCTCAGATAAAGGAGAGAATTGCTGTGGTGGTGCAGTGGTTAGAATGCAGTATTGCAGCCTGACTCTGCTCACACTGCCAGGAGTTTGATTCCTTCGATCCTGAGCAGCTCAAGGTTGACTCAGCCTTTCAGCCTTCCATCCTTCCAAGGTCAGTAAAATGAGGACCCGATTGTTGGTGGCAATATGCAAAATGCTGACTCTGTAAAACTCTTAGAAAGGGCTGTAAAGCACTGTGAAGTGGTATATAAGTCTAAGTGCTATTGCTATAACTGATGGGCTCTGTGAAAGAGGCAATGGGCTATGGCTCCAGCAGTGGGTTGCATGTGTATTTCATGTGTATTTCAGTAGAGACATTTGCAAGCGGCGATAGTCCACCACCCTCTCCTAATCACAGCACCTTCTAAAGTGTTCTCTGGTGGGTTCTTGGATCTCCCTCAGTGTAGCTGCTTGCAACATAGAACGAATTTTGACACTTATTGATCTGGCCTGAAGAAGAAGAACATCAAGATTCAGTAGTTTTGGCTTTTCACTGTAACAGCTGAAGTACATTTTTATCACCCTCAGAATATCATCAGTATCAAACCATAATGGGGATACAACCAAGGATTTCTGACTTATAGATATCTACCCCAAGTAATTTGTCACTAGGGTGAGGGCATTGAAGCAGTTTTGTTCTGGGCTGACATAATCCATCTAGACTGAGTGTTCCTAGATAAATTTTAGACTAGCTCTTTTCTGAGAATCAATTATCTTATTAGATGTAAAGGTAGTACTCAACGTATGACCATTTATTTAACATTGGTTCAAAGTTATGATGATCTTGAAAAAAATGACTCATGACCTGTATTCACACTTAGATTGTCTTCTCACTCATGCAGTCATGTGATTAGAAGTTGGGTGCTAGGTAGTTGGTTTGCATTTACAACTGGTTGCAGCATTCTGCGGTCACATGATTGTGATTTGCAACAATTTTTGCCGATTTCTGGTAGAACCTCATCAAAATCACCCATTGGGGAAGCTGAATTCACTTAATGACCTCCATACAATGTGTCATCCACCTAATGACTTCCATAAAATTTGTCATAAAATTTACAACCTGAATAATTTACAGCAGAAATTCCAAACACAGTTGTGGTTGTAAATCAAGGATTACCTGAAATGTGTTCCTGAATGAAAACTCTGGGACATGTTCTTATCTCTGACTGGAGAAAGATTACAGTGAATATTGCTATGTTCACATAAAATACTTGCCCAAGAATAATCGACACAAATCAATCAATTTGTACTCAGTTAATCAATCGACACAAATCAATCAATTTGTACTCAGTTAATCTGATTGACCGGGTTTGCATCACATATATAACCATCAATTTAATGGTTAGCATAACACGCTAGGCTAAAATGTGGTTAACTAATTGGTAGATCAATTGGCTGGATGAATACATTCAAGATTATCTTTGACATCAACAAGCTGATTGGGAGAATCTTGTCTGAATCTGACCTTCAAACATAGCTATTCATTCCTAATCATAATGATGAAATTTGTGTCATGATGTCAAGCTGTACTTTCGTATATCGTTACAATCTTACATACAAGTACTGTGGAATTTGCATTGCAACACTGCAAGAACCATTTTGTTCCTTAGATCCCTAGCTTCTCCCCCCACCCCCCACCCAGCAGATGCCTATGCTTTCAAATCAGAATGGACAACAATGAGTCATATTGGAATTGTAAATGAATAGGAATTAAAAAGACACAGATTTCCTGTTTCTGATATTGGCAATTCTAAAATAGGTAGGCAATTGGGTTTATTTGAATAATGGTTTGTTGAACAAATCACAGTATCCAAGATCACACTTTGCATGAATGCTTAAGATTTTATCTTATTAATTCTCTTCTTGCATTGATTTGAATCTCTAAAGATTCAAAGCAGTGTACATCGATATACAGATAGTTTCTTGAGCTGCAACACTTTATTCAAAGTTACAATGTATTAAAAAAAATGACTTATGACCGTTTTTCACACTTACAACCATTGCAGCATTCCCATGATCACATGATCAAAAATCAGATGCTTGGCCACTGAATCACATGATGGTTACAGGGTCCCTGGGTCATGTGACCACTTTTGCAATCTTCTGACAAGCAAAGTCAATGGGGAAGCCAGATTCACTTAACAACCTTGTTACCAACTTAAGAATGGCAATGATTGATTTTGCAACTGTGCAAGAAAGTGATAAAATGGGACAAAATTCACTGAACAAATGTCTCACTTAGCAACAGCTGTGGTCGTAAATTGAGGACTACCTATATATCTAATTTTATTCCACATTATTAATACTATGAAGTAAGTGGAGCTGAAAGAGAGTATATCACAAGGCTTTGAGTTCTTAGGACATGTTCAGACAACTCCAACATTTCTATATGATTCTACAAACATTTAACACAGCAAACTCCAAGACCAATAAACACAGACCAAGACTCTCAACCAATCAGGAGGAAGAAAAAAACCATTCTGACACAGCAATAGGCTGCCCCAAATTTAAATCTGAAACCACTGTAAAAGTCTGACTCACAGACAAACACCATACAGAAGCCTGATGATGGCAGATGAGATTCTGCTGAAACGTTGCTACAACTTTAAAAGCACCACTACTATGACGTGGGAAAATACCCGAACAAAGCTGAATGCCAGACATGTAAGTACCCGCGAAAACTTAAGGAAACAAATATATATATATATATATATATATATATATATATATATATATATATATATATGTATGTATGTATGTATGATGTATGTATATGTATATGTATATGTATATGTATATGTATATGTATATGTATATATGTACATATGTACATATGTATATATATATGCAGGTCTTGGTGTGTTCGGGTCTTTTCTTGTGTAAGATTGAGAGTATTTTGGCGAACAAATGAGTCCCAGCCACGAAAACCAACACCAGACCCAAAACAACACGGGACACCACCGCCAATCCCCCTCATCAGACCCAGGCCCAAGCCCATCCTATAAACGAAGGACAACCACCATCTAGAAAACAGACCATGGCTGGTTTGCCAGCTGTCACACCCCCTGACCCAAAACCAAACAAGCTGACACACTCCAAGAACACAGACCCAGACCCCCAACTCGAAGCCAGACTAAAACCCAGAATGCCACATCACAGCCACCCACTTAGGACATCACAACAGAAAACTCAGGAAATTACACCACAAGAACTCATGAAGTTGCAACACAGCAAATGACCGAGGATATCACAGCACAAGACCAAGGATACCACAGCAATAAATCTCACAAGATCATCACACAACCCATTACCCAAGCCATTACTACACAGGAGGCTAATAGAAAAGAGATCAAAACACAAACGACCCAGGAGATTACAATGCAGGACGCAAGATACCACAACAAAAGAACTTGCAAGCCCATCACACAACCCATTACCCAAGCTGTTAAAACACGAGAGGCTAATGGAAAAAAGATCACTACAAAACAAACTACCCAGGAGATTACAGCACAAGATCCAGGATATCTCCACAACAAAACTCACAAGGCCATCATTCAGCCCATTATACCAACATCATTATACCTCCATTAACCAATCAAGAGGCCAACCAGCCCAACACACCAGCCCCCACCACCAGTATTTATAGAGAGACGGCAGCTCCGATCACACACTGCTTGCGCTGGCACAAAGCCGAAAGCACCAGCCTGAGGATGGCAAGTGGGGCCTTGCTGAAACGTTTCAGCAGAATCTCATCTGCCATCATCAGGCTTCTGTATTGTGTTTGTCTGTGAGTCAGACTTTTACAGTTGTTTCAGTTTTAAATTTGGGGCTAGCCTACTGCTGTGCCAGAATGGTTTTTTCTTCATCCTGATTGGTTGGGAGTCTTGGTCTGTGTTTATTGGTCTTGGAGTTGCTGTGTTCTGCTTGATTGGTGTTTCTAATATCTTCTGTCTATTTTGTGGCTTTTTTGTGTCTTGATTGGGTGGCAACATTGTGTTCCTGTATTGGAGGCTTTTAGTGCAGTTTGGCTCTGAGTAAATGGACGGCTATCATTTATTAGGAAGCTAGGTTTCATCTGGAAGCCTGGTTGGGGTGTGTTTGAGCTGGAGGTATCAGGGGGGATCTGTTTGTACCCAGGTGTTTGCCTGGCTAGTGGTGTGGAGATTTTTTTGTTTGTGAGTGCAGGCTTCCAAATGATTGACAGACTGGTGGAATCATCTCTTCTATTCATGCTTTCAGGTCTTTTTTCAATCTCTATGGAAATCTTTTTCCATAGAGAAATCTTTTTCAATCTCTATGGATATATGCCTGATATATATATATTCTGCTGAAAAATTGCTACAACTTTAAAAGCACAACTATTATGACGTGGGAAAATACCCGAACTAAGCTGAATGACATACATACATACATACATACATACAAACATACAAACATATATATATATATATTCTGTTTTCTGAGGTTCTCGCGGGTATTTGTATATGGATCTTTGGTTATTCGGGTTTTCTCCCATGTAAGATTGAAAGTATCTAGGCAACGTTTCGATGAAGTCTCATTCATCATCTTCAGGCTTGGTCTTCAGCTCTGTGCTTCTCAGAGTGATGTGAGCTTGCAGCTGCTTCTTCCTTTTAACTTAGTGGGGGTGTGACTTGATTGGGTGGGGGCTTGGCTGTGTTCTGATTGGGTGGGGGTGTGTTCTCATTGGTTGGGGCTTTGGCTGTGTTCTGATTGGTTGGGGGGTTGGCTATGTTCTGATTGGCTGGAGGCGTGTTCTTTTCAGGTGGGGGCTTGGTTGTGCTCAGGTGGGGGCTTGGTTGTGCTCTGAGCACAACCAAGCCCCCACCTGAACAGAACATGCCTCCAGCCAATCAGAACACAGCCAAGCCCCCACCCAATCAAGTCACACCCCCACTAGCAGTTAAAAGGAAGAAGCAGCTGCAAGCTCACATCACTCTGAGAAGCACAGAGCTTGACAGCCCTCTCTAAGTGGTTTACAGTCAGCCTATTGCCCACAACAATTTTGGGTCCTCATTTTACCCACCTCGGAAGGATGAGTCAACCTTGAGCCTGGTGGGATTTGAACTGCCAAATTGCTGGCAGCCGACAGTCAGCAGAAGTAGCCTTCAGTACTGCACTCTAACCACTGCACCACAGAGGCTTATACTATACATATAACATAGTATACTATAGATAAACAAACTATCACAGAAATCAGGAATTAAATTTATTACCTGTTTGGTCAAGCATGTCTGGCCTAGCTACTTCACCTGTAAAATAAGTCTTTGAGTATTTGAACTAGTCTTATCAGTTCTAAAGCCCTTCTCTCCCCTTAAGAGTGAAACAAAAGGAATGTTGGCTTCTATTGGGCTAGCAGCTTGCGAACATTTTGGATCTTCACTGAAGGCTGGTCTGTACAATGTTGATCTCTTCCTTGCCAAGATGATCTTGAGAGGTCCTTGGTGCTTTCTGAAGCTTGCTTGTTTTCTTGCAGACGTTTCATGACTCAAACTAGGTAACATCATCAGTGCTACCAGTAATAAGGAGTGTGCTTTGCTGTCAGTTTATATTCTAGTGTCAGTGATGGTGGAAGTGATCTTGCTGACCATCTGCTTTCTTCAGTGGTCTTCTCCTGGATCTTTCTGGAATGTTTCAGCAAATGTTCCTCCCTTTGGAATCTGTATGGCTGTATCAGCTAAAACTGCTTAAATCTATCTTGCTCTGCTAATTCTCTGCTTTGCATTCTACCTTAACTATTTGTTCTGCCTGCACATCTGCCTCTTCTCACTTTCCCTCCTTCAAGAACATTTTCTCTATAAGTGTAATAATTTATCTCCCTACATTTCTTTTCCAGGCTGCTTTCCCAGAGTCTGCTTGTCAGAATACAAGCACAGTGAATATGTCTAGGAAACCAGGTGACATGATAGCAGATTGTGCTTTTATTACTTTTTCTATTCTATCATAGTGGGACTGGCTCAAAGATATCTAAGTGAGATCAAATGAACCTGAATCTCCCTGGTCCAAATCCATCATTTTAACCATTACACTGCATTGTGACTCCCTGATTTACAAACTACAGTGATTGGATACATATAACACTAAGCTAACGTGGCTTAGTATAATGTGTGAGATTTTTTTTTTCTTTCTGGCTGCCTGGCTCTGGTCTTGTTTCATAGGTTATGTCTGACAGCTCCTGAGTATATGTTCTGACAGTCTGGAATTGCATTTGAGAATTCTGATCTTCCATTGTCAAATAGTATTATACTACTCCTATATTTATCTTCTTGCATTTTTCAACCTTTCCTTCGGTAATTCTAGAGAGGTAGTCTCAATCTGTTACAGCAGCAAAATCAGCTAAGAATCCCATATATTTCTTTGCAGACGACAGCAGATTGATTGTGACCCCAAAAACATGCCTTAACAAACCTGTTAGCCATTTAGGTGAAAAATAGTTGTTCTTGATCTGTTTTATGATAATCTGTCAATTTTTAAGCTGTTGCATGACTCCTTGTTTTAACAACATTCACAGTTTGCATTCTTTCTTTCTTGTTTTTTTTTTTTAAAAACTTGCTTATCTAATTCCTTAATCTTTCTCACATGCAGTTTGTGCTCTAAACAGTTTTGTCTTTGAACAACTAGGGAAAATAACAAGAAATATTATTATATCTACCACACCTGCATGTACACAAAGTATTTATTTATTTGATTTGGCAATTGCTTACAAGATAATAGATATAAGTATAAACATGAGTAAGAATATAGGAAATAGTTACGAATAAATGGGGACAACAGGGCAGGGACGGTAGGCACAATAGTGCACTTATGCATGCCCCTTACAGACCTCTTAGGAATGGGGTGAGGTCAATCGTGGTTAGTTTGAGGTTAAAGGAGTGGGGCTGACAGGATGTAACAACAGAGTCAGGTAGTGCATTCCAGGCATTGACCACTCTGTTGCTGAAGTTGTACTTTCTGCAATCAAGTTTGAAATGATTTACATTGAGTTTGTATCTGTTGTGTGCTCTTATATTGTTGTGGTTGAAGCTGAAGTAGTCATTGACTGGTAGGACATTGTAGCAGATAATTTTGTGTGCTACGCTTAAGTCTAACCATAGGAGGTGTAGTTCAAGGTTGTAGTTCAAGCCCAAAATCTCAAGTCTGGTGATATAGGGTATTCTGTTGCAAGCAGAGGAGTGTAGTACTCTTCTCATGAAATAATTCTGGACTCACTCAGTTGTATTAATGTCTGATATGCAGTGTGGATTCCAGACTGATGAGCTCTATTTGAGTATTGGTCTGGCAAAAAAATTGTATGCTCTAGTTAGCAATTCAATATTTCTGGAGGAGAAGCTTCATAAGATTAGATTTAAACTCTTAATGCCTTTTTGGCAATGCTGTTACAGTGAGCTCTGGCACTTAGGTCATTTGATATGAGAATTCCAAGGTCCTTGACAGAGTGAGGATCATCAACAAAGTCATATCCGCCTAATTTGTATTTGATGTACTGATTTTTTTTAACCAATGTATAGGACAGAGAATTTGTTGGTCGAGATTTGGAGTTGCCAGATGTTTGACACATAATCAAGGTTGTTTTGAAGGATAGTAGCATTGTCAGTGGTGTTGAATAGTTTTATCTCATCCACAAAGAGGACGCAGTTGCTTATAAGGTGATCGCAAAGGTCATTTACATAGAGTGTAAAGAGTGTGGGTCCTAGAACGCTGCCTTGGGGGACACCGCTGTTAACTGGAGCAGCTTTTGATATAGTGATCCCTATTTTTACTATTTGTTGCCTGTTTGACAGGAACGCAGTAATCCACTTATGGAGGGATCTGGAAATGCCGTAAGAGTTTAGTTTTAACAGTAGTTTGTTGTGTACCACTGAATCAAAGGCTTTGCAGAAGTCTATGTAAATTGCATCTATAGCTTTACCCTGGTCAAGTAGAGAAGTCCATATGTTTTTGCAATGTAGGAGTTGTAGGTTGCAGGACAATTTTTTCCTGAAACCAAATTGTTTTTTGGAGAGTCGGTTGTTTGACTCTACGTGGAGAGTGATGAATTGATTAATGATTGATTCCATGACTTTGCATGTGACACAACACAGTGAGATTGGTCTGTAGTTTTCAACCAGGCTGGGGTCACCTTTTTTGAAGATAGGGATGACCGTAGCTAAGGACCATGGGTTTGGTAAGGAGCTGGTTCTGAATGATATCTCATATATAATGCTTAGGGGTTCCGCTATGGTAGAGGAGAGCTTTTTTAAGAAGTATGCACATAATCCATCAGGGCCAATAGATAGGGATGGTTTTAGGTTTCGTAGTGCCTTTTCTTTGTTATCTTCTGTAAAGTCAATATGTGGTATATTCACATTTCAAGATGTTTCATTTAAGTATAAACTCAGGGCTATCATAGATGTCTGAATGAGGTGAAGAACTAAATGTAGTGGAGCAGGTTAAAAGTTGTGCATTGTCACAATTTATGAAAGGTAAGGAAGTGGTATGATTTAGTCAATGTAAGTGAATATCAAAGATCTTGTTTCAATGGTATTGAAAAATACAAACATCTACTTTTCCTGAGATTATCACAGAATGTGAAGGAGGCTATGTTACACTAATCTGATGCTCTTCAGGGAAGTGGGATTATAATTCACATAATCCTCAATTAGGAGAATAATTCAAGATGCTAATTCCCATGGGAAATATGGAACCTTGGGATTATATTGGATAATACATACAGATTTAGGAATTGCTAATTATGCCTGGAGATTTAAAGGCCATTGTATTGGGGAAGATTTAACCTGGCTAGGAATCTTCAACATACAGCCCTTGATGATGGATTATTTGAGATTGGCAGGAAAGAAGGGATTATTTTTCAAAAGAAAGTCTGATGATGAGGAATTCATAATGAAGATAGCTGTTTAAAGATGTGTGTGGGTGTGGGTGTACACATACATATATATACACACAAATATGCCATGGTTATATATACATACACATATATGTATGTGTATATATGTGTGTGTATGTGTGTATATTTGTCATTTTTCATATGTTTGTTCAGCTAACTTTTTACCTCTCTTTCCATTTTTTTTAAAGATGTCACCTAGAATGTG
Source organism: Hydrophis major (assembly GCA_033807585.1). Classification (NCBI taxonomy): domain Eukaryota; kingdom Metazoa; phylum Chordata; class Lepidosauria; order Squamata; family Elapidae; genus Hydrophis; species Hydrophis major. The sequence continues at coordinate 245,790,334 of CM066328.1, read as the reverse complement.
TACATATATCCATGGGCATATTTTCAAATAATATGATTTTCTATTTAATTGGGGTTAATGTATTTCTTCTCTAATGCAATCATGTATTTTCATAAATATATATTTTTGTTCACACGTCCCCTAAGAAGTACATCATTTGATTAGAAAATTGCAGAATGTTTGAGAAAGTGAGGATGTTGAAATGCAATTGCTTATTGGTGGAAGAAGTATGAATTTAGCAAATTTCCATAAAAATGTAGACTTACTAAATATAACATACAACTTCTCTATCAGAAAATGATTTTTGTGAAGGTCAGGGATCCTGGCGCTTTCCCTATGTCTATGTTTGGAAAAGCAGCCAGTGTTTATATACTTGGCCAGCTGTGCAGCCATTCAAAGCTTGGAAACTCTGCCAAAAAAGGGACGGAAACTGAAGGCAAGATTTAAATAATTTATGACACATACTCATATCACATCCTATTAAAATCCTCTTGTAAAGGTGATTCTACATGTTCCTTTAATTAACAGCTGGTAGGCAAAATCCACAATTTAGGGATAGAACATCTGCTTATCCTAAAGGCATCCCAGATTAAGGGGGGGGGGAATCTAGCTGTTTTCAGAAAATATGAATCTCACATAAAACTGCTGCTGAGTCTTTCCCTACTTGGCATGAACATGTCTTGGAGGCTTTTTATCTGCTGTGTCCTAATTTGATCTCCAGCCATAAGTGAGTCAGATTTTAATCAATCTTAGCTGCACCAGTATTATAATAGTGCTTATCTTGAGAATCTGCAAGAGAGATGAAAAAATGATGAAATGTCCATTGTGTTCTGATGCAAACTCTATCATTTTTGTACCTGCAACACAATATTGTACATAAGGATTTAAGGGAAGGGTCCCGTGTTGATATTTTATTTACTTACTAGCTGATAACCTGGCATTGCCTGGGTATTTATTTATCCCAATCCTGTATTAGACAGGAAAATCCTGTAGTCAGGATGCACATTGTTGTACTGTCAATGGCGCAGCATCACAATTCTTTTATTCCTTCACAAGAGGGAGCCCTGTGAAGTCGTTACCACGGCAAATTTTAAGGCACGCCCCCCTGAGGGTTCTTAGAGGTGTCTTACCCCCACAGTATTTGTTTCCAGAGGGTAAGTCATCTGTGTACCAAGTTTAGTTGAAATTGCTTGAGGCATTCCAGAGTTATGCTGGAACAAATAATAATAATAAATAAAAGAAGAAAAGAAGAAGAAGATAGAAGAAAGAAAGATAGAAAGAGAAGAAGAAGATAGTAGAAAAAAGAAGGAAAAGAAGAAGAAGAAGAAGAAGAAGAAGAAGAAGAAGAAGAAGAAGAAGAAGAAGAAGAAGAAGAAGAAGAAGAAGAGGTGGAGGAGGAGGAGGAGGAGGAGGAGGAGGAGGAGGAGGAGGAGGAGGAGGAGGAGGAGGAGGAGAGGAAGAGGATAGGAAGAGGAGGAGGAGGAAAGAAGATTTATTTAATGTATGGCAAGTTCATGGACGTATAGTTCAAATGTTAATGTCCAGTCCACCAAGCCATTCAAGGACAGGATGGTCTGTGTTGAAAGAATCAGACATGGGTCGGACATTAGGGACACAATATGGTGGATATTTTGTTGAGGCTCACCACAGTCACATTGGGGGTAGAGACAAGACCCCACTTAAACAATGAGTCCTGGCAAACACCATGTTGGCTACGCATCCTGTTCAGAGTTGACCAATGCTGGTGAGGAAGATCAAAACCTGGCAGATCCTTCTTCCACATGGTATCATATGCTGCAGTAAGGTTGATGAACACAGCTGTGCTTTTGAAGCCTCACTGGAAACCAGCCCCAAAATGTCCTGTTAGGCCCATCCATTGCCATGTATTTAGAGAGCCAGGAGTTCTACAAAGATGTCTGGCTGCCAAATGTCATGAGCTGCCAATTCTTCATTGTAGTCTGGCTGCCACTTGTTGCTAGTCATTTGGTTCACACTACTGTGCTATCCAGGGTGCACCCCGAGGAGGCGAACCAGCACCACACCTCCTGCATTGTGACATCATAACATAGGCTTTGTCATTTTTGGAATCAATGTGGGTAGCTGCAGAAGTCTCTGCCTGACACAAATTTTGTTATGAACACCATTTGACATTCTTTATTGACCGTGCTGTTGATGGTATAGTTAGGTGATACCCTATGGGTATCTATTGACCATATCTCTGAATTAAACCATAATCAAAGCCTCAGATAGACACAGGAACTGTCTAGTGACAGAAAGGTTGCAAGGTGAAATAGATGTCTCTCTTACCTTCTGCTGTTTTACAATGCAACCCTTCCTGTTCCTCTCAGTTGTTGTTTTACGATCTCTGAACATGGTTTTAGCTCTTTTCTGGAACAGTACTAAACCCATACCCAGACAGAATCCAACGATTACTTAATATCAATGGATAGTTGGACTCCTTTGGAATGCACCTTCATGAGCCACTAATGCAGAAACAGAATGAATTTTTGTTGAAATAGCCAGTCATCTGATAAAAATGTGCCTCTCTTCCACCCCCTTCCCCATTTTAAGAAGTGATATTTATTTGTTTGTTTGTTTATTTATTTATTTGATTTGTCAAAAGCTTACAATACAACAGAAACAAGAATAAACATGCGTTTAAATACAAGAAATAGGAACTAATAATTGGGGACAATAGGACAGGGATGGTAGGCACGATTGTGCGCACGCTCTTTATAGACCTCTTAGGAATGGGGTGAGGTCAATAGAGGTTAGTTTGAGGGTAAAGGAGTCAGGGTTTGAGCAGGTGACGACAGAATCAGGTCATGAGTTCCAGACATTGACCACTCTGTTGCTGAAATCGTACTTCCTGCAATTGAGTTTGGAGTGGTTTACATTTAGTTTATATCTGTTGTGTGCTCTTGTGTTGTTGTTGTTAAAGCTGAAATATTCATTAATTGGTAAGATGTTGTAACATATGATTTTATGTAGTATGCTTAAGTCCAATCTTAGTCGGCGTAGTTCAAGGTTGTCTAAGCCTAGAATCTCAAATCTGGTGCTGTAAGGTATTCTGTTGCGATATTATAGGTAGATATTATCCATTTGTTGGTGATTCAATCAACCAGAGTAGAGCTGGAAAGGACCTTGGAGGTCTTCTAGTCCAGCCCCCTGCTCAAGCAGGAGACCCTATGCCATTCCAGACACGTGACTATCCAGTCTCCTCTTAAAAACCTCCAGTGATGAAGCATCCATAACTTCTGAAGGTTAATTGATCTCACTGTTAGAAAGTTTCTCCTTAATTCCAGGTTGCTTCTCTCCTTGATTAGTTACCATCTATTGTTTCTTGTCCTGCCCTCAGGTGCTTTGGTAAATAAGTTGACCCCCTCCTCTTTGTGGCAACCTCTCAAATCTTGGAATACTCCTATCATGTCACCCATGATTTTTGATGGAAAAGGAACAAAACAAATCCCAGTTCCTAATATACCCAGTACACTGTAAATAAGGATAGCACTGTTTCTGGGTCTGTAGCAGAATAAGGACCATCAGTCAGGACAAATAATTTTATGCCTGTATAGTTCCTTGCCAGTTCAAGGACTGGTGGAAACCATTTTAAATCTAACATGAGGAAAATCCCTACATTTTTCAGGAACTGGCATCTATTGTTGTGGATATTTGCAGGCTAAATAAAACACTTTTCTGGGTTTAAAAGTTCATCCATCCCCCTTATTTAGTTCCTGGGGAACAGTGAATAAAAGTCCAAAACCTTATTTTTATATTTGTTTGTTTGTTTCATAATCTGTGTGTGTGTGAGAGGGAGGGAGCTAGGGAGAGAGAGAGAGAGAGAGAGAACATTAAACGGTTCCATTCAGCCCTTCCCTAGGCTAATAACTCTGACCTTAATGCAGAAACTGAAGGGGAAAGGAGACATTGAAAGAATGTTTTCTCTTATTTTGATTTATATCCAGGCTCTGAAAATAGAAGTCATAGTGAAGAGGATCTGAAAGAATTTCATGGAAAGAGGTGGATCAGAAAATCTGGCTTGGTGCCTACGGCCTATAGGTGTTCTAAAATCAACAGATACCTCAGAGTTTCCTTCACAAAACCCTCAACTCCAGTTCCTTTCCTTCTTGTGATACATGCCCCCCTGAAATGGTAAGACTTCACCCTTGGTCTTCAGGAATTTGCCAAATCCCAGATACTTTCAATTACAATTCCCATGCTGTCTTTTCCCTAAAGTCTTGGATTTATAAGAGTTGAAATCAGAACATCTGGGGGCCATCAGGCTGTTTGGTTTGGTTTTGTCACTGCTGGAATAACAGCTTATGAAGAAATTCCCTGTGGGGCAAATTAAGAAGTAGATAAAAATATTTAACTCAAACTCTTTTTCTTGGTTTCGAACAATGCCATTCTCTATACCAGTGGCCCCCAACCTTTTTTGTGCCACAGCCCGGTACCAGCATCACAAAATGATCCGCGGCCCGGTACCAGCATCAGCACGCATGGCAAGGCAAGCCAAGCGACCAGCCAGCCAGCCGTCCCCCCGCTTCTCCCCACTACCTTCAACTCCTCCTTTGTACCTTTGTCGATGGGCTTCGGGATGGCTTCGGGATGGTCACTCGGCTCGCCTTGCCTTGGGTGCTGAAAGAATCCTCGCGCCTTAGTTTTGTTCGAAGCCGCCCCCCTCTTCAATGAAACTAAGGCGTGAGGATTCCTTCAGGACCCAAACACCACTTTCCAACCGGAAAAACTCACCGGAAGCACTTTCTCATCAAAACAAGATGGCAGAGCCCAGCAAACCGGCGGCCCGGTAGAAAATGTTCCACGGACTGGTACTGGTCCGGGGCCCAGTGGTTGGGGACCCCTGCTCTATACCATCCCCTAAAAAAACACCACACTCAAGTTTTTTATTTGAGCACCTCATCAATTGCATTTCTAATCTGTATCCTCGACTCCTAAATGAACAACTACAAATTGTTCCATTACCTTGAGGAAATGCCGAAATTATCCTCTTGGTAGTAACCACCCTCAGTCTGAGAACCACTAGCCTAATTTGTCATTTAGGAAAATTAAGCTAAAGCCTGGTCAGCAGCATTCATTCACTGTTACCTCCTGTTACCTTCTGAATATACATTTACTTAAGCCACCATTTGAAAGTTAGTGCGAAGGTTCTGAAAAGAATGACAAATAATCTAGGAGCTGCTTGCATGCAAAAAAGGATGAAACCACAGAGGATTGAGAGTCTAGAACTGGTTTCTTAGCCAGACAGCAGCTCTTGCTTTAAATGAGCATCAGTGACCTTGGAATGGTTGGTGACTTCTTGCTTATTTGGTTAGGCTGGGAGTTTTCAGGCAAAGAGCTAACCAGATGTTTGGGGATGAGGGCTACAAGTAGATTCATGAGGGTTGAAGACACCACAACTTTAGTGAGACAAAATCTATTTTTGTCTACAGGTTTGGGGAGAATCTTAAAGGGACAAAGACATTTTTAATGGAAGAACTGGTTCTGCCAGTGAGCCTGGGGAACGCAGAGCAGGATGGAGCCCATTTAAATGGCTCATGTGGTGTGTTGTCACAGGGACCGGGTGTTATTATATTATTTTATTATGTGATTATCCTCTTTCATTAGTTCTATTGTTTTATATGAGGCTTTCATATTCTTGTAAGCTGCCTTGAGTCACCATGCGTGAGTAGGCGGCAATATACGTTTCCTAAAATAAATAAATAAAGTTTGTTGTTCAGGGGGTGCGATGTAACTAACACAATCTATTTCATGTTAAAGGAACAACAATTGCTAAGCATCCATGGCTTCTCAGGAAAGATCAGACATCCTTCTGAGTGAAGACGTTTCTGGATTTAGCAGCTGTTGACAACGCAACATGCCTTGTATATGTAATCCCTGTCCCTTGTATACTTTTAAAAGAGTATTAAGAGAGAAAAGACATTCAGATTGGAGAAGGGGTAGACAGTAGAGAGCTTTAGGAAAGAATTAAATCTATTGCAAGGTGCAAATAAGAATTGTTTCTATGGCAAGATGCAAACTTCTCTCTAGTATTGGGATTTGGGAGGAATAATGTTGTGGGAGGGTTGCTCAAGCAAATGGAAAGGGGTTTTGGAGTTACTGCAATATGTATGTTAGTTGGGATGGCAGAGGGAAATTGCATAACCAAAACCTGGGTGGATTCAAAGAGCCATCCCTTGGAGATGCTCTGGGAGGTGAGATGACTTAAAGAGCCTGGCTCTGCCAATATTAGCAACCCTTTGGTGATGAGTTGGTCCCTCCTAGTTAACCATTGTATTTTTCTTGATTATGTCTATATTTGTTTTTATTGTTGTTTACCACCCAGAAATCAGTCAGATTTATAAATATGATTCATAAATAAGCAATCATAGACTACCAACAGTTAGAATAGAAAAAGAGTGAAGAGCTTTACTAAATAGGAAATATCAGGGAATTACTAATTATATACTCACTCCCTTCAAGTTTTAATTTACTGTGATTTCTTTCTGCATACTTCCTGACTTAAACCTGTCTATTAACTCTGAAATACTGTCAAATTTCCAGCAATGGAGTTAATTTCTTAGGCAAAAGAATGAAGTCTCTTCCATAAAAAGCTCAAAAATTAAATTTGGAGAATCACCAAGGATGGCTTCAGAACTAAGTCTTCCCTACCCTTCATGTCCCTAGACCTCTTTTCCCATAATACCAAAAACTTTTGTGGAATATGCAGCTTTCCAACATGGACAATTTAGCATCTCCCTTCAAATGTGAACAAATGGACAGCCCTCTCTTGCTGCCAACAGACTGATTCTTGCATTTATTATATTTTGTATCTTGCTTGTGCTCTAAGATCCTAAAAGTAAAAAATTGATTTTGCTTCCCTCCCTAGCTTTATCTTCATCAAAACCCCGTGAGACACATTAGGATAAAGATGTAGCCACAATATCATGTAATCAGTTTCATGGCCAAAAAAAAAAAAAGGCAACTTTGGCTGTCTCTTCCCACTAAACTTCATTAATTCTTCCTTGAAAGTACAGAAGAGATATTAGTTCTACGTAGGGTCAGAACATTATCTCTTGATTGTTATTGCTTCCAAAGAGTGCCTGGGAAGTGTAGTTTTCCTTCATTCAGTGTCCCTTCATTCAGGCATTATCTCAGTCATTTCTATCAATTTTTTTTTCATTAAAAGGATCCAGAGGGCAGATGTCCTGTATGGGCCATGATGAGCGGATGCCTTACTGGTTTTTGTTAGCTAGCAATATAGCTTTGTGAATGGAATTGCTGCTGGATGATTTATCTAATTTAGTGTAATCTCTCTGAAAGAAAGGAAAGATAGTTGAGATTAACCACATGACTCTGGATAGCCATTCCTTGGGAGCAGAGTTGCAGAAACTCTCATTTTTATGGTCAAAATGAGTGGAGTGGCTGGGAGTTGGTTTATATCAAGCTCAAGCTTACAAAGCACGTATATGGACTTTATGGACACTACCCTCAACCGAGTCTTATATCTTAATCACATTTTTGGATTCTTTAAAAAATGTCTTTGTATAGTGGAGAGATTAAAACCCTTTGGCCTGGCAAGGGACTTCTGTATTAATCAGGAAAAACTTATATAATTTTTTCTTCATGTGAATTTGATTTAGCAAGCTTTAAAAATATATGATCTTTTGGACTATGCATCAAAAGAGTGCTCAGTACATGGATTTTGCAAATTTATAGCAGATTAACAGGCCAGAAAGATTTGGGATTATAGCTTTGAATTATTTAGAAGATACCTGCTCATGGGGAAATGGAAATTGTTTTTATTTTTATTTTAATAATGGGACTTTGGACAGTAAAGCCAGAACATAAAGCAGAAAACCATAGTTTAAAGTTTTGCACACCTTTCAGCTAAGCTTTTGGACAGAATTGATCAGGTGTTTGGTAAAATTTTCCGAGTATTTTCTTATGAAGTTATAAAATAAGAAGAAGCTGTAATGGATGTTTATGAAAGTAATTTGAAGAGGACTTAAATGCAAAACAAATGGATCTAATGGATGACTTATTCCCTAAAGGAGACAAACAGACATTAAATCAGAATTCTCCCCCTCTCCTCTGGATTTACAAAACCGCTCTACGAAGGGTTGGAAAGATTTTTTAGAAGAGACAAACACAAGGATAAATTTTAGTTATGGATACAAGAGAAATTTGTTAAAGTTCTGAAGGATTTTCACTTTGAATCACAAATGAGCAGCAAATTAGCTCTGAGACTTTTTTTTTATAAAAGGGGTCAAATATCTTTTTAAAATAATAGAAGATTTACAACAAGGGTCTTCAAACTTGGCAATTTAAAACTTGTGGACTTCAACTCCCAGAATTCCTGATCTAACATGACTGGAGGAGGAATTCTGGGAGCTGAAGTCCACAAGTCTTAAAGCTGTCAAGCTTGAAGACCCCTGATTTACAAGATTGATTTGTTTGATAAAACAAGAAAATAGATATATTAGGTTGCCCTTACTGGACGTTTGCTGGTGAAGATTGGTTAACGTAGCATTTTGATTTTGTTTCCCTGGCCTAAGAGTTGAGCTATGGGGGAGAAGAGAGATTTATTTAGAGACAGTGGTAAGGTGTTATTTTTTTAAAAACCTGTTGGCATGAAAGGGCAAGTTACTTCTTTTTTCTTTCTCATTCCCTTTTCTCTTTCTTTTTCCTATATATCTATTTTCTTCTTTTCTTTTTCTTATCTTGGAATCCCTTTTTGTATTTTTTGTACTTTGCATTGACTTTTATCCTTTACTTGTATAGTTGCTAATAAAAATTATTTTGTGAAAAAGAAATAAAAGGATCCAGTCGGGCATTTCTGAAATTCTGCCCTTGACCTAGCAATTATTCAGTGGTTTCTTCCATCCATTTCTTTTAGGCCTTCCAAGTCTTACTATATAAATATATCAAACAGATAAATACCCTTTTACTGGGATCAGAGAAGAGAGCAGCTCTGCAGGGACAGAAAGATTTTCTTTTCTTTCTCTTTCTCTCTTTTCTCTGTGGTCTGATTGTTAATGATTATGTACAGAAAAAAGGGAGGCTAGAAATTGTTTCTCTTCTGAAGTTACTCATGAACATGGCTTCAGTTTAAGTAGTTGCACGATTGGAGTAAATGATATATTAAGTACTATTAATTGTGTTGAAGAAAAAGGAAAAAGCTGAGGAGATATTTCAGAGCTCCTAGCTTGATTTTTTCCCCCCAGCCATTTTTGGCTTGCTTTCTCCTTTTTGCAGTGTTCGAATGATTTATTCCCTTTTGCAATGCTAGAATGATTTACAATCTATTGTACTGTATTATGTTCACATTGGAGCCAAAATGAAATTGCCATCCCAGGGTTAATCATGGAAAACCCCCAGAATCAAATAACAGTCAAATAGTGCAAATGTAGTAGGGGTTTATTTGATGTGCAACAGCTACTGTACATGTTAGCTTTCAATATTTCATGGCTTATAGTTGATAGCTAGTCTATGGCAGTTCTTCGGCTTGGAAGAACTTTGGGTAGTTTATATGTAGACACAGAAGTGGCCCTGCCATCCCAAGTCTGGAAGTGCAAAGTCTAGCACAATGGGGGCATCGTTGTAATAGCTGTGAGTGTTATTCTATGATGCTGCTCATGGTTTTCTATTGGCGGTGCCTTTCTTCAAAACTGGCTTCGTAGTACGGGACTTGCCAATGGTTTCTGTCAGCAGCTGCAGTGACTAGTTCCTTTGGCTGGACATCATGGTTTCTTTTGCAAAGTCTTTGTGGTGCTTGTGTGGTTGATCTTAGGGTCTTTTCTCAGACTCCGGTACACTGTAGAGCAGGGGTGTCAAACTCGATTTCATTGAGGGCTGCATCAGGCTTGAGTTTGACCTTGAAGGACAAGGGTGGGCATGGCCAGCTCAATGTTACTTGTGTTGGGGGCGCCTGTGGTGGCCTGAGCGCTCAGCCAGCGAAAACGGGTTCCTGAGCTCCGTTTTTGGCTGTGATGGCTTCCTGCAATTCTTTGCCCATGAAAACAGAACTGAGGAGGGCCATGTGAGCTCTGTTTTTGGCTCCAGTGGCCTACTGCAACCCTCTGCTAGTAAAAACAGAGTTCGGGAGGGCCACATGTGGCCTTCCCGAGCTCCATTTTCCCTAGCAGTGGCACCGTAGGTTGGTCCTTCATTGTTTCCAGGGTGGCCCCATGGGCCAGGTCTAAGCACTCCACAGGCCGGACTCAGCCCCCGGACCTTGAGTTTGACACCCTTACTATAGAGCAACTGTTGAAGCATGTGGCAGTCATCTATTGTGATGATGTGCCTTATCCATCTCATCTGGGCTGTGATAATCAGGGACTCAGTGCTGTCAGACTCTGTGCAATCCAAGACCTCTAGGTTAGAGGCACTGTCTTGCCAACAAATGCTCAGGATGGACAACACTTGACCACATGCAAGTGTAGATTATATTGAATAATAGAGGAGCTAAGCATACAGCCCAGTTTTACCCCATTGGAAATGGCAAATGCTGAGGTATCACCATTGTAAAGAACCTGCCTGCCATTCTGTTGTGGAATAGTTTGATGAATCACATGAATTACTTTGGGCATCCATAACATCTCAGGATGATCCAGGGCACTTCCCTGTTTATAGTGTCAAATGCCTTTGTCAGGTCAATGAAGGCAGAATAAAGACGCTTTTTCTGCTCGATGCACTTCTCCAAGACTTGCCTCATGGCGAATACCATGTCTGTTATACTCTCTTTGGCTGAAAGCCACCCTGTGACACTGGGAGGTTCTGTTCTGAGACAAGTCTTCAGGAGAATGTAAGCAAATATCTTGTTTGTGAGGGACAGCAGTGAGATAGCAATAGCAATAGCACTTAGACTTATATGCCACTTCACAATGCTTGACAGCCCTCTCTAAGCGGTTTACAGAGTCAGCCTATTGTCCTCATTTTATCCACCTCGGAAGGATGGAAGGCTGAGTCAACCGTGAGCCTGGTGAGATTCCATCTGCCAAATTAGAGGCAGCCAGCAGCCAGCAGAAGTAGTACTGCACTTTAACCAATTCACTGCCACAGCTCATACCTCTGTAGTTTCCATAATCTGATTTGCTTTCCTTATTTTTATAGAGATCCACAATGAGGACATCACAGAAGTCATCAAGCTTCTCCTCTGTGGACCAAATAACTTCCAAGATGTCTTGGAATGCCTGCAAAGCATTTGGGTCTAGTGGACCCCAGCAGAAATGCCATCCTGCCCTGTTGCTTTATTTGAGCTCACCTGCAAGATCGCTTGCCTGCTCTCATCAGTAGAGGGAGGCAGGTCTAGGGCACCCATGACTGCATGCATGGACACACACACACACATATGCAAACACGCAATTGCGCGCACACACATGCACACACAGAAATGATCATTAGTATATGAGGTCAATATTGCATATTCAGTCTTTGAAATTTGAAACATGTTATTCTTATTTTAAACTTACTGTGAAGGGTTAATGAATGCACATTAAAGTCTCTCTCTCAGGATCCTTACAAACGGTAAAGGCATTAGAGATGCTGCATTTTCACGGCAGTATTACGAATCAGAAAGCTGCTTTGAAACCTACCTCTTAGAAGCTCATTAGATGACCTTGGGCAAGCTACTCTCTCTGCATATTTACCTTCTCTTCCCTAGAAGCAGCGCTGGGACAAGTACCGATCTGCCTTACAGAGCTGTTAACAGCATATACTTCCATTGCTGAAAAATGTAACAGCTATTATTCATGTTTTAAATCCTCAATCTTCACACTGAAGATCCTAATGAAAACTGTCATGCCATCCCCTTGGATTTAAGTTCACATCGTCAACAAGAAAGGATCAAGAATTAGCATTACATGTTAGCAATTTGGGCCCGCTATAAAACATGTTTTTATTTATTAAATAAATTGATATTGCCGCCCAACTCAGGCAAAGTGACTCCAGGAGGCACACAACAAAATGTTGCTGTGATCATTGCTCCGAGTCAGTATTCCAGCCAGGATGTTCCAATAGCTCCCCTTCTCCACTTCTGGTTTTCCAGTCTTGTACATCTGTGATTTCTATTTCAACTGAACACACAGTCTTCAATTCACTGGAATATTTTTTTCTTGTTTTTTTTTTTTTTATTCGCCTGCCAATTCTAGAATATCTCCAAAGTTGCATCTTGTACATGCACATGACAGATTAAATCCATAGTTAGACATTGCATTCGCCATGAATGTACAGATGGAAAGCAGCAACAAAAGCTTCCCTGTAAACTCCATAGGTTCCATTGGGGATCAAAATAGCTTTCCCCAGATCTAGAACATTGAGAAAATATACATGTTAATATATGATCATTTGCATGCGTAGGGGTGAATGTAGATATGAACACCTTTGTGCACTCATGCATTTCTCTTCTTTAGCCCACAAAATCTCGCTTCCTCCAAACTCTACAAATGAGAGAAAAACAGCTGCCAAGGAAAAGGAAAGGGCTTCAGAGAGAAAATTATGCCAACAATCAAGATCTTTTCATGCTGTGATAGAACATCACAGCTTCCACATGCTAGTTTGAGAGCTTTATTATTATATTTGTGTCTGCCCTGCAATTTATACTGAACTACAAGGTCAGTCCATGCCTGATCTGGAAACTTTCCAACTTTGTGTCCTGACACATTTTTTCTGGGGATTATCATAGAAAGCTCCATATTTTGCACATGTTCTCACCTTATTGGTGAGACATATCTACAAATACAAAGCCAGTGGTGTGATTCAAACTTTTTTACTACTGGTTCTGTAGGCATGGCTTGGTGGGCCTGACAGGGGAAGGATACTGCAAAATCTCCATTTCCACCCCACTCTTGGGAAAGAATATACTGCAAAATTCCCATTCCCTCCCCACCCTGCTAACCTGCTTTCCAGCTCCGTTCTCCTGTTCAGGGCAACAAAAGAAGACCCAGCCGATCAGCTGGGACTCAGGAGGTAGAGAATAGATGGGGGTGGGACCAGTCACAGGTGGTATTCGCTGGTTCTCCTCAAAATTTCCACTACTGGTCCTTCAGAACTGGCAGAACCTGCTGAATACTACTCTGATAAGAAGCCTTGAGGTAGCCCTCTCTAACTGGAGGAACTGAACTGAAAGAGGAAAAGGGCCGCTAGGGCTTTTAGAAGGCCTTAGAAAGGCTACTAAGGTCAGAACTGAGGAAGCTTCTTGGATGAGAAGCGAAACATCTTCAAGGAAAAAAAACAAGAAAGTCTAGATGCCTTTTGAAAAAAACACCTTTAGGCCAATCCTGACCTGGATGAGTGAGAATCTCCATTAAACAAGGGCTGCTATGGACTTTTGACTGGGCAAGGATTGATATTTTTTTCTCCTCCTTTTCTCACCTCTGATTTTTTTTTTCTAGTGTTAAGAGCTTCTAGATCTGCAAATATTAGAGCAGTCTATCTGAACCTGGTGTCTTCCAGATGTGTGAGACTCCTAAAATTAGCTTGCTGGTAACGCTTATAGAAGCCTAATACTTTGAAAAGCTATCAGGTTTCGAAAAGGTGACTATTTTATTAGCCGGTGCCAGTTTTTCTCTCCTCTTGTTTTTCTTTTGCTGGGTTACAGATCTTATTTTCACGTTTATTAATTTCACCGCCACCTTCCCATCATCTTGTATTTGCAGTGCAGTTAGTAATGATATAATCACATTTTGAAAGCCTCAAATTAATCATCTCTTTGGCCAAGCTGTGAGTTTGAATTGGAAGCTAAAAAGGGACACCGAAAGTTATTTAATTTGCACGAGGCTACAAGAAGCCGATTCTTTCCTGGTTGCTGTGACAGGAATAGTTGCAATGAATCAGGCTTGTCCCTTTTTCTTTGCCCAAGAGGAGGACAACAGGCTACATCAACAATTTGTCTGAAAAAGAAATGAAAAGAAAAGAAAGTGGGGTCATGAAGAAAGTTAGTGTTGCTAGAGACACCTAAAAAATAAAGATCAACCAGGGATCACCAGATTTTATGGGAAACTTCAGCATTTTCATTGTATTAGCAATTGGTTGAAATGATGGGTTAGGCTAATTGCTCCATTAATAAAATTTCATTTCCAAAAGCAGCATTTCCAATTATATGTGCTACACAATGGATTAGAAGCACCACACAACGGACAGATTTTGATATGTATATGCACCAATGGATTTTAAAATTAGAATAATAATTAGATTAAGCTGGATGACAATTCTTTTTTTTTTTTTTTTAAAGTTCTCTCTACTGAGGATAGTTACAGAAAATAAGAGATAATCACGATAATATATAAAATTACTACTACACTACTGAATTTTCAACTTCAAAGATACAAGTACAGATGAACAGCTGGGCTTACCATTCCTAGTCTGTATAGCTGGATACCTGCTTAGATGGCAATCAACTTATTTTAAATTTTACAGCAATTTCATAAGTTTTCTTGTTCTGTACAAACAACTGACAAATTTAATGTTAAATCAAGCATTCCAATGGACATTTGATTTATTTGTTCTGTTGAATAAATAAAGTCCCTGGGAAAGCATGGTCTTGGATGGGGGAACAAAAGGCTTTGACTCAATCTTAGCAAGAACAAATGGCTTTGGGTCTATGGAGCCCCAGAATCTTCATTGTTGTCATTCTTAGTTCTGGATGGGATTGCACTACCCCATTCAAATCCAGTTTGTGTTCTGTATTAACATACTCCAAACCCTGAAACCTGATTGGCCCACACGGGCCGCAATCTGATTGGATGACTAAACAGCCGTGATTGGCGTGCTTAGAATCTACCGTGATTGGCCAAGCCGATCACAGAAGATTCAAAGTGCTGTCATTGGCCACCGCGCCGCAGACAGTTCCTATATGAAGGGCTGCTGTGAAGCGCAGGTCTTGTATAGAACTGTATATTCAATAAAGAGCTGAATGTTCACTTTTGGTCTCGCGTCTCTGTGAGGACCGATCTACCCGATCTAACAGTTTGCAATTTAGGAGTTCTCCTGGACTCAGGACTCTTGCTTAAAGAGCAGGTGGTGAGTGTGATTAGGAGAATTTTGTGCATCAGCTTCCTGGATATAGATTCCCTGCTCTTAGTTACACAAGCCCCAGTCATCTTTCATCTGTCACATCCCAATGTATTCTACCTGGGGCTAATCCTGATATTCATCCAGAAGCTTCAGCTGATTCAAAGTGTGGCAGTGAGAACTATCTTTGGGGGCCCTAGGACAGCCCCTATTACACCTCTGCTTTGCTAACTACACTGGCTGCTGGCTTGCTCCTGGATGCAGACTGGATGAGGTGTGGTTTATGATCTTTGAAGCCTTCCGTGGCGTGGGTCCAGGCTACCTGATGAACCATCCTGTCCTGCTAGGACAAGACTGCCCCACTCGTGCTGGCAGAGAGGGCCTTGTGAGGATCCCATTGGTCAAAGAACTCATGCTATCAGGATGCAGAAGAAGAGCCTCCTCTGTCATAACGCCCGCTCTTTGGAACATCCTACCCTCCAAGATGAGATCTGCCTTCCCCTTCCTTTCCTTCTATAAGATCCCAAAGAGTTGCCCTTACTGGTTGACCAGGGGAATCCCACACTGGAGGTGGCCATTAGATTCATAGAAAACCTCCCCTCCCCTCTCACACCCTGTTTCCTTACCCACCCCTCTTTTATTCTCATATGGCGGTATTCTCGTTGTTTCCCTTTACATCGTTTATTCCATTGTTTCATTACTTTGTTACTATTTTGTTTACCCTTCTTTTCCTTTTTTCCTTTTTATTGTTCTAGGTCGCCTAGGATAGCCCCATGATAGGCAAATGACATGAATGAATGAATATTTAAGAAACTACTGTAGGATTCTTTCCTATTTTGAGGTTGACAGGAAGGCTTTACCCAATGAAGGAGGAAAGACTGATTTAGTAAAATTTCGTAGGCCTTCTAATCCTTCTATCTTCAAAACGATGTTATAGAGCAGGGCTCTCCAAGCTGGCTGGAGAATTCTGGGAGTTGAAGTCCGCCAGGCTTAAAGTTGCCAAGGTTGGGGACCACTGCTATAGAGCACTGCACACCAGAACAACTAGACACAAGGACAGTTTTTTCCCCAAAGCCATCACTCTGCTAAACAAATAATTCCCTCAACACTGTTCAACTATTTACAAAGTCTGCACTACTATTACTATTAACCTTCTCATCACTCCTTATCACCCATCCCCTCCCACTTGTGACTGTATGACCGTGACTTTGTCGCTTGTCTCCTTACAATTTATATTGACTGTTTCCTAATATCATTGGATTGCTTATTGTACCCTATGACTATTATTAAGTGTTGTACCTGATGATTCTTGACTCTTGACGAATGTATCTTTTATTTGATGTACACTGAGAGCATTTTCACTGACTTGTTGTCCAATCATACTTGGCCAATAAAGAAGTCTATTCTGTTCATTCTATTCTAATTGCTCACATTAGATCTTTCTAAGGTCAGAAAAAGTTGAGTTTGAAATGGTTGAACAGGAAACAAGCTAAGAGGACTGTAGATCAACTGAATCTCTCCTATTCCCCTGACATACTCAACTTAGGATCATTCGTGTGATGACTGAAGTTACAGCAGCTTTGAAAAAAGTGATTTATGACAGTCTTCAAACTTATGGCGGTTGCAGCATCCTCGCAGTCATGTGATCAAAATGCAGGTGCTTGACAATCAGCAGGTAATTACAATGTGTGCAGCATCCCAGGGTTGCATGAACGCCTTTTATGATCTGAGGAGGCTTCCAACAGCCAAAGTCAATGGGAAAAAATGTTTGCATGAGTTACTTAATGACTACTGTGATTCACTTCATGATTGTGGCAAAAAAAATCCCTTACTGTGCATCTCACTCTCAAGTTCCTGTCCCTAACCCTAACCCTAATCGTAACCTCTAACCAACCTCAACTCTAACCCTAACCCTAACCCTAATCGTAACCTCAAACCAATCTCAACCCTAACCCTAACCCTAACCCTAACCTCTAACCAACCTCAACCCTAACCCTAACCCTAACCCTAATCGTAACCTCAAACCAATCTCAACCCTAACCCTAACCCTAACCCTAACCTCTAACCAACCTCAACCCTAACCCTAATCCTAACCGTAACCGTAACCTCTAACCAACCTTAACCCTAACCCTAACCCTAACTCTAACCCTAACCTCTAACCAACCTCAACCCTAACCCTAACCTTAATCGTAACCTCTAAACAATCTCAACCCTAACTCTAACCCTAACCCTAACCTCTAACCAACCTCAACCCTAACCCTAACCCTAACCGTAACCTCTAACCAACCTCAACCCTAACCCTAACCCTAACCCTAACCGTAACCTCTAACCAACCTCAACCCTAACCCTAACCCTAACTCTAACCCTAACCTCTAACCAACCTCAACCCTAATCCTAACCCTAACTCTAACCTCTAACCAACCTCAACCCTAACCCTAACCCTAACCCTAATCGTAACCTCTAACCAATCTCAACCCTAACCGTAACCTCTAACCAATCTCAACCCTAACCCTAACCTCTAACCAACCTCAACCCTAACCCTAACCCTAACCTTAACCTCTAACCAACCTCAACCCTAACCCTAATCCTAACCGTAACCTCTAACCAACCTCAACCCTAACCCTAATCCTAACCGTAACCTCTAACCAACCTCAACCCTAACCCTAACCCTAACATTAACCTCTAACCAACCTCAACCCTAACCCTAATCCTAACCGTAACCTCTAACCAATCTCAACCCTAACCCTAACCCTAACCTCTAACCAACCTCAACCCTAACCCTAATCCTAACCCTAACCTTAACCTCTAACCAACCTCAACCCTAACCCTAATCCTAACCCTAACCCTAACCTCTAACCAACCTCAACCCTAACCCTAACTCTAACCCTAACCTCTAACCAACCTCAACCCTAAACCTAATCCTAACCCTAATCCTAACCCTAACCTTAACCTCTAACCAACCTCAACCCTAACCCTAACTCTAACCCTAACCTCTAACCAACCTCAACCCTAATCCTAACCCTAACCCTAACCTCTAACCAACCTCAACCCTAACCCTAATCCTAACCCCAATCCTAATCCTAACCCTAACCGTAACCTCTAACCAACCTCAACCCTAACCCATAACTTCAGGACTACTGGTATCTATAAAGAAGACATGTTTTCCTGAAGCTAACACAGACACAAACATTCCTATATTGCTTGATGAGAAAAGGGATAGAAGGCAACCTGATTGGATGAAGAGCAGGAGATGTAATTTTCCTCATATTTGTCCTGCAGTCAGAAAGGTTTGCAGATTGTGTTGCTTTAATATCAAAGTGCTCTGCATTTGAATATACAACTGCCCAGTCTATAATTTAAATTATTCCAATATTTATTTATACTTTCAGCATAGTCCCTGGGAACATTGATGCAAAAGTAATTCCCGTTCTGTTCAATAGATGTTACTCTAGTTAGTGAATTAAAAATGTAATGCAATATGTATGCATGTTTTATACATTGATATATATCTCTCTCTCTCTCTCTCTCTCTTTCTCTCTCTCTCTCCAACACACACAAGCATAAGCACACAGACAGAGGGGCACGCCAGTTATATATTATATGGGCTCATTCATCCTACCAGGTCTGTCTCACCCAAGCAAGAATTGCTTTCACTAGTCTTACTTGCCACTATCTTCTTTTCTGCTCCTTAAAGATGGAGGCAGCTGCAATATAGTAAAATAAGGACAACATCCTCCTCTTTCTGCAAACAAAACACAACACAAAGTCATTTGAAATCCAGCCACTATCACTGGAGGACTGGGCTGCCTCTCTGAGCATGTTATAAATTAATCCCCTCCCATAACACCACAAATACAAACTAGGACAAATTATGTTTGATCAATGCATTTAATCTTAAATATATTAAGATAAACAGCAGCAGGGAAAACGTGGATTGTTATTGGCTTAGAGAAAGATTAGTATTAGATTCAGAGAATAAGTGTAGACAAAGGAACAATGGATAAGTTCATCAAAAATGGAAATCAAATCTCGGGAAAACACTTTTAAAAGAACTTGAGAACTTCCAAAATACAACAATCTGTAACATATTGTGCTTATTTATTTATTTATTTTGCCTCTAGTCTGGATACAATGGATTTTGTTCTGGATATCTTGGAACCAAACCTGGAACAGGTTTTTACCTTCAGTTCCCCAATGGTAGCTTGGCTTTCCACCAAGAAGATAAAGGAAATAAAACAAAATATATTGTTTGATATATTGTTTGAGATATTTAATTTCAAAGAAAGATATTTGCCTGACTTTGGATAGAGGGAAACATTCCTCCAATTGTGAGTTTGTTACTGAACTACTCTACTTGTTGCAGAATACCTTATGCCAGCAGACTTGAAATTCTAGACCTAGAAAATATAGAACTACGCCGCCTTCGGTCTGATCTAAGTATTGTACATAAAATCATACATTGCAATGTCCTAACTGTCAATGAATACTTCAACTTCAACCATTAACAATACAAGAGCAAACAATAGATACAAACTCAAGGTTAATCCACCAAACTTGATTGCAGGAAATACGACTTCAGCAACAGAGTGGTCAATGTCTGGAATACTCTACCTGACTCTGTGGTTTCTTCCCCAAACCCCAAAAACTTTAACCTTAGACTGTCTACTATTGACCTCACCCCTTTCCTAAGAGGTCTGTAGGGGGTGTACATAAGCGCACCAATGTGCCTACCATCCCTGTCCTATTGTTTCTTTTTATTTTTCTTATATGTATCCATTTCATGTATTCATAACTATATTTGTACTTATATCTGTTATCTTAATATCACTTGACAAAATAAATAAATAAATAAATAAATAAAACTAATGGAAACCTGTGTACTTGTATTTCCAGAGGTGTTCATTGTACATGCACTGTCTGATGTCACAAAATGTCATTTATTGAAGAGCCCTGAAAATGGATGTATTGGGTGGCATCTTGAATCTGGGGCAGAAAAGAACTATAGAAATGATTTCATGTGGATCCTATAATGATCCCTATACACGAAGCTGACCTTACTGGGAAAAAAATCCATTCAAGTTATTACTGCGCAAACAAAATGTAAATTGGACACAAAAATAGTTTGCTTAATTTCTGCTGTTCCTAACGAATGGTTTTACCACCATTATCCAAACAGCACAGCTAATGAAAAGGAGAACAGTGAGGAAGTAATTTTATTTGATAATATTTCATTGTCAGAGACGATTACATTTGCAAATCAGATCTCTAGCACCTAGTATTGAATCTGATGCCTTTCACCTGTTTCTCCCCTCCCCCCACCCCGGAAATGTAGCAAATGAATATTTTTCTTTTTGTGGGACAGAGTTGGTTGATTGAGGTAATCGAAAATAAGCAGGGAATGCTATTCAAAGCTGTAGCTTAATCATCGATGGGATGATTTGTAAGAAGATTTGAAATGGATGAGTAACAGGAACATTTCTTATGTATGAAGGCAAATAATACGTATTCCAGTATAATGTTGCAGGATCCAATCTGAGTCAGTCATCCGGAGCAGCGGTTTTAGTCTTCTGAGATTTTTGAGTTCCTGCTGGAGATCATCCTCAGGGAATTTGTCTCTCCCAAAATGTGCACTTTGGACTATTGACAAGCACCACATAAATACTATGCATAGAATAGCTAAACCTCTGGTCCTGGTGACCCACCCAGATTGGATCCTGCAGGAATATTTCTAACCAGGAAAGTAGAAATAGGAAGATAGCTATTTGGCGAGTTCAAAATGCTTAAAGAAGAATTGTTGAACTGCCTAGCTTGCTAATTATCTAACAGCAATAGCCTTTAACTTATATACTGCCTTATAATAGTGCTTTACCACCTCCTCTAAGTAGTTTACAGAACCAGCCTATTGCCCCCAACAATCTGGGTCCTCATTTTACCAACTTTGGAAGGGTGGAAGGCTGAGTCAACCTTGAACGAGTCAGGATCAAACCCCTGGAGTTGGAGCTTAATCATTTGACAGCAGTACTGCATCCTAACCACTGCACCACCACAGCTCTAATAGCACTTAGCAATAACACTTATATACCACTTTATAGTGCTTTAACAGCCCTCTTTAATGCTCATCCTACCCAGGAGATAGAAAGAGAAAGGGGTGCCTGGAGGAAGGAAATGGAGAGACAAAGTTGTCTTCAACTTCTCTTTCTCAGCAAGAAGATTGTGCGGCAAAACACACACTGGTGATTCACTGGATCCAGGGCACTGATTGGAAGCCTTTTGAGAGAAATCAAAAGTCCTGCATCTTATTATATCTTCACTGTCTATATAAGAAATAAATGTCTGCTGATGGGAATCAGGGAAGAGTCCAAAGTTCGATCAAGATGTATTGGCAATTTCTCTAGAGATTGGTAAAGGTTAAACTCCCTTAAAAAAAAGTAGCAAAATTAAAAATAAAAACCCAATATTTTAGTTTTTCCCAAAGTTTTTTTTTTTAAAAAAAATTTGCAGCTTCCAACCATGATCAGGTTTTCTGGTCTAGTCCATCATCATGTAAATTCCAAGCTATTTTCAATCCTAAGGTTTAAAAACACCATCTTGAATTGTGTCAGGAGTAAAACCCAAATTGAGCAGATGCAATAGAATAGTAGAAGCAATATGAAATTGCTGCTAGAAGGGAGATCGTGACCGATGCTGGAATTATTTCTAAAGCTGAATTTATTAAAAGTGTCTCGCTCACAAAGGCACAAAGGATGGGAAATTACTAAAGCTGTTTCAACAGGTGGAGTTGTACATTAAGCATTCCTTGTTGCTACCACTGGGTGAAATTCCAAACACAGAGGATTTTAAAAGAACCCCCAAATTGCAGTTAGACCATTTTGAAAAGTTGGATTTAATTGTCTTTTGGGTGGTCAGCCCTGAAAGATCAAATTAACATTTCTTTCCTTCCTGATGTTCCCATTCTCAGTTCATACTTTATAACTGCTTCACAATCCTCGATGTTAGAACTGAATATAAACACAAACTCTATTAATTCAAGAAAGGAGGAAAGAAAAACTCGTAATGATATGCTGCTTCAAAACTGCTTAAATTATAGTGCCATTATCATTACAGCAAATGTAGTTGAGTTTGCTTTTGCAGCCTTGATGCTAAAGGCATTCACAGGAGAATAAACAATATTTTTAGAGCAAAAATAACAAAATGAACATCTACAGTTATGTGATTATTTTCCTGGTCACCGCTGGCGATGTATAAATCCCTGCTGAAAAACACAATTCTTTTCACATAACTTGCCTTGCCGGTAATAACTACATTGATTGGATGACCCAATTTACAGATGCTAAGACAATAGTTGGGTTCACGCCACACATTAAAGCCATCTTCATTCTTTTCCATCTGTTTTTATTGTTATCTCTATCAGCCTATGGGATCCCATTCAGACCACAATGATAATCAAAACGCTAAGCAAGTTAGAAATCTCAGAACCAAACCCTATTGTTTATGTTAGTTCAAATCTTCTCCCTGGATCAATGAGTGGAGAAAACATGAGGCATCATCCAATCTAATTCCACAAGAAAAGAATGAAGAGAAATCTATTCGCCTGGATGGAAACCTTCTTAAAAAGGAAGAACAGAACACCCTTTCTGTGCTTACCCATCTGTTGAATCAGCCAGCTCTACTTTTTAAAAACTATACGCTTCAATGAGTAGAACGACCAACCAAAGCTTTAATCAAAAATTAAAAATTCCCTCCCAATTAATTGCCAAGCCTGGGATTGAAGCACACAGCTGCACCAAGATGCCCAGCCTCGCTCTCCCTTTGTTAACTTAGCTGATGGGAGAGGGAGGGGTGAGGAAACCCAAGCTAATTATTGTTTCTTTTCCTCCTCTGTATGAAAAGCTAGCAGGGATTCTGCACACACACACACACACACACACGGGTGAACATCATGATTTTCTTTCTGGCAAAAAACAACAACAACAACCCCTGACTGGTCAGTCCAAATGACAGGACTCCGTCATAGTTGATGTCAAACCTGCCTCTGAGCCAATCCTAATAGGATCCGAAGCTATTTTAATGGGGGGGGGGAGACAGTATTCCATATTCTGCATTTTGAAAGGGATCATGTGAATCTTTGGAAATGATTATTGCTGCTTGGTGCAGGTCAGCAGAGAAGCATTTTTATGTGAAGCTCATTAAGGTTGCCTAATATAGAAACTAGTGGGGGTTTGGGGGGGTGGGGGAGAGACACTGTTCTCTATTCCAATGGCTGAGCAGCCTAAGGGTCTATTTTGTTTTTTGCAATCAGCCTCTCTCACAATGCAGGAGTTCCCTGAATCCAAGCATCAATGTTCAACATTTGCAATAATTACCAGTAACAAGCATCTTTTTTTCCAGGGCATGTGTCTCTCATTAGTGCCGGTTGGGAAATGAGTTGGGTTATGTTCTCAAGGAAGCACTTCTCTTTCCCAAAGCCAAGAATGACCACTGTTATGGATTAAGCCAACACAGCGATACAACCCTCAACAGCTTCGTCTTACAGAAGGCTTGTAATCCTGCAATTCTCATTGGCCCGTAGATAGCGAGTCGTGATTCTTCAGGTTTGGCCAATCTGATTGGCTGTTAACGGGAACCCCTGATTGGACGCTTGTGGAAGCGATAGACTCAGTTCATTGGTTGTTTTGATGGCAGCAAGCTCTATAAAAGAGCTACTGCTGCCCAGATATTTTGCTCCGTTCTTTCTTGTTAATAAAGAGTTGAAGTCACCATCCGATGTCTTATCTCCGTTCCTTGCGTCCATGCCCAGGACTTAACACTGGAGATGAGGGTGGGATGCGGAGATGATAGAGCTGACTAGAACACATCAGACAAGACAGAGCACGTGGTGAAAGAGTGCACGCAACAGATGGCAGGATGACTAGCGGCGCCATACTACCCGCTCCATTCGACCAAGCAACCGAAGACTGGGACTCGTATATAGACTGCTTCCAGATGTTCCTGCAGACCAACAATTTAAAAGATGCTACATCTGGCAAGAAACGAGCGGTGTTCCTGACTCATTGCGGCCCCGCCGTTTTCAAGATGGCTAAAGCATGAGCAAAACCGGCGGAAGTGAAGACCATGGATTGGGACACCCTCGCTCCAATCCTCAGGGCCCATTACGCACCCGCAGTACCTATCCTGATACGAAGACATGAATTTTACCAGAGGGACCAACGGAAGGATGAGAGCGTTGGTAATTTCGAAGCTGACCTCCGGAACCTAGGAGGCCTTTGTGGTTTTGCAAACTTAGAGGAAGCCCTAAGAGACCGTATAGTTTTGGGTTTAAATGCACCACATGTGCAGAGTAAGCTGATGGCAAAAGGCGACATCAGCCTTACAGATGTCATCACCGACGCTACTGCCGCAGAAGCAACCAGGAAGTCAGCCGCTCAAATGCGCCGAGTGAATGCACTGCTTCGCCAACTCGCCGATGAGATCCCACTCGCCACTGAGAAGCACGCTACCACTACCCACCACGAAGACCTCGAGTCATCCTCAGACAGTGATGAAAAGGAGGTCAACCGGCTTCGCTTGGAACGAGAGCAAAGGAACCAGTGACGTCCGCACCAATGTGTGGGTTGCGGGGCAAACCACCCGCCATTGGACTGCAAATTCCTCGACGCACTCTGCCGTAACTGTGGGAAAAAAGGCCACATCGCGAAGGTCTGCAGAAGCAGACGAGAGTCCAGTCCCAACCGAAGGGAGAACAACCTCCGTCGGGAGATAGGCAAACCTCCTGAGAACCGGGACCGTCTGAACCACCAATGGAACAACCACTACTACTACAGAAACCAAGCACCTACCTCTTCAACGAGATGAGAAGAGGCCCACCAAACCATTATCATCGGCCATGCTTCATCATTCGATGCAAGAAAGATCCTCGTAAAGGTTACTATTGAGAATTGACCATGTGTGATGGAAGTCGATTCGGGATTGTCCCTATCGATGGTATCCTGGTATCAAACAGCTGATCCCTGCCATTTCCCGCCAGGACCTCAGCATGCAGTGAATCATCCTGAAAAACTACCAGGGAAACAGAATCCCAGTTGTCGGTTCCAGCAACATCCAAGTATCCTTTAAGGACCGCACAGCAACGCTTCCCCTGACTGTCGTCGATCGTGACCGAACCAGCTTGTTAGGGTTACAGTGGTTCGCCCCACTCGGGATTGAACTAGCCGGCATACACCAAACCAGAAATGATGACTGGGAAGAGACTCTCATCCAGGAATTCCAGGACGTGTTCACAGGAACATTAGACAAGTACAAGGGGACCCCTATATCGTTTAATCTCAGCCCCGATGTAGCTCCCATTCGGCTTAAGCCCCGTCGAGTACCTTTTGCCTTAAAACCGAAGATCGACAAGCAGCTAGATAAACTGATAGCCCAGGGCGTATTGGAACCGATTGACCACGCCTGCTGGGAAACCCCGATAGTAACGCCCATGAAGCCAGATGGTTCGTTAAGAATTTGTGGGCACTATCGATCCATCCTAAATCATGCTCTTCAACAGAGCGCTTATCCAGTACCGGTGGTTCAACACCTTCTTCATTCCTTGGGTGGCGGAAAAATATTTGCAAAATTAGACTTAGCTCAGGCGTACCAGCAACTCCCTGTAGATGCAGCAACTGCAGAAGCCCAGACAATAGTTACACATAGAGACGCTTTTAACTGCAATAGACTCCAATTCAGAGTAAGCGTGTCGCCGGGCATCTTCCAAAGTTTAATGGAGAGACTATTACAAGGCATAAAAGGCGTCGTGCCTTATTTTGACGAAGTCCTAATAGCTCCCCCACTAAAGAGTTATTAGTACAATGACTCAGAAAAGTCCTGCAGAAATTCAAAGACGCGGGTCTTAAGGTAAAACGAGACAAGTGTCAACTTTGTACGGAGAGAGTGGAGTTCCTGGGATACCGACAGACAGGGAATCCACCCCACCGAAAAAAACCTAACCGCAATCAAAAAAGCCCCGAGACCTAGGAATAAGACAGACCTCCAAGTCTTCCTGGGACTCATTAACTTTTATAACATTTTCTTGCCCCAGAAGGCAACCGTATCCGAGCCCCTACATAGACTTCTTGATAAAAAGGCTTCTTGGGTTTGGGGACGGCGTGAAGAGAAAGCGTTCAAAGAGATAAAAGACCTTTTAACTTCCGATGCTGTATTAATGCAATACAACGAGACTCTCCCTTTGACGGTTACCTGTGATGCCTCACCATTTGGAGTAGGAGCCATTTTAAGCTATGTCCTATCAAATGGAAATGAGTTCTTTGCGAGAACTTTGTCTAAAACCGAAAAGAACTATAGTCAACTTGATAAAGAGGCCCTCACTATTGTATCCGCAATTAAATGCTTCCATGAATATGTATATGGGACCCTTTACTATAATCACAGACCACAAGCCGCTACTTGGTATTTTGGCGGGAAACAAACCAACTCCCCATGTCTTATCACCAAGAATGACACGTTGGTCAGAATTTTTAGCCGCCTACGATTATCGAGTGCAACATCGCCCGGGGAAAACCATTCCCCACGCTGACGCTTTGAGCCGCTCTCCACTACCAGACATTATAGAGGACCCTGCTCCAACCGTAACTGTATTACAAATCGAAACCCTCAAATCGCCGCCACTAACCGCTCGAGACATAGCCTTAGAGACAAAAAAGGACCCTGTTTTGGCATGAGTCCTCAGCTGGGTAAAACGGGGTTGGCCGGTCAGTGCAACTGAGGACACGTTCAAGCCATTTAGGAATCGTCAAACAGAACTATTCTCCCAGAAAGGTTGCATAGTATGGGGAGACAGAGTCATAGTCCCAGAGAAATTGCAATATAGGGTATTGAAAATGCTGCATGAGGGACATCCAGGCATCGTGCGGATGAAGGCACTAGCCAGGAGTTACGCATGGTGGCCTGGTTTAGATAGACAGATAGAGACTTGGGTAGCAAAATGCAATAAATGCCAGGAGACTTGCTCCGCTCCTCCAAAGACTCCCCCAACTCAGTGGGAAACGCCTCGAGGTCCTTGGTCTCGTATCCACATCGATTTTGCGGGACCCACAAGAGGACACACTTTCCTCTTAACAGTGGATGCCTATTCAAACTGGCTTGAAGTCCAAAAAATGAATAGCACTACCAAAGGCGCAGTCACTAAAAAACTGAATAAACTATTCGCTACCCACGGACTTCCCGATGTCCTCGTCTCAGATAATGGCTCCCAATTCACTGCCCTGCCATTCGAACAATACCTGGCAGATCGGGGCATCCGCCATGCTTTAACATCGCCAGCTCACCCTGCGGCCAATGGTAGGGCTGAATGAATGGTTCAATTTGTAAAACAGACCCTGCACAAAATGGACCACAGCGACATTGATGATAAAATAAACCGAATGCTCCTTCTCCAACACATAACCCCAAACAGCACCACGAACAAAACCCCAGCTGAACTACTGATGGGCCAGAAACTTCGCTCGCATCTCGATCGCTTCCACCCAAACTACACGCCGGAACAACCCCCGGGATCCAGCAACAAGTGTCAGGCATTCCAGGAAGGGGACCTTGTGTTTGCAAAAAACTTCTCGGGCGACCCATTGTGGGTCCCCGCGACAATAACACAACTTACAGGACCCCGATCCTGTCGCCTACAAACGGCAGATGGTAAGATGTGGAAACGCCACATAGACCAACTCCATTCCAGATTAGCGCCAGAACCTCTAACTGGGGGGGGGGAAGAAACATGGAGGAGGATGAAGAAGAAATCGAAACCCAACAGCCCAGGGGATACCCACCATCCGAGGGAGAACTGAGCCAGGGAGCGGCCTCGCCACGTGACAGCACTACGACGGAGGTGGACCCAGGGAACCTGGAAGACAGCGCTGACGAAAGCAACCCAGGACCACAATCTTCGCCATCCAACTCAGCTGGCAGCCCACCAGAACCAGAACCAGAACTGGGACAGAACCCGGTGGAACAGCGCAGGTCGGGCAGACAGGTGAAGCGGCCTGCCTACTTGCGAGAATACGTCACCCCACCCCTCAGACGGAACCAAGGGGGGAGGGGTGTTATGGATTAAGCCAACACAGCAATACAACCCTCAACAGCTTCATCTTACAGAAGGCTTGTAATCCTGCAATTCTCATTGGCCCATAGATAGCGAGTCGTGATTCTTCAGGTTTGGCCAATCTGATTGGCTGTTTATGGGAACCCCTGATTGGACGCTTGTGGAAGCGATAGACTCAGTTCATTGGTTGTTTTGATGGCAGCAAGCTCTATAAAAGAGCTATTGCTGCCCAGATATTTTGCTCCATTCTTTCCTGTTAATAAAGAGTTGAAGTCACCATCCGATGTCTCGTCTCCGTTCCTTGCGCCCATGCTAAGGATTAACAGCCACCATCACATGAATCTCTACCCCTGGCAGGGCTGCTACCCACCCATTCAATCTTTCAAGAAAGCAGCATAAGGGAGCCAGTAGTTGTTTGAAAAGGATTTGTCCTATTCTGATAACTTTCTTCATTGGCAATTGGAATATTTTCCTTTAACATTCTGGGAGCGGATTGATTAAGCCACTTGTCATTCCCACATTCAGTGCCTAGTTCCAGAAGTATGGGGTATAGTCCCAAAAGGAAAGGAAAGTGCAGACAGAAAGATAAACATTAGTGAGATGAAAAAGACAGTCCTTCTGTTGAAAGAAATACCCTTCTGGGGTCAGTTCCAAGTGGGGAAAAAGACACTGGAAACATGGAGGCTGTTTGGAAGGTTTAATGGTGTACAGGACCACATGGCCTCTAGAAAAGGATGAACACATGCTTCAAGGTGAGAAGAGATCAAGAAAAAGGACTGAGGTGCTGAGAGTGCCTAGGTTTTCTACCTTCTGCTGGGATTTGAATTGGAGCTTGTATTCTAATTGGTTGTCAGACTGCCAGGGGCAACTCTGTAGGCTGTCCTGAGTTCCAGGCTTGGTCTAGCCTTGCTGGGTGATTATGCCCTTAAAAGGGCTTTTGGCAATAGCTATAGCTTTACCTGGAGTTCCTTATTATGTAAAGTTGTTGTGACTCAGAGGATCGAGCCTGCTATGTCAGAAGACATAGGCTCGAGTGATGAGGAAGACCTGGCATTAAGGTTTGAGCCTGCCTTGTTAAGTGACATAAATGAGAGTCAGGAGGAGGAGGAAGATAGGGCATTGGGGTTTGAACCTGTTTTGCTGGAGGTTTCGGAGTCATCATCATCTCCCATACCTTCCTTGTTAATTACACCTGTATCAGCAGAGAATCAGGAGAACGTGCCAGAGACCTTAGATGAAGACCAAAGCGAAGAATCTTGGTTTGATGCAAGGAACAGATGTAAGCAGAAACGTCAAGCACAAACTGGAAGGAGACATCGAATCAGAGATTGATTAAGAGACTGACATGCCCCTTCAGGAAATATAAGGAGGCGTGTTAACTCTGGAGCCTTGTCTGGATCAACTTGTTAATTACCTCACAGCCTGGAAGAAGTCTTCTGTTTGCCCTTTTGGCTCTGAATCATCCAGTGACTCATTATCTTGGTTCAAAGACAGTTTCTGGGAGAGCTGCCAATGACAGAGGAGTTAACTCTGTGGTGTCTGATATTCATTTGTTCGTGTTTGTTGCTGTGGGACATTTGGACTCTCACTTGTGGTTACAGGTGAGACATAACATAAAGCATTCTGGCCCAGGCCTTAATGGCCCACCCATTAACAAAGGTGGGGGGTGAGATTCTGCTTCTGGGGTGAGTTTCTGCTTCTGAGTTTCTACTCTTTTTAGAGGAAATATTCTGCCTTTTTAATGTTTCCTAAGCTATTTCAATTTTCTAGGAGAGGGGTGGGTGCTGACTCCCTACACTTCCTCACTTCTTGTTGAAGGAGGAGATGGAATGCTCGCTCCTCTTTGGGATGCATCTAGAATTTGAAGGTTTATGATATCCTATGATTGGCAAGGAACAACTAGGCCTTGATTTAATACACAGGTAGTGAAACGCTCCCAAGCAAGCTATGGACAGATTTATACTGGAAGCCAAGGAAAAGCCACCCATCTCCACCTGACATTGGAAGGAGATATACAAATTATACCTGGAAGGGTCCCATAGAGCCAGGGATGGGCTGCTGGGGGTTCTCAGGGGTTCGGGGAGAGCCCCTGTTAGAGATATACCCTAGCAGAATCTGCACGGCAGTCAGGCAGGCAGGCAAAATATTTGAGATAAATGTTTTTGTAGCTTACACTCAGAAAAACAGATACACTGTGCTATAGTTTATTCCAGTAAGAGTTTTAGCATAGTCAAACGGTCCATATATCATTCACTATTTCAGTCCGTCCGGGGATTATTCAGTTGCAAAGTCCAGTGTCGAAAAAGAGGTCAGTAAACTTACAAATATCAGTCCAGTAATAAGTCTTCTCACAGTAGAGATACAAAGAAATTCAAACCTCCTTTCTCTCTTCAGCAAAAGCAGGGAACACACAGTTAACAATCCATCATAGTCAGCAAGCAATTCAGTAAGCCAGTAATACAGTAAGCTCTCTTGCTCCCTCTTATGGCGGTTTTACAGCCGCACCCAAAATTACATGCTTTGCAGTTAAAGTGACACACACTTACTTACAATCATCGTTTATATATATTATTTTACCCAAACTAAGTTAGGTAACCTTGTTATTCCTAACAGCCCCAAAGATTATGTGCAGTTTGGAGAACCCCAAATCCCACTCCTGGCTGGGCCCACCCACCCCTCCCTCCCTTGCCAGGAATCCCCACGTGCCCCATTTTGGATGAAGGTAAGTGCAGGGGCTTAGGGAGGGTGAAAAATGGGCCTCCCAGAAGTTCAAGAAGGTCAGAAACGGGCCCGCTTCTGGATTCCAGTGAGTCTCTGGAGCCTGAGGAGGCCGTTTTCGCCCTCCTGAAGGATCGAAGAAAGCCTCCGGAGCCTGGGAAAGGCAAAAATGCCCCCCCCCGCACCATGGTGCAGGAGGCTGACTAGGCCACATCCATCATGGACATGCCCACCCAACAACTGGGCAGAGAACCCTTTGCTAAATTTTTTGAAGCCCACCCCTGCATAGAGCAGAGTTCCCCAACCTTTCTGGGGGGAGGAGGAAGACGATTCTGCGTGAGCGGTGGGTGGGTGTGGGAATAAACTTTGACTTCAGTATTGGGTAATGATTAGTCTAAGACCTTATACATACATGTCTGCCTAAAGGTCACTGAGATAAAGCAAGGAAATTAAAAGCAAACACCAGGAACAATTAAGCAGCTCAGACAATTGTAAACAGTTCTGTGTGCTATATCTAATTATTGTAATCCACAATGTGAATGCTTACTATGTACGAAATTCTCAATAAAAGGGAGCACTAGAATTTGCTTTAGACTCCCATCCCGAGTACACCAGCCTCTGTGTCTCATTCTTTCCATGGGAGACCACCACAGGTGGGCAAGCATGCACACACATGCAGCTCCAGCAGCAGGCAAGCTAATGGCGCATGCACACAGGTGCTCGCCCACTGTTCAGGCAAGTGGGGATACGTGTGCACCAGCGGTGGGATTCAATTTTTCCCCCCCTGCCAGTTCTGCGGGCGTGGCTTGGTGGGCTTGGCAGGGGAAGGAGACTGTAAAATCTCCAGTCAGAGGTGGGATTTGCAGGTTCTCCGAACGACTCAAAAATTCTGCTACCGGTTCTCCAGAACTGGTCAGAACCTGCTGAATAATACCTCCTCTGGCGTGTGCACAGCTTGCCCACCACTTCTGTAGCCCGGTTCCAAATGGCTCAAGGTCCAGTAATGGGCTGCAGCTCAGAGGTGGGCGACCCCTGCCTTAGAGAGATGTTATAGTTGGTTTTCCCTTATGTATGTGAGAAGTAAAGTTGTGTTTCTTTAATCTAAGATGCCATGATTTGGTGAAAATCTCCCTTCATATGCAAATAGTAAGAATGCCTTTTCTCAGGCAGCCTAGTTTACCTGGGCCTCACCTAAAATAATGCCTTTTGCCTTTAGAGTACCGAGTTAAATCCTGGCTCATTAGTGATTAACATTGATTTATCGACCAACCAGAGCGGTGGTAATGTAAATCTTGTCTTCTTCAGTGAGCTATCATCACAGTGATAGCTGGGGAGATGTTGTAAGATGTTATAAATCATTAGTTAAAAAAAATCTTTCAATCATATTTCATTATATTGTATTAGGCTGAGATCCAACTTGTTATTTTTACTCGGACGTGGATTCGTGCACATTTATTCAATAAGTGAGTGGAGAAAAACTCAGGTATTTTCAAACATCCTTTTTATATCTTGCTCCTTTTTATCATTGCAAATTTAGGTTAAAAGGAATTGACTGGCAACTCACTGAACTTCACAGGGCTTCTTCGTACAACATTTCACTGGTCACATAAAGACCAAGCATCAGTGTTGGCAGAATGAGCCAAATGAGAATGTTGGCAGAATGAGAATGCTTAGTGTAGATTCATCTTGGTTGTGATTTGTGCCCCTTACCATTGATCATTTGCCAAATGATCCATTCAACTACTTTAGGGTTAGTTGAATAAATGTTTCTATTATATTGTTGGTTTCTGGTTTCATATTGCCATTTTGGTGGGTTTTCTCTTCTTTTCCTTCCCATGGACCATTTGCTAACCATAGGACAACTTAACTTTCTTGCATGATTGCCAACAAAGACCCAGTGGTAGTCATTTTGATCCAACTGAAGTGTAAGATCAGTCTTTGCGGGGAACTACGTTAATGTTTTCCCAGATCAATTGCCATCTAGACTACCTGGGGCCTGCTTAAGTGAATAAAGAGTCTATCCTTTACCATAAATAACAAAGTCTTTGAAAAGGCTGTAGCTAAATGATTCAATCTTTTTTTGTATCAGCTCTGCTTTAAAAGTGATCTCTGCTTTAAAAGAGCTGCAGGAAGAATGTGGTTGCATCTAATGCTTTATGTCTGCTTTCTCCCATACCCTTTTTTCTTTTTTTGTGTGCAAAATGGGTTCTTCTGAATGTCTTCGCAACAGCCCTGATCCATTCAAAACAGCACGTTTGTGTTTCTAGTACAGATTGCGATGATTCTTTCATTTATCACCACCCCAAAGCACTGTCATGATGGCATGAAAAGGTGACAATGACTAACTTGCGCGTTTGACCTCCTCTAGGCACATCTAGGTTTCCCAATACACAGAGGAAAACAGACTGGACAATTTGGCAGAGTGAGTGATGAACACAACCCATTAAATTGAAAAATACCGGGTCAATTTTTATTAGCCTTAATGGGACTCAGTGAATGCAGAGGAGAGAAAGAATGGCTTTTGAAGCAGACCCCAGTGCTGGCAAGTATAGGACAATGGCTAGAAAAAGAAGGACGGAGACAGAACTATCTGGAATAAGAATAGATTTCTATCTCCCTTCTTATGTCTGTTCACCAATAGAAGGACACGAGAGAAAAACATGAGCAACAACTCTAAAGGAGAAGTTGAAAGTTGCAAAAGTAGCCAATGGGAGATCAAGGCTTTAGAAGATTGACAGTCTTTTGGAGCAGAGGTGATTTTGGTGGCAGCCCTGCATACCCAAGCAATAAGCATCTGGCACCAGCAGCCCTGGCTTTTAAAAGAGTTTTGAAAACAATGTAGTCAGCATTCAGCTGAGACATTGAATTGATTTATGGCATTTGAAGAGTATAATTCCAGGTTCAGATCCTATCCCTCATGGGGCGCATATGCTTTAACCAGGGGTGGGATTCAAATTTTTTAACAACCAATTCTGTGGGGGTGGCTTAGGTGGTGGGGGTGGCTTGGTGATCATGTGATTGGATAGACATGGCTTGGTGGTCATGTTATTGGCTGGGTGTGGCCAACTCAATATCACTCACATTGAGGCACGCATCTCCTCGCCTGGCCTCTCATGACTGTGGGAATGCTGCAACAGTGATAAGTGTGAAAAATGGTCATAAGTCACTTTTTCCAGTGCCATTGTAACTTTGAATGGTCAATCCACACAAGCAAAGTACCAGCAAAGGAGGGGAAAAAAACTCCAGAGAAGTTCCTGAGACAGGAAGTCTAGTCCTGCCAAGAACGTAATAAGGGTTAACAGAGAGGCAGTTTCTGAAAGCAACACCAGAATGTTTCCTTCCTGCCTTCCTTACAGGATTAGGCCAGTAATTTCTTCTAACAACTGGTTCTCCGAACTGCTTAGAATGTTAACAACCGGTTCTTGCAAATAGGTGCAAACCTGTAGAATCCCTCCCCTGGCTTTAACTTCTCAAAGTGGAAGTGGGAAAATTTGTTGTTAAAAATATTGCTGAACCCTCAACAATGGACTTTGGCTCTGCCTACTGGAGGATGTCGTTCAGCAACATCTGAAGAGCCACAGGTTCTCCCATTCCTGCTTGAAAGGATAAGTGTGACATCAGTGAAATACACATCAAGCCAATCTTTTGCAGAAACATCTCATCACAAATGTTTAAAAATGGCACAGTCATGTCTGTGCACCTCCCTTCTAACTCGAGGCTTGTCTTTCACCCATATCTCAAGAAACATCAGCTGACCTACACCTGAACAGGACATCCTAACCACAGTTGCCTAGAAGTGAGTCTGGAGTCCTTAATGTTGAAGTGATACAGAGCAGAAAGGGAAGAAGAGACTCAGAATGGGACAATTTGCCACGATCAATTTACTGCAGTCATCTTGCTGTGGCCATCTCACTGAGGGATAACTCACCATGGAAAATTCCAAGTGGGATAACTCAGTATGATAAATGTTATCCTGCCCTGTTTCTTCGACATTATTTCTATTTTTGTCAATGGAAATAATGTCAGTAGTAATTGACGTTTATCGCAGTGAACTAGCCTGTGTGGAATTGTCTGGGGCAAGTTGTCCCGTGGCAAGTTGGCCATGGTCTCAGTGAGTTGGCCGTTGCAAATTCTCCTATGCTTGAAAAGATTTGGCCAACTTAGCAAGTGCTGTTCCATACTGCTATTTTATTCACCCCTGCTATAGCTGTTTTAATTGCATTATTTATCATTTTACCAATGGCATCTATGAGAAGGGCAGGGTGTGTGTGTGTGTGTGTGTGTGTGTAAAAAAAAATCCAGATGGTGGCTGTGACTGTGTAATCTAAGCCCCACCCCTCTGTAAGCATGTGTGACATTGATGCACATACAAAAGATGTGGGGCTTTGATCATGAGGCGATAGCTGCCATTCTGACTTTTTAAATCGTCTTTATGGATTTCTTCACTTTTTTGTTGACCTCGTTTCTCAGACCTTCTGAAAGTTTTGGAGGAAGAACAGCCAGTCAATTCCAATTGCAGAAATGCTCTTCAGTTTGTCATGTACAACCCACTTCTCCAGCTGATGCAAAATTCAAAAGACACTGCACTTACTCAGATTTGGTCAGTTGGCATTTTATGAAATTTTGCTTCATTTACAAACATTTGGGTTGATATTGCATTTGAAGTTTTGCTAAAACATACCTCCCCACACACACACATACAAGCGTATTCACTATGAAATGTAATGAGATCTGTCTGTCTCATACACACACACATTACATGTGTACTGTTTAAAGTTCCTTTGTAATAAAACATTCACAGGAAACTGAACTGACCCCCAATGACAACAGGGGAAGAGCCAGTGGCCCAGTAAACAAAGTATTTATATTCACCAACTGTATCTCAGAAATTGTGTAGCTGCCATGCTGACCTAGTAGGAAGAGATAAATAATAATAAAGTCAACCAGTTGGGTTTATCAAAAGCATTCCAACATCATGCTGTAATAAACAGTATCTTCTTTTTTCTTCCCCTTTGGTCTTTGTAATATAGGTTAATGTATGAATGTAGGAACACAGGTTATATTGTGGCCCAAACCTTGATTGCTTATATGAGCCAGGTTTGGACTACAACAAAATGAACAGCCACAACACATCTCTAAAATGTCTCGGGGGGCCGATAGATAGATAGATAGATAGACAGACAGACAGACATGATCTGTTTTACACACTGGCAAATAAAGAGGTTTTTGCAGCAACTGTTTTCCAGGTGAGAAAGTTGGGATTCTGAAATCATAAGCAAGCAAACAAAAGTAATAATGCAGTTTAGAAATAGAGATACAATCTAGCCGTAAAACCAGGAAACCTGCTATGAGAACACTGATTATTACATGTCAGGTAGCTGTGAAGGCATGAATAGAGGAATAGCTCTTCAAATAATAATGGGTACCAGGCACCTTAGGGATAAAGAAACAAAAACAGCTTTTTCTTCCCTGCTTTTTCTTCACCAAGGATTGAATTAAATAATTTTCTTGAGTGAAATTGTTCTGGAGCCTGTCTATAGGAACCCTGCATTATGAGCCCAGGCAGTGATTAAACTTTCAAAAGTGCAGATGCTTTTGATGTATAATGAGAGAATGTTATTGCAGACATTGTGGAATTATATGATTTTTCCTTGACAAATGAATTCTAGCCCAAGAGAAGCTTTTCTTTCCAGCAATGACTTGCAGGGGTGGAAGGAGAGGACAGTAAATTAAACTATATGTTGGAATTATTGAAGAGAAAAGGTGTAAGAGCCAAAATCCAATACCTGTGTTCTTATCAATCCATGTACTTTTTTTCCCTTGCATTTAATTTATTGCAAGGGTGGATGTGCATGGTTCTTCCCAAGATGCCTTTTGCCAGAAGCATGGATTAAATGTGGGCAGTGTTGGGTTTCATGGTTTAGTGGTCTAGAGGATGGATTTCCTGATGTCTTATTGGCCACTCAGGTTGGGACTTTCAGAGAAAGTGCTCTGCTACACAAACCACAAATGAGGAGAAACTGACTGGGCTCCTGTGGTTATAGCCAAGTAAAGGTTAGTGAGTTGCACTCACTATAGGGCAAATCCTGTTGTTAGGTAAGATGAAGTAGCTGGTTCAGGCTACCGATTTCACATATACTTAACAGTTACTTAATATTCTGTTAGGAATCAGAGACTTGTTTGTATGACATCTTGCCTCCAGTATCAAAACATCTGGATCGTCCCTGAGTGTTATGTACTGTAGCATGGATGGGATACATGCATTTGGACATTTTCTATGAATAGCAAAATGGTTGAAAACCTGAATCATCAAGAGTGTGCATAATGACATCTTCTGAAACACTCTTCCTTCCTTCCCTAATTTATCTTATTGATGAGTCTGGGGATAACATGATAAGGAGCTGGGAACTGCTCAGGTCCTATTGGATGTAGCTGACTCTCCAGTTGCATTGGTGGTGACAGAACAAAATGGCAGTCAGCAGTTGATGTGAATAAGCAAAGAACTGCTCTCCCCTCACATGGATAGTCAAGTGGTTAAGGCACCAGGCTAGAGACCAGAAGATTTGGAGCTCTAGTCACACGTTAACCATGAAAGCTGGCTGGGTGAATTTGGGCCAGTCACTGCCTCTCAGCCCAACACCCCTCACAGGGTTGTTGTGGGGGAAAATAAGAGGAGGAAAAGTATTAGGTATGTTTTCCACCTTCAATTTTTAATATAAATAATAAAGGTGAGATAAAACTAAACAAAAATAGTAGCTGTTGAAAGGGAAGGTCTGGTGCTATAGGCTTGTTGTCTTTTGGTAAGTCTCATAAGGTCAGATCAAGGAAGACAAATCTTTCCCATGTCTGTTGTTTGTGGGCATGTTGCTGGATTCAATGCCGAGTTTTAGTTTGGGCTTTATCACAACAGACCTGAAGTGCCGTTTTTTGATCTCTGCCTCCATAATTAATGTAATAAGTAGAATTTGAGGACAATACTAAAGGCATTAGACCAGTATTTTTCAACCTTAGCAATTTTAAGATGGGTGGACTTCAACTCCCAGAAATCCCCAGCCACCATGCTAGTTAGGGAATTCTGGGAATTGAAGTCCACCCATCTTAAAATTGCTAAGGTTGAGAAACTTGGCATTAGATGTACTGTATACTTACTAGAGGAATCTTTGTTATTGGAGAATCTGCATTTAATATTTGCTTGGGCACATCCCTCTCCAGAGGCTTTATTTGAAAAACCAAGCTTGATGTACACATTCTGATTTGTAAAACTTTGATCACATTTAGGATTAAACAAACTGTTTACAGTTTATGAGAAATAAAAGATCTTGATTTTATATTGCAGGCTGCTTGGTTTTTTAAAGCACCAGTGATAAGTAGAACATGCTTTATGCTTCCTCCTTAAACTAAAGGTGATTTTTAATTATTATTGTCCCTCTTTCCATGACACTTCAGGTATAATCTGGTTCCCCAGATGTTTTTTTTCTTCTAAATCTCCCATGGCCTCTTTAACAACAGCATGACAGCTACACAAATTCAACAGGTGACACTTTCAATTACTGCATTTTTATTCAGAGAAAACTTCTTTTACATTTCTGACATGGAATTGTTGAAGTTAAAAATCTTCCCATCTGCTCAAGATCTGCACAAACAGATGAGGAGGAATTCCCATAGTTGTTCTCAGACCACACACACTCTTAACTGTTAGCAGCAAGGGGAGACTATATCTTCAGTTTTAAAAATAGAATGTTAATTAAAACCGCTGTTCTATATATACCGTACTTGCTAAAACGTGAATTTGACTTAAGGTTGTGTAATGGTCTCTGAATAAACACCTTAAGCTCAGTGAACATAGGAGCATCAAATGTAAAATAAAGATGACCATGTTTACGAAGGAATGGTTTTTGGAAGCCGGAAGTTCAGAATGAAAAGTAAAGTAAAGCAAAAAACCAAACAAAAAACCCCACGTCACTGCTGTTTTATCCCCCCAAAATTCCATATCTTTGTAGAGAATGAAGCTCTAACACATTTAAATTGGCTTTTTGGTTGCACTGGTTTCAATTAATCTATAAGGGAAAAGTCTATTGCTCTGGAAATAAAGCATATTCTTCTCTGGAGATAATCATGCAAAGATCCTTGAAACCTGATGCCAAATTGTAATTTTCAATCAATACTAATCCTTTTTTAAGAAAAGTATTAATTAATTGGTATATAACCAATTGTATTTACAGTATTTAATGTAATTGTTAATTAAGTTTAAATTGACATTAAATCCATTTATACTTTTTGATATGTTCTCACATTTTTCAGAGTGCAGCTCCCAGCATATCAATTAAATTCTACCCAAAAAGCTGCATACTCCTGTTTTGCACAATGGCAAAAATAGTGAATAGTTAAATTTTGACATATGGGTTGATTTTGGCCTACTAATATCCAAGCATCCAAGAATCTGAAGCTCTACTCTTGAGCGCACACATGTGCTTTCTACATCTTTACAAAGGGAAGGAAAAGCAGTTCCTCAGGAAACTTAGTTCAGAAGATCTTTTCAGAAGAAAAGATCTTAGGTTTGTTCTCTGGAATCTCTTTAGGGGTCAAATATTGACTGAAACACAGTGGAGCCACTTCAGTCTCATTGGATAGTCCTTAGCTAGGCATAGCTGGACTTAATCTTTGGACTTAGTCTTTCCTAGCCTATAGAGTCACATGGAGTCTTCAACTTCTCTGATTCCAAATCAGCAATGCTGGATAGGATGGAATAACCAAGCAAGACATATCAACATAAATGTAACTTTCTATACATCACTTGAAAAAAAAAACAGTCTTTGGCAGATGAGCCACCCATTGGCAATTAAGACTCGGACTTGCATCTAGTGGAGTGGTTCCCAAACTTGTTCAGTCCACCCCCCCCTTGGTGCTACAAACTCGGCTCCCCCCACCCAGGGGTGAGATTCAAATTTCTGTGGGCGTGGCCTAATTTGAGGGTATGGCTTGCTGGCCACATGACTGGGTGGGTGTGGCTTGCTGGTCTCGTGACCGGGTAGGTGTGGTTTGGTGGTCATGTGACTAGGTGGGCGTGGCCAGGTGACTGGCAAACAAGTGGTCCTCACTTAATGGCCGGTTGTTTAGCAAGTGTTCTAATTTATGACTGGCCTCCCCAGAGATACTTGATCTGTTTTTGGAGTTTTGACAGCAATGCACACACATATACACACACTCCCTTCTAACCCTGCTGGATCAGGTCATTGGACTAGAATCGGCAAAGCATCTCTGATTAGATTCTAGTAGTGAATAAAATCTAATCAGAGGTGCTTTGCCGATTCTTGTTGAATTGTTTTATTTGTATCTCTTTATTTTATGTTGCTGAATTGCATTGACATGTGTGTCCCTTCTTGTGCACAACCCAGAAGCTTTTGTGATTCTTTGCAGCAAAAATTACCAACCTCTGGCTTTGCTCTACTTTTCAAATGTGCCGCCACCAGCCCCGCAGGTCCACCCCATTGTGCCCACTGCACTGGAGGGACCTGCCCAAGCAAGTCAAGTCAATGGGGTGAGCCTGAGAGAAGGAAAGAGAGAGAGAGAGAGAAAGAGAAAAGAGAGACAGAAAGAGAGAAGTAAGAAAAGAAAGAGAAAAGGGAAAGAAAGAAAGAGGGACAAAGAGAGGGGATGGAAGAAAGGGACAGAAAGAAAAAGAAATAAAGGAGGGAGGGAGGAAAAAGATAATGAGATATCTATTCTAGTCCAATCACCTGCTCCAGCAGGGTTAGAAGGGAATGTGTGTGTGTGTGTGTTTTGTAATTTACCAGTACATTTTGGTTTTGCCTTCTTCAGAATTGGCACTGTAATACATTGGAGAAAAGTAGTTTTTAGGGTGGAGATCTGGTCCAATGGATCCTGTTTAAAGCCTCAACAAAATGTGAGAGCTTCCTGATAGTTTTGACCATGTTTTGTCCACAAAATCTTTAATAGAAGCCAAAGACGTTTCCATGTGGAAAAGGGCCTCAGTCTAAACTAGGCCTCATTTCAATCTGATGCATCAGCTCTCTCTCTCTCTTCCCCTCCCTCCCTCCCCTCCCTCCCAGACTGGCTTTGCTCTACTTTCCCAATGTGCCTGCGGGGCTGGCGCTTCAAATATGCATGGATGGATGGATAGAGATAGAGAGAG
This sequence comes from Hydrophis major, assembly GCA_033807585.1. Taxonomy (NCBI): domain Eukaryota; kingdom Metazoa; phylum Chordata; class Lepidosauria; order Squamata; family Elapidae; genus Hydrophis; species Hydrophis major. The sequence goes on along the minus strand of CM066328.1, from coordinate 245,749,388 downwards.
GTAGGTAGGTAGGTAGATAGGTAGGTAGGCAGGCAGACCTTTTGGATGAATGTATGGATGGATAAGTAGGTAGGTAGGTAGATTGGTAGATAGATAGATAGATAGATAGATAGATAGATAGATAGATAGATAGATAGATCGATCAATATTGGTAGATAGGTAGACAGAAAGACAGGTAGGCAGGCAGGCAGACAGACCTTTTGGATGGATGTGTGGATAGATGGATGGATGGATGGATGGATGGATGGATGGATAGATGGATAGACAGATAGATAGATAGATAGATAGATAGATAGATAGATAGATAGATAGATAGATAGATAGATAGATCGATCTAAATTGGTAGATAGGTAGGTAGGTAGACAGACAGAAAGACAGGCAGACAGGCAGACTTTTTGGATGTATGTATGGATGTATAGATGGTTGGATGGATGGACAGACAGACAGACAGAATGAGACAGCGGTGGCACTTTGGGAATGTAGAGTAAAGCCAGAGTGGGAATTGAAGTCCACACAAGTGTCCAAGGTTGAGAAACAGGGGCTGAATATATCAACCCAGCCATTCTGGTTTAGAGTTTAGCATGCTGTTTGATTCCAGCTTAGTCAATAAACCATGGCTAAGATCTTCCTGCTCCTTAATGCAGCTGCCCCTCTGCCCCTTCTCTAGCCCCCTGCTCCAGTTCTTTCTTTGGCATCCAATTTTGCAATGCCGACTTCACCCTCTTTGCTTCAGCCCAAGACCCACTTCCATCGGGCCAAGGAAGGAGAGGTACTCTGCAAACGCTCAGAGACTTCCGACTTTGGGGAAGCGTTCTCCCCATCTTTACGCTCCACCCAGGAGGAGGAAGGCGTGCGGAAGCAAGCGAGACCAGCGGAGGCGGAGGGAACGATCGCTTGGAAACCAAGCAAGCAAGCAAGTGCAGAGCTCGGTCGAAAGAACCGGGCTGCAGAGGAAGGCTAGGTTCTAGGACTGGGACGGCCACATAAAGCTGAACCGAACCGAGCCACGTGGCCTGGAGAGCTGCAACTGCACCCACCCGCATCCTGTGCACAAACCTGGCTGGCTGGAGAGGCAGATGCTGGGCGGGCGCTTCGCGCTCCCTTGTTCTCCTCCGGGGAAGGGAGCCCTAATGCCGGACCATTCACCGCTTCCACTGCGCGCCTTGGGAGGGTTTTGCTTTCGGGCCTTCTGGCATGCCTCCTCCGCTTCCACCAGAGAGGGCAGCCTGCAAGCTAAGGCACCCCCTTTCCGCCACCTCCCACCTCTTCCTCCCCCCCCCCCCCGGCTTGGCAAGGCTCACCGCATGCGGGTTCTACATTTGAGGCTCCGGCTACGGAGCGATGAATCAGTCAATGGGCTGCGTGGCCGGCAGTCAGTGAGCCTGCCGCCTCTTAGCGCCCTCCTGCTGGCCCCCTTGCCTCTTAGCGCCCCCTAAGGCATCCCACCGCCCACTTTGGGAACTACTGATCTAGTGGATTATATTAGGTCCAGCTTCAATTGCACACTTTCTGTTGATCTTGTACTCACTATGGGCAAGACTTCCCTCCTTGAATCTCTATCAGCAGGTATATAATTGAGTACATATTTGTGGTTGCGGTTCCCATTTTTCTTCTGTTTTTTTTTTTTTTTAATGCCTCCCCCACTTTTTCTGTTCATATTTAATCAGAAGTTTAAGTTCATAGCTACACGAGGAAAATAATGTTTTGGTTCTCTTAAGCAAGATGGGCCGAGACAAATATTCAAGGGATGAAAGGATCATGTTGTCTTTGCATCTATGGCCATGGTCCCATGTGCCCAGCCACAGATGCTTCCACAGCAGAACTTGGTTCTTTCGTTTAGGGGAAGCCCTAGATCTGGCTCCCCACATCTGATACCTTCTCAGTATGTAGAACTCTACATTCTAGAAACGAGCTAGGACTCACAGGGTTTTCAGTTCCAACAACGTATCTGGTGGTATGATGGAGTGCGCATCTGGAAGAGCAGAAGAGGGGAACTTTTGGCAATGCAGTGCTTTCCTAAAAACAAACCTGGGTTAAGAGATTGTGCTGTCTGAGCTGGAGTGGGGGAAAGCCATGTCCTAGCATCTCTCAGGTATATCTAGTAGGTTAGAAAGTTATATTTTTCATTTGGCAAGATCATGCCCATTAGGTGTAAGCAAATCAAAGATTAAACTCAGTTTTGCTGTGTTGTCTCCTTGGGCCTGACAGATGGTTACCCGATTAAGGAAGGCTGTCCTGAATCATCCTGAGAAACAACCAGTGAAGCAGAAGCATCCTAAAAAGGGCTTTTATATCTCTCTTCTCTCTGCTCCAAAGGACATTTCAACCTATGTCCTGAGTTGCTGACAAATCCCCAAACTCCATTCATTTTAGGAACTCCATCTGCTCTGTTCACATGGCAGTTGGAGGCATTGCAGTCCTGGCTGGAAAGGAAGCTTCAATAACTTCTCAATTTGTGATGTGATAGTAGGATTTGTGGTAAGCAGGGGCTGTTACTAAAAACCAAGCGATTTGCCATGTTTCTAGTTTCCCATTTACTCATTATTCCCAGTTCAACCTACAGATTTTCGATCACCCATCCCCTCCCATTTGTGACTGTATGACTGTAACTTTGTTGCTTGTATGCTTATGATTTATATTGACTGTTTCCTAGTATGATTTGATTGCTTATTGTACCCTGTGACTATCATTAAGTGTTGTACCTTATGATTCTTGCCAAATGTATCTTTTCTTTTTATGTATACTGAGAGCATTTACCCCAAGACAAATTCCTTGTGTGTCTAATCACACTTGGCCATTCATTCATTCATTCATTCATTCATTCATTCATTCATTCATTCATTCATTCTCCATTTTCCCCCTATTTGCCAACCTCAAATATTATCAGGATGTTGTTGTCTATATGCTTGTAGATGGAGATTCCTGCCAGTATGTTTGAATATTAAATAATACATGTTGTCTTTCATGATGTCCTCCAAATCTGATACCTGATGAAAGATTAGCCTTAGAAACACCCAAAGAAACTCAAACAATTGAAAGAAAAGAAAGAGAAAGATTATTAGGTTATGTTTGATGTTAGAGCTTCCCTTGTTTTAACTGCTACAAGAATAAATTTAGCAGCCATGCAAGTGGCTTCACAATTCGACTCTGAAGGGAAAAAAATGGATATAAAACCATCAATTCTCCCAGGTGCACTTATTAAAAGAAAGTTATGATGTCCTTATGAAGATCATTATAAGTGTTACAATGAAAAGGACTTGTTGAATGATATTGATTTTCTTGGAAATCACAAGTGCAAATGTGCTGAGATAGAAGAATATTAACACACCTGTCAAATAAGAGTGGAGATGGAAGGACTTGCCCTCGAAAAATGTTTTCCAGAAAATAAAAGTATAAATAAAGGAAATAAAAATATACCCATACCTTGCAGGTTCCCAAGAACCTGGATTTAGCGTACATCTGAAGCTTTGAGACTGTGAGCTGACTTCAGAAGGATATTCAAGATCTTGGTAGCATCAAGCTTTTTAGCCTGAATATAGTCCTAATTAAGGAATCTATAGGCAGCTCTGCTTTATTGACTTCTGTCCATAGTAAAAGATAATTTATCAGCTACATTTATCAGCTATTTACTAGCAATAACAATGCAGTGAGAAAGAAAAAAAAAACTATCATTAACCAGTATCTCACCGATACTTTCCACATGCAATAGGTTCAATTTTGGGTGTCCAACAAGCCTGAGTATTGGATTGGGGTTGGCCTGTGATTCACTTAGTAAGTAAAATCTTATTTATACAGTATTGTCTCGAGGATGTTTTTCTTACTATGTGGGTCAACTCAGGTTGCATAAAGTATTTGGACTAGTATTTTAGATTCAAAAAGCTTTACTACTAGAGGTATCAATTCACCTTCTTTGGAGTAAAAAAAAGTTGGTCTATGTAGATTTTGATGCCACTTGCTTAATATATTCACCACGGCTTTTCCGGGACCTCCATCCTAAAATACTACTTCTAGATATTTAACAGATTGCACCTGTTCAGTATTGTTCTTCTCAGTTATCTAAGTTGTTTGGTTTGGTATCTTAGCAAAATCCATGATTTTAGATTTTTGGTCATTTGTATCCATCTTGTTTTGGATACAGTAATGGACAGTAGTTCTCTCTGAATATTTAAGTCCAAGAACTATAAGCTAATGAAGGATTTGCTGTGTGATTCCCAAAAGACCCATTTTGCATGCCTATCACCATTCAAGGCACTAATGGGACATTTCTTTGAAGCAGAACCCAACAAAATTACATTCTTTGCTTGTGTTTCTCTTAGGAGACAAGGCACCTCCAATTCCTCCAACTAATAGGAGGAATTGAATCATATGTAAGGTTTCATTACTTGTATCTTGCCAGGCTGTAAAATCCCTGTCTCTCACTGGCAATGCAGAAGGGAAGTTGGGAGAACAGCTTTTTATAGAGCTGTAATTTGATTTGCACATAAGTTTTAAGTGGAGGGAGTGTGCCATTAAATCGTGATTGTACTTGCACAATCCAGTGTCCATTTTCTTAGGGAAAAAGAAAATGTGACTTGAATGTTGCTTCATGTAATTGACTGCCTTTTATTAAGCTTCCAATCTATATCGCCTGTACCTGAGAGAGTGACATAGAACTGCAAGCGAGGGGATGTGAAAGAATCAATTGTGGTAGGAAATAAAGCAATTGGCTCCAGCTGCGGCTTTCATATAACTAGTGGCAAAAGATATTTGTGACAATACCCTGCGTGTGTACATCGCACACAATTTCACATATTTGTGATTGGCCTTTGAGGAAAGCGCGAGTTCAATAAGTAATTAGTTCAGAGCGATAGAGGTGAAACGTCATGGTTGATGGCTGACTGACATGCAATTCTTTAAAAAAAAAAAAAGATTCCCAGATTGATGCATTGGTAGCAAAATCAAAACATCAAAGGAGCTTCGTGGAGAAAGGACAGCAGCGAAGAAGAACTGCCGCCATTCCTGGTTCTTAGAAGAATTAATAAAGAAGAATATTTGCAGTTTAGGATTGAAATGAGGGATCCTTGGTGCTCTCTGAGCTTGGTAGTATGCTTGCAGGCATTTCATTACCTAAACTAGGTAACATAATCAGTGCTGGTAAGAAGTGGAGTTTGCTGTCAGTTTATATTCTGGTGTCTGGTCTGTCTATGTGGGTGGGGGCAGTCTTAGACATTCTTTGATTGGGCTGTTTACTGACGGCTCTTTGGCAGTTTCTTGATTGGATGTTGCTCACTTGATTGTTGGTCTGAAGTTAACCTTGAGAGTTAATCTATGCTGATTGCTGATGGAGACAATTTGCTGGAGTCTTTTCCCCTTTTGGGCTTGTTGATTGCCTTAAGAAAATTGTTCTCCCCGAAGAATGGAGAGGTTCTAGTTCTAACATCTGTTGATTTTGCTCAAAGCCAACACCAGCCAGAAAAACAATGTAAAAATGTGTCCAACTACTCAGTGAAAGTAGGGGAAGAGATAAGTGTACAGGTAGTTCTTGACTTACAACAGTTCATTTAGTGAGCATTCAAATTACAATGGCCATGAAAAAAAGTGACTTATGACCATTTTTCACCGTCACCACCTTCGCAGCATCCTCATGATTGTGTGATCAAAATTCAGATGCTTGTCAACCGGTTCATATTTACGACCGTTGCTGTCATGTGATCACCTTTTGCAGCCTTCTGAGAAGCAAAGTCAATGGGGAAGCCAGCTTCATTGAACAACCAGGTTACCAGCTAATCAACTGCAGTGATTCACTTTACCACTGAGGTAAGAAAGGTCATCAAACTCACTTCACCAATGTCTCATTTAACAGCAGAAATCTTGGGCTCAATTGTGGTTGTAAGCTGAGGATTACCTGTACTGACTGAGGGGGAAAACAGCCACCAGGAAGTGATGCAGTGCAGTTGTGTCAAGGCAGAATTTGAAAGGGCAAAAGTTCAGTGGCTTTATCCCTCTGGCCCTTTCATCAGAATGCTCTTTTGGGGGGCTGATGCATGGCCCATCTTCACCTCCTGATGTTGACCAACGATCCCTCCAAGCAGCCAAGAGGAAATGACCCCAAATAGGAGATTAAAAACATACCTATCACATGCATCATCTCATTGTATTAGTGTTTTGCTGCAAGGGGAAGAAAATGAAATAAGATAAGGAAACTGCTTTTCTTGTTCAACAGAAAAATACGAGAGGAGAGAGGGTGCCTTGGTTTCTGCAGCAGGGATCCCAGAGGTGAGAGAGAGAGAGAACAATTGTGGGAATTTGCATTAATGAAAGTGATTTTTGCCCTGCAAACCCAGGAATGCAGTGAAACTGTTCTGTACCTTCATTTGCATTCTTGAAACCCCGCGTTTTGATTGGTCAAAGCGCGGGGTGATCTGATTGGTTTCGCGAGCCGCGCCGATGGGCCCGCTGAGAATCTCCCGCGATAGGTGGATACAGATCACGGGAGATTCAAAGTGGTGCCATTGGCCGCGGCCGCCGCGACTTGAGAATAAAAAGCCACAAGTTTTCCCTTGGAGCCAGATCGGTTCCGGGGACCCAATAAAGAGCTGAAACCTAGTCACCGCCTCCTGGTCTCCTTACCGACGGACATGACACTGGCGACGAAGGTGGGATCCCGAGGCTGAACCCCGTCGAGCACGTGTCTGATGGAAGCAAGACCGACGAGATGGCCAGAATCGCTCCGCCCGCGCCCTTCAACCCCGCTAGCGAGGACTAAGATTCCTACACGGACAGATTCCTCATGTTCCTCGAATGCAGCAACATGAAGGATGCCACCGGGCTGAAAAAACGAGCCGTCTCCCTGACACACTGCGGGCCCGCAGTGTTCAAGATGGCGAAAGCCCTCGCAAAACCCGCTGATGTCAAAGCGATGGACTGGGACGACCTCGAGCCCTTGCTCCGCAACCACTACACCCCCATTGTGCCCACCCTCATCAGGCGGCACGACTTCTACCAGCGGGACCAGAGACCGGGCGAAAGCATCAGCGACTTTGTTGCCGAGCTGCGGAACGTAGGAGGTATGTGCGGATTCTCCGACATGGACGAGGCCCTACGGGACCGAGTCGTGCTCGGACTTCGGGATCCAGTCCTCCAGAGTCGACTGATGGCCAAAGGCGACATCGCCCTCACCGACGCCTTCACTGAAGCCTCCGCAGCCGAGGCTACCCGGAAGTCGGCGAACCGCATGCGGAGATCGGATGCAGGGGACCACACCGCAACCACCGACTCTGGACGGGCGACCGAGGCCCAACCGGAAGCAAGTCACCGCAAGACCACCACCCACCATGGTGAATTCCATTCCGCCTCCGACACCTCGGACGAGGAAATCCACCGGCTCCAGGCGGGACGCGACCAGCGCAATCGGCGGGGTCATAAGTCGGGGACTGCATGTGCCGGTTGCGGAGGCGACCACCCGAGATCGGAGTGCCATTTCTTCGATGCAGTCTGCCGGCACTGCGACAAAAAGGGTCACATCGCCCGCGTCTGCCGACTGAAGAAAGCCTACAGCCCCAGACGGTGGGACCACAGCGAGCGGAGACCAAACAGCACACCTCCCAGAGCCAGAGATCGCCCAGCCGACAGCTGATGGGACCGGAGTGGGTGAACCCGACAAGGTGGCGAGACCCGGCGAAGGAGGAAACCCACCAGACGGTCATCATCAGCCACGCATCAACCACCGACGCCCAAAAAGTCTACGTGGAGGTAGGCATCGAAGGTGAGCCATGCAAAATGGAGGTGGACTCCAGGTCCTACCTCTCCATGGTCGCCTGGCAAGAAATCAAACGCTTGGTGCCTACCATCCACAAGAAGGAACTGGAGAACCAGAGACTAATCATCAAAGACTACCAGGGAAACCGCATCCCGGTAGTCAGAACCGGACAATTCAAAGTGACATTTAAGGGCTGCATGGCGAAGCTTCCACTGACAATCGTGGACCGAGACCGACCCAGCCTTTTGAGATTACAATGGTTCGTGCTGCTCGGCATCAAAGTCACGGGCATCAATCACATTGCCGAGACCGATTAGGAGCAGCAACTGGCACGGGACTTCCAGGAAATGTTCAACGGCACCCTAGGCAAGTACCAAGGGCCCCCCATCTCTTTCAGCCTAGACCCTAACTTTCCCCCGAGATGCCTAAAGCCACGGCGGGTACCTTTTGCACTCCGGCCAAAAATTGACGAGCAAATTGACAAGCTCGTCAACCAAGGGGTCCTACAACCAATTGATCATGCCCGGTGGGAGACCCCAATAGTCACCCCAGTCAAGCCCGATGGGTCGGTGAGAATCTGTGGGGACTATAAGGCCACCCTAAATTGCGCCTTACAACAAAGCGCCTACCCCATCCCAGTAGTGCAGCATCTTCTACACTCACTGGGGGAGGCAAGGTTTTTGCGAAACTCGACTTGGCCCAAGCATACCAACAACTGCCGGTCGATGCAGAAACCGCGGAGGCGCAAACCATAGTCACCCACCGGGGAGCTTTCTGATGTAACTGACTCCAGTTTGGAGTCAGCGTGGCACCTGGAATTTTCCAGAGCCTCATGGAGAGACTCTTGCAGGGCATCAAGGGGGTGGTGCCCTACTTCGACGATGTGCTGGTGTCAGCAACCAACCAGTGAGAACTTGAGGGCCAGCAAAGGGAGGTGTTAACCAAAATCAAGGAAACCAGGCTAAAAGTGAAGAGGGAAAAGTGCCAACTTTACACAGAGCAGGTCGAGTTCCTGGGGTACCTCCTAGACCGGCATGGCATCCACCCAACCGCAAACAAAATCAGAGCCATTAAGGAGGCCCCCACACCCAGGACAAAAATAGAACTGCAGGCGTTTCTGGGACTGCTTTATTTTTACAATGTTTTCCTGCCCCAGAAGGCGACCGCGGCGGAGCCTTTGCATAGGCTCTTGGACAATGCGGCTACCTGAACTTGGGGGAAATGCGAGGAAGCCTCCTTCAGGAAAACCAAGGACCTGCTCACCTCAGATGCTGTCCTCATCCAATACAATGAGACCCTACCACTCGCCGTCACATGCGACGCCTCACCCTTCGGCGTCGGCGCCGTCCTCAGCCACACAATCCCGGATGGAAGAGAAGCACCCATCACTTTCTTCTCCAGGACACTCACCAAACCGGAGTGGAACTATAGCCAGCTGGACAAGGAGGCCCTATCCATCGTCGCAGCAGTGAAGAGGTCCCACGAGTACCTCTATAGCCGCACCTTCACAATCATCACGGACCACAATCCGTTGCTGGGCATCCTGGCAGGGAACCAGGCCACCCCGAACATTTTATCTCCCAGGATGACAAGGTGGTCCGAATTCCTTGCCGCCTACAGCTACCGACTCACACACTGACCCGGTAAGACTATCACACATGCAGACGCTTTGAGCCGCTTGCCGCTACCCGATCTAGACACCGACCTAGCACCCATGACGAGCACCCTCAGCATAGAGACTCTGCCCGATCTACCCTTTACCGCGTCAGACATTGCCCGAGAAACCAATAAAGACAAACGTCTGGTGCGGGTGTTACATTGGGTAGAGAAAGGGTGGCTGGAAAAGGACAATGACGAAATATTCAAAACATTCCGGAACCGGCAAACGGAACTCTCGCTACAAAAAGGGTGTGTACTGTGGGGGGATAGGGTGGTTATACCGAAAAAACTGCAAGGGAAGGTGTTGGGTTTGTTACACAAGGGGCACCCGGGCATAGTTAGAATGAAAGCCCTGGCCAGAAGTTATGCTTGGTGGCCAGGGATGGCTAAGCAAATCGAGGCCTGGGTGGCAAGGTGTCAACGCTGCCAAGAAACCAGACCGAGCCCTCCCGCGGCACCAATCCTGGAATGGGAAACCCCCAGGGGACCTTGGTCTAGGATCCACATAGACTTTGCCGGGCCCACCAAGGGACATACATTCCTAGTAACCGTAGATGCTTACTCCAACTAGCTGGAGGTAAGCAACATGAAATCCACCACCACAGAGGCCGTAACCAAGGAACTTTGCAAACTATTCGCAACCCACGGCCTCCCGGATGTCATCGTGTCAGACAATGGGCCCCAATTCACCTCGCTGGAATTTGAAAAATTCCTAGTGGAACGGGGCATACGACACGCACTGACACCTCCGGCGCATCTGGTGGCGAACAGAAGGGCGGAACGGATGGTTCAATTCACGAAAAAAACCATCCAGAAAATCGAACATGGGGAAATCCAAGACAAAATAAATAAAATGCTTTTTATCCAACATATAACCCCGAACACAACAATGAACAAAAGCCCGGCAGTGTGTGGGGAGGAAAATAAGGTCCCCACTTGACAGGCTACACCCCACATACAACCCGGAAAAACTCCCAAACTCCTCCAGCAAGCACCAGTCTTTTGTGCCAGGCGACGCCATCTACGCAAGAAATCTAACCGGAGACCCACTATGGGTACCAGCAACCATAACCCAACTGACAGGTCCCCGCTTGTACCGGCTGCAAACAACCGATGGACGAGCGTGGAAACGCCACATCGATCAAATAAGATCGAGAACGGCCACAAGAAACACAACCGACACGCAACCAGACACAGAAAATCCCCTTAACACAAGCCAAGAGGGGAGGGAATACCCCAGGAACCAAAACCCAGAAGAAAACCAACCATACTCACCAGCAAGCAGCCAGCTCGAAGCCTCACCAGGGAGAAGCAGCCAGACCAGCTCGACCAGCCCGGAAAGACTGGGCGGGAGTGGCGAAAACCACAGCTCAACCAGCCCGGGTAGACTGGGAGGGAGCTGCGACAAGCGGCCCGGCAAGGCCTACCAGGCGGTTCCATCGACGAGGCCGAGAGACACAGAGAACCCGACCGAACCGGCCGGGAGCCAACCAACGACTGACCTGCGCAGGTCCAGTAGGCAAGTGCGGAACCCCTCCTACTTACGGGACTACGTGATGTAGGACCAAACCAAGAGGGGAGGGGTGTTCTGTACCTTCATTTGCATTCTTGAAACCCCGCGTTTTGATTGGTCAAAGCGTGGGGTGATCTGATTGGTTTAGCGAGCCGCGCTGAAGAATCTCCCGTGATTGGTGGATACGGATCACGGGAGGTTTAAAGCGGTGCCATTGGCCACGGCCACCGCGGCTTGAGAATAAAAAGCCACAAGTTTTCCCTTGGAGCCAGATCGGTTCCGGGGACCCAATAAAGAGCTGAAACCTAGTCACTGCCTCCTGGTCTCCTTACCGACGGACACGACAGAAACAGAGAGGCAGATTCAACTCTTCCACTAGCTGTTGAAGCTCAATGACTGGTGTTGACCCCGTCCTTCTCTCTTAGTTCAATCTACTTCAGAGATTTATTGCAGCGAAAAAATTAGGTCTTGTACTATGTTTAGATATAAAACACACTTCAAATAATTTAAAAAATCAACTGCTCTGCAGTTCTGCTTGTAGTTTTTTTTTCCAAGAAAAGACTCTCTATATCCCCACCTTGCCTATAGCAACATGTGCACAGCTGCCTTCTCTGCTAACTCTTACCTGCTTTTTGAGCCAGATGTTGCATCCTACAGTTGCCAAGCAACCAACCAAGATGCTTGCCCTTGAATCCTATTATCAGTTCCCTAGTTCTGTAGGTCAGTGGTGGGAAGCGTGAGGCACAGCAGCCTCCAAGTAGGAACTGCAGGAATTGGGTATGTCTAGTTTAATGAAAAGAAGGACACTGGGGGTGACATGATAGCAGGGTTCCAGTATCTAAAGGGCTGCCACAAAGAAGTGGGGTGCCTACCTATTCTCCAAAGCACCTGCAGGCAAGACAAGAAACAATGGATGGAAATTAAGCAAGGAGAGAACCAACCTAGAAGTAAGGAGAACCTTCCAGAAAGTTAGAATAATTAAACAGTGGGATGACAGAAGTTTAGGCTGTTCCAACATTGGACATTTTAAAGAAGAGATTGGACAACCATTTGTCTGAAATTATAAAGGGTTTTTTACCTAAGCAGGGGGTTGGAAGAGAAGACCTCCAAGGTCCCTTCCAGCTCTCTTATTCTGTTAAGTACCTTACTGAAAGCAAAAACACTGGGGGGAAAATGGATCTGAATTTATCAACCAACCCCGGAATAGCTAAGATTGCCACTCCACTTCCTCTAAAGCAGTGGTCCCCAACCACCGGGCCCTGGACCGGTACTGGTCCGTGGATCATTTTGTACTGGGCCGCCTATTTTGCTTGGGCGCCACCATCTTGTTTCACCGGCGCTTGAGAAAGTGCTTCCAGGTGAGCTTGTCGGTCGTCGGTTGGAAAGCGGCGTTTGGGTGCTGAAGAAATCCTCGCGCCTTAGTTTCATCGAAGATGCGGGGGGGCGGCTTTGAACGAAGAGCCGTCCCGATGGCGGTGGAGTCTCGCGTTACTCAGGAGGAGATTAAGAAAGAGCTCGACCGCAAGAAGGTACAAAGGAGGAGTTGAAGGTGGCAGGGAGAAGCGGGGATGGCTGTCTGGCCGGTCGCTCGGCTTGCCTTGCCTTGGTTTTGCATGCTGATGCTGGTACCAGTCCGTGGATCATTTTGTACCGGTCCGTGGTACAAAAAAGGTTGGGGACCACTGCTCTAAAGGATATGGACAACTCGTTGTGATTTAGGCCAAATTTTGACCAGATGTTTCCTAATGCTTCATTGGTAGATTGTATAATAATTATCTCAGGCTTTGGAATAAGGGCATTTGGTAGTTTTGTTAAACAGGTAATAACAGGGGACTCCACTGCTCCCCCCCCCAATGTGGTTGATTGCTTAATTCCTACTTTTTCTTGTCCTGACTGTGAACTCAGATGCTTTCCATCATTGGCATGATTGATTACAAAGATTTTTCCTTGACCATCTGTGCCTTGTTTTACTAAAATCAGTTTTGCTGCCAAGATGGGTCCTCACAATCTGATTTGAGGTTTAAATCCAGAGGCTTGGGCAATAGTTTCAGGCTTCCTTTTATTTTTAAAGTATAATTCGCACACAGAGACCACAGGAGGAGGGAGAGAGGGAGAAAGGGAGAGAGGAAGGGGGAGAGAAGGAGAGAGTATGTGTTCTGATTTTGCAGAAAATGTCACATTTAAGAAACACATTAGTTCTTTTGGGAAAAAAAATCTATAAATTAGGATCAGTCTATCAGATGAATAACAACATTTGTCTAATTAGGCCACTTATTGCTTTCTAGCCACAATGTCCATTTTACTTTTTGTTCCTTACAGATCAGAATCAGAATAACTTCACTGCCCACATTTCTAGATTATATTCCAAATATAGTGTGGAATTTGATTGCCAAACATTTCAAGATGTATTATTATGATGACGATGAAGGTGAAGGTGATGGAGATGGTTGGCTGCACAATTAGCAATTGTGAAATTTCTGGTTTTGGCATTTTTGTCCGCCTAATGACTGTTTCCTAAAGATCTGGGATAGGCAGATGGTGTTTGATGTAGGTATCATTGTAGGATGTAAGTTGTCCCAAATAAAGTGGCTTTTTGAAACAGAGTACATGATCTTATAAAACTTTTCTTTCAAATGATAATTCAGTGTAAATTTCAGTCCTTTACTCCACATATTCTCCCATTGATCAAGCATTATATTATATCCATTTTTTGCCCATTTCATTGTACAGGCTTCGACATATTCATTTTCTCTATTCGTTTTCAGCAGAAGTTTATACATCTTAGCAATAACATGGTCATCATTAGTACACAAATCCAACTCAAAGTCAGTTTTCCCATTTGTAAAATCAAAAGTCTCCTTGTCCAACTTAAATCTTCCTGTCAACTGAACATAAGCAAACAAGTATGACAAGTATGACCTTCTGTTTCCAATCCTCCTCCAGTTTTTAATTTAGTTCTTTGAAAAAAGTCAATACATCAGTATAGGTCAACCATGCTGGATAACTATCATTTCTCATCCGAAAAAGATTTCTTGGGGTGACAACAGTGGTGGGCTTCAGCTGGTTTGCGCTGGTTCGGGCGAATCAGATGTTAATTTTATGTCCAGTTTGGTGAACTGGTAGTTCCGATGACTGGCTGCCTCTCCCCTCTCCCCTCCCCTCCCCTCCCCTCCCTGGAATCCCCATGTGGCCCGCTTTGTATCCCAGGTAAGTGCAGGGGGCGCATGGAGACTGTAGAGGTGGAAAATGAGCCTCCCAGAGGCCCGTGGAGGGCGAAAATGGGCCTATTTCCATCCTCCTGAGAGCCTCCGGAGCCCGAGGAGGTGGAAAATGGGCTCTCCACATCCTATTTTCGCTCCCAGGATGGTGCAAAAGGTTGACTAGGCCACGTCCACCATGGCCACACTCACTCAGCAACCAGGCAGAGAACTGGTTGTTAAATGATTTGAAGCTGGATAACAGCCAAAGAGGAATTTTGGAGTCAGTTTTGCTTTATACCTGTTCTGGCCCAGCTCCCCAAACACGACAAACTCTCTGAAGTTAACTCAATGATTCCTTTATTAGGAGGACCAGCAGCCCTGGCAAAAAGTTTCTCTCTCACTTAACAAGTCCGTCCTGCCGGAAGATGAATAGTTGTCTGCCACATCTATTCATCTCCACTCCCTGCCTTTTATCCCCAGAGCTAGAGTGTGGCTTTGCTGCAGTGATGGGATTCAAATTGTTTTACTACCGGTTCTGTGGGCGTGGCTCAGTGGGCGTGGCAGGGGAAGGATACTGTAAAATCTCCAGTCAGAGATGGGATTTGCCGTTTCTCCGAAGTAATCAAAATTTCTGCTACTGGTTCTCCAGAACTGGCCAGAACCTGCAGAATACCACCTCTGATTTGCTAGCAGTGGTGGCTCTTCCTTCCCAAGGATCGGCCTAACTCCTACATTTCCTCCTCATCTCATTTGGCTGTTGGAGGGGCTGTTCCAAGCTGACAGGCTACAACAATACCTGTTCCAAGCCCTCAATATAACATGCCTAATAAAATCATTCAAAAAAATCTATGTTAAACTTAAATTTTTCATACCATAAATAGCCATGCCACCCAAATCTCAAATCATGTCTTTCCATCTCTAATCCTTTCCACCCTGTTTCTCAAAGTCACCCATACTTTCATCTATACCAGACAGCAAGCAACAAAGTACAATTTTAGATCACGTCATCCTAACTCACCTCTTGCATCTGAGATTTGAGATTTAATTCTTGATTATTTTTTTTAAGTTTTAATTTTTTTAAGACAAACATATACAAACAAAACATAAAAACACAAAACCATCTTCCATTTTATATACACACAGTGTGTCAGTTGGTTACAAATCTTTTGTGCTATCCTTTCATAGTCATTACTCACAGTTTATATAAATTTTCACATTGTCAAACTAACGTATGTTTATATATTTATCAGTTATTAATCATCCATGACTAAACTCTTTATTCAATCATTTTGTATGAGCTATTCCAAATTTTATTTTAAAATTTATATTGTACTTTCATCCAATGGTTATATATATCTATATTATATTTTATATCAATCTATTAAACTTCTATTACAAAATTATCTAGTCTATTACATTACCATGTCTTTTTGTCCAACCATTGATAAAACAAATCCCATATCATATAAAATTGTTTATCTTCTTGCTCTCTAATTTCAAATGTCAAAATCAATTCTTGATTTTTTTAATCTTGCCATACAAACTCAGAAATATCTTCTTGTCGGTATCAACATTGTTTGAAATAAAAATACCATCCCAGGTAAAACATTCATTTTAATCACTGAAATGCTACTCACAAACAACAATTGTAATTTGTCTTAGATTTTGGTTTGTCTCAATTTGGAAGTCCCAAAATATTTTTTTTAACATGGTCTTTCTGGAGCCGGGGTCTCCAACCTTGCTTTGCTGATTGAGGAACTCTGGGAGTTGAAGTCCACAAGTCTTAAAGTGGCCAAGGTTGGAGCATTTTGGAGAGAAGATCAAATTCATACAAAAATTCTCATGTACCATTTTTGCCAGATGATCGTGTCATGTTTCATAATCTGTCTGGGAAATTTTGCTCCAGCCACTTACCAGGTGATCCACAGTTTCATCATTTTCACAATCTGCATTCAATATTCGCTTCCTGGTTTTTGACGTTTCATCTTTGATGCCATTTGTTGTTGGTTGTGCCTGCTCCTCTGCTTTAAATCTTAAGGCTTCTGTTTCTTTCTTGAGTGATCCAATCTGAAGCCATGGTCAAATTTTATTACTGTTCCCCTTGCCTCCCATTTCTTTCACTCATTTTCCAATATTTTATTTATAGTTGTAACTCTTCGGTTTTATATGACATCTTTGATTTTGTCACACTAAAAACAGCTTTCCTATAAACATTTATTAACATATTTTCTTTGCCATTAAATTATTTAGATCAGTGTTTTTTAATCTTCTTTCTCCTGTATGTATTATGGTCCCCCGTTACATTTTTTTCACCTGGGGCTACCTAAGGGCCCCCAGGAATCTATATGACCATGATTGAGAGCTACTGATTTAGACCTTTGATCACCTCCGACATATCTGTTTCACTTCCAATATGCCATTATCATCATTTTGCCATGTAAAGTCCAAATAATGTATGTAACTTTAATGTAAGATGTATGTAGATTTTCAGATTTTACCATCTAAAGCATCTGGTTCAGTTTATGTCTAGTCAGCAATATCTACTGTGTAGTAGAGAATGTCTAAACAATAATTGTCTGATTAGATTATTTGCATTCACATTTTATTTTATAACTTATTTTACATACTAAGAGCTGGGTTTTTTCCTCATCTGGACATGCAAAATTTGGCTCTAAAACATGCAAATACTCATAGCTTTCATCAATTGTTAGCATCTGAGTTTATTATCATTCCATTATTCCATTCTACCTGAATATTGTATTTTTCCTTTTTTAAAAAAATTCTAATGTCACATATGTATGCAATCCAAATGCCAATCTTATGTCATCATTGTATTTAAAAGCAATTTTATTTCTCTAGAGAATTTTTCACAGTGTTTCAAATCATCCATCTAAAGCAAATGTAAGACTTTTGCCTCTTGTTTAGATAATTCATAACTGAATAATGTTTTATTCAAAATTACCATCAATAGAAACAGAGTCTGCTAGAAAAATTCCTCTTCTGAATTTGATCTCTCCAAGTTCTTCTACATTTGTCATCAATATTGTTTTCCATTATTCTAAAATGCATTTTTAAAAACATTAAAATTTTCTCATCAGTATAAAAAGATTCCAATCATTTTAAAAATCCATTTATAGAGTAGTAGGAAATGTTTTTCATTATTACTCTACGCCATGTAAAGCTTTGTTTTATACCTTTAGAATTTTTAAATACTATTATAGCAATCCACGGTTGATCTTTTCTACTTCTAGAACTTTTGGATTTCCTCTAAAATATAATGAATTATTTGATACTGGGTACATCTTACTGGCAGTTATTCTTGTCCACAACTTGAATGTGAAAAAAATAGGCTTAGAAAAATGAAGAATTGGAATGCAACAGAATAAGATGAGTTGTTTTTCTCTCTCAGATATTCATTGTACTGGGTGTACCAAATGTTTTCCAAAATACCAGTATTTCTCTTTTGTTTTTAAGGCATTTACTTTGATTTTTACATTTTCAATTAAGCTATGAAAAAATAATGTTATTTAATTGCCTAATTTGCTGGGATTGCTGGCTTCTACTTTGAGATCATTCAATTTTATTAGAATTTACTATCAATCTCTTATTCCTGCATGACTTTGGCAATTGTTTTGCTGTCCAGAATGCATTGCATTTCAGACTTTTTTTTATTTTCTGATTTTTTGTTGTTTTGCTGTTTTAAATTTTGCAGGTTGCTACAAAATTTTGTAGGTTTGCTGTTTTAAATTTTGCAGGTTTTTCTGTCTCAGATATTCATGTAGGCATTTCATTTGTACTGGGTATACCAAATGTTTTCCTCTTAATACTGATTTATTTTCCAACTGAAGTTTTAATAGATTTTTAAATGTATTTATTAGATTTTATTCCACTTTTATTACCTTATAAATAATTTAAGATGGTGAACATACATAATACTCCTTCCTCTTCCTAAATTCTCCACAACAACAACCCGTGAGATGAGTTGGGCTGAAAGAGTGACTGGCCCAAAGTCACCCCACTGCCAACCAAATTTACACATGCAAAATACCATGTAAATGTTTTCTCTGGATAGAATTTAAAGGAGTGAATCTTTGTTTTTATGATTCCTTTCATTTATTCCAAAATGTTTACTCTAAAATATTGTGATATTCAGACAATTATAGTTGTGTTTCCTTATTCTGAAGTTCATAATTTTCATTGGCTGCATCAAAATCAACATGTTCTACTGTTTTTGTAGTACATGTTCAGTTTCAAATCCTTCTTTCATTTTAATTATTCCAATTCATTAATTTCTATGCTTGTAAAACCTACTTTCTTGGTTTATGAGATTTCTCTGATCCATAAGTTATTGTTCAGTGATATTTGATTCCAGAAATTTTATTTTTCAAATGTCTTACAATTCATTTTTGGAAATTACAATTCAGTGAGTTTGAATCATAGTTGCATTTCATGATTTTTGATTGTCATTGGTTGGCTGCCCCCCTTTTTTTGAGACTTATTTCTAGTGGCTTTGCAATTCCTTGACCTCGTGGACTAGTAATGCCCCAAAACCAGAGCAGATGCAGCTTTTGAACCAGACGATGTCTCAATTTGATATAGAAATGAATAGTTGGAATGTACTTATTTCAGTTTTCTAAGTTAAGGCCTGTCTGGCTTGGAAAACTCTACCCTATCTATGCTACCCCTAGACCTTGGCTAGAATAGTATAGCACTTGTTGGAAGAAATAGCCTTCTGGGTTCAGTTCCAAGTGGGGAAGAAAGACACTGGAAACATGGTGACTGCTTGGAAAGATGGTTGGTGGACGGGATCACATGCCTTGGCTGAAAAAAGAAGGAAAAGAGCTGAAATGCTGAGAGACCCTTAGTTTTATAACCTCTGTTGTGGCCTCACCTTAGTGTTTCCTGTTCCCGTGCAAGAACTGTATCCCATTGGCTGTCAGACTCCCAGGGGTGGGGGTTTTAGCTAACTTTGTAGGCTTTGTCTGGACCACATGGCTTCACCTGAGTGCTGGTTGATGCAGTCTTCCCAGGCCAGGTGGTGAGATGGGCAAAGGGCTTTGTTATGTAGAATACACCCATTAACAAAGATGGGGGGCTGAGTTTCTGCCTCTTTGAATTTCTACTTTCCTTTTTAGAGGAAATATTCCGCCTTTTTAGTATATCTTAAAATATTTCATTTTCCTAGGAGGGGAGTGGGTTTTAGTTTCCAACGCATTCGTGTTAGAAGCACCAAGGTATTTCTGAGTTGAAGGGATTAGTTGTTGACATCACCATTGCCCAGGAGACGCGCAGTTGGGGTTCCTTCCATGTCCCCAGCACGAGCTGGAGAAAAGGAAGGGAACTCAACCCCACCCCACAACAGCACTCAGGTCTTGAACGTAGAGACCTTGGCTGCACTGGGGGCATTAAGCTCCACTATCATGAGAAGGTGACATTCCATGACAGAGTTTTTGATTGTTAGATGGTTGATATTAAGATACAGTTCCCTCTGTAACTTAGCTGTCTTCTTGCATATGGAATTGGAATGAGGTCTCTGATTCTTAGCCTTAGGCCCCAAAATGTCATATTCTCTTTCTCTTTGTCTGTCTGTCTGCCTGTCTGTCTCTCTCTCACACAGAATCACACAGTCCTCTATTACCACAAATTATGAAGTTAAGTTTTCTGCAGGAAAATACTTCGAATTGTCTTGGCCTGCTAAATATGATTGCTGGAGGTAACATGTTGCATTGTTGGTTTTACTGAAGCTTGTCGTATGGGGCTGTATGCCTTTTCCTATTTTTTTACATTTAAGTCTAATACGTGTCTTAACAGGGTCTCCCATTTTGCAAAAAGTTTTTAATGGCCCTGGCAGACTCTACAAGGGCAGCCCCGAATGCTGTTGCCATTTTTATGCATCACCTGTTGTTGTGGCTGGATTGAGTTTCAGCCATCAAGCTTTATTCGAACTGCAGCTGAATTATTTCTTGGCCGTGCGTTGCTCAGCCATCACGCAGGTCTGCCTCCTGTTTTAGAATTCCAGACCAAGCGCTCCAGCGAGTAAACAGAGACAGAACTCCAGTGCTGTGGATGCTGCTTCCCTTACAAAGATCCCAGCTGCAGACACAGAGGTCTCCTTGTTCCAACAAACACAGATTCCATATATCATGGTTCAAATGACTGCCTGCCAGCTTAAAATGCCAGGGAACAATCCACAAAGTGGCTATAAAATAAATGTTTGCAGAGGGTAGCCATTAACCACTGAAAGGGAGGGAGGCTGTCAGGTTGGTTTTTTTCCTTTGTCTTTTAGGAATTTGATTACACACACACACACACACACACACTCAAAACTGATGTTGCACTTTTAGAAAGTCATTAAAGCCAATGGCCAGGTTCCCTTGCAAGAGGCAATAGGCAGCTACTGAGGAATTTGGAGGAATGGCATCTAAGAAAGAGAAGCTTATTTATTTTGAAAGGATAAGCCCTTTGAGGTAGTCCAGGCAAGAAGCAACCACCATGAATATTAGTACTACATTTTATTGTCAGCTTACAGTAATAGAATCTTGCAAGTGTGGGAAAAAAAATCTCTCCCTTCCTTTATTTTTACTTTCCAGAAGACTAGGGAGGATCCCTTCTGATGTGCTTCTCAGATCGCTTCCCCCCTCCCCATGGGTAGAGATAACTTTTGCACAATGATTGTCTAGTCTGCAACTCTTCCTCCTGTTTCCCAAGGTCATTCTCACAGACCAGAAGCCAGGCAGAGAAACCAGGCTTCAAATGGGATCCAGGATCCAATGAATGTCCCTCTCACTTATCAGTGTTCTCCCTGTTCTATCTTGGAGGGTAGGCGCAAGAACGGAGATGAGACATCAGATAGTGACTCCAAACTCTTTATTAGTGATTTCAGGAACAGAGCTAAAAGGTACAGCGGCAGCAGCCCTTTTTATAGAGCTGGCTGCTGTCAAAGCGTCCAATGGTTTAAGTTTGCCGCGCTTGGGCCGTCCAATCGCGGCAGCCCATTAACTAGTCAATCGGATAAGCCTTGAATGACCAATTGCGACCCGCTGTTAACGAACCAATCAAACTTGCAGGATTACGAGCCTGCTGTGGAAAAGGCCAGTCAGGTTTGCAGGCTTCCAAGCCTGCTAGTTCGGAACACTCCTCCCCTCTAGGTTTCGCCTGTGGGGGGTGATATATTCGTGCAGGTAGGCAGGTCTTCGTACCTGTCTATCTGACTTGCATTGTTCAACCTGCCTTAGCTCGGATTCTGGTTCTGGTGGGTCGTTTAATGGTGACCTGGCTTCACTTCTGGACAACCCTGGAGGTGACCCGGGGCTACCCTCAACGTTTCTGTCATCTGGATTTTCCGGACTCGCTGACCCCGCTCGGCTGCTATTGCCTGGAGACACGACCAACTGCCACGGCTCCTCTTCAGCAGGTAAGTATGCTGGACTTGCTTGTTCGGTCTGTGGGTTTGCGAGGTTTGGGCCAGGTGTTAGTTCATTTTCAAAATCCTTGGCTTCCCTTCCCCCTCTGGTTCTGAGTTCAGAATTCGCAGAGGGGGTAGTTGTCAGCCTGGAATGCAGCTGGTCGATGTGGCGTTTCCACAATCTTCCATCTGTGGTTTCTAATCGGTAGGAACGGGGACCTGTAACTTGTGTTATTTTGGCAGGGACCCACAAAGGGTCGCCTGTAAAGTTCTTTGCGAATACGAGGTCTCCTACCTTAAACGTGTGATGTTTGCTGCTGGAACCCAGGGGCTTTTCTGGGGTGTATGCAGGGTGTATTCGGTCTAGGTGCGACCTAAGTTTCCGGCCCATCAGGAGTTCGGCTGGGCTTTTGTTTGTGGTGCTGCTCGGTGTAATATGTTGGAGAAGGAGCATCCTGGTGACTCTGTCGTGGATGTTTCCTTGGTCCATTTTGTGCAGGGTTGTTTTAGTGAACTGAACTATTCGTTCAGCCCTGCCATTGGCCGCCGGGTGAGCAGGTGATGTTAAGGCGTGGCGTATCCCCCGGTCTGCTAGGTATTGTTCAAACGCCAGGGCAGCAAACTGCGAGCCATTGTCGGAAACCAAGACATCTGGAAATCCGTGCATTGCAAACAGTCTGTTTAGTTTTTTGATGACCGCTTCAGTGATGGTGGTCTTCATCTTGTTCAGCTCGAGCCAATTCGAGTATGCGTCCGCTGTTATTAGGAAGGTATGCCCTTTTGTAGGTCCTGCAAAATCGATGTGGATGCGGGACCATGGACCCCTGGGTGTTTCCCATTCTGTTGGTGGTGCTTTTGGTGGAGCCAAACGTGATTCTTGGCATTTGCTACAGGTGGCAACCCAGGCTTCGATTTGTTTGTCCATACCTGGCCACCAGGCATAGCTCCTTGCCAGTGCTTTCATCCACACGATGCCCGGGTGTCCATCATGTAGCACTTTCAGGACTCTGTGTTGTAGCTTTTCAGGAATGGCTACTCGGTCTCCCCACAATACGCACCCTTTTTGGGAAAACAGATCTGTTTGTCTGTTTTTGAAGGGTTTGAACTTGTCATTGGGTTCAATTTCTGGCCATCCCCTCTCCACCCAGGGTGGCCTTGTAATCCCCACAGATTCTCAAAGATCCGTCAGGTTTTATGGGGGTTACAATTGGGGTCTCCCATCAGGCATGGTCGATGGGTTCTAACACGCCCTGTGCTATTAATTTGTCCAATTGCTTGTCAATTTTCAGTTTGAGGGCAAATGGTAGTCGGCATGGCTTTAGACGGATGGGTGCGATGTCAGGGCAGAGATTAAATGAAATGGGGGACCCCTTGTACTTGCCTAATTGCTCGGAGAAGACTTCTTGAAAGTCCCGGATGAGGGCCGCCTCCCAGTCTTCGCTTATGGTCTGGTTGATGCCTGCCAATTCAATTCCTAATGGCGCGAACCACTGTAATCCCAACAAGCTGGGTCGGTCTCTGTCAACGACGGTGAGAGATAGAGTTGCGGTGTGGTCTTTAAATGAGACCTGGACGTGACTAGAACCAGCAACCGGGATTCGATTGCCTTGGTAGTCTTTTAATATAAGTCTCTGGGTGCTGAGGTCCTGGTGGCAGATGTCAGGGATCAGTTGCTTGAGAGTTTTCCAGGAGACCATGGATGAGGAAGACCTGGAGTTGACTTCCATGATGCATGGTCTGTCTTCAATAGTGACCTTTACCTGGATTTTCTTTGCATCCACAGATGAGGCGTGGCCAATGATGACCGTCCGATGTGCCTCCTCTCGTCTGGTAGAGGTAGCAGGTGTTTGGTTTCTGTAACACCAGTAGCAGGTGTTACTGGTTCCACTGGTGGTTAGGGTAGTCCCAGTTTGATGGGTGGTTGCCTGTTGTCTACCGGAAATTTACTTCGTTCCTCTTGGGGCTAGATCCTCGTTTGATTTTGCAGACCTTGGCGATGTGGCCCCTTTTATCACAGGAACGACAGATGGCATTTAGGAATCTGCAGTTTGCTCGAGGGTGGTTTCCTCCGCATCCAGCACATTGAAAACTGGTTCTATGACCTCGCTGGTCTCGCTCTGATCTGAGTCTGTTGACTTCTTCCTCTTCACTTTCTGACGAGGATTCGATGTCTTCATGGTGGGCTGTTGACGTGTGTCTCTCTGAGGGCGTTGCGATGTCCCTGGGGGGTTGGCGGTTTGTTCCATTCGCTAGGCGCATTCAGGCTGCTGACTTCCTGGTTGCTTCTGCTGCAGTAGCATCCGCTATGGCATCTGCGAGGGCGATGTCTCCCTTTGCCATAATCTTGCTTTGAACGGTGAAGTCTCTTAGACCTAGGATAATACAATCTCTCATGGCTTCTTCCAGATTTGTGAAGGCACATAGACCTCCCAGATTCCTTAGATCAGCGATAAAGTCCCCGATGCTTTCGCTTTCCAGTTGGTCCCTCTGGTAAAACTCGTGTCTTCTGATGAGGGTTGGGACTGCTGGAGCATAATGAGCCCAGAGAATGGGAGCGAGGGTGTCCCAGTCCATAGTTTTGACTTCAGCTGGTTTCGCTAGTGCCTTTGCCATTTTGAAAACGGCGGGTCCGCAGTGCATTAGGAACACCGTGTGTTTCTTGCTGGGCGTGGCATCCTTCAGGTTGTTGGTCTCCAAGAACATTTGGAACCTGTCCATGCAAGAGTCCCAGTCTTCGTTTGCTGGGTCAAATGGAGTGGGTGGTATCGCGCTGCTGGTCATTCTGCCATCTCTGCGCGTTGTCAGCCACGTGCTCTGTCACTACTTCACAAGTGTTCAGTCAGCTTTTATCGTTCCGCATTAGCTTTTATCATCTCCGTATACCACCTTCGTCACCAGTGTTCTATCTCGGAGGGTAGGCGCAAGAACGGAGACGAGACATCGGACAGTGACTCCAAACTCTTTATTAGTGACTTTAGGAGCAGAGCTAAAAGGTACGGCAGCAGCAGCCCTTTTTATAGAGCTGGCTGCTGTCAAAGCGTCCAATGGTTTAAGTTTGCCGCACTTGGGCCGTCCAATCGCGGCAGCCCGTTAACTAGCCAATCGGATCAGCCTTTGAACGACCAATCGCGACCCGCTGTTAACGGACCAATCAAACTTGCAGGATTACGAGCCTGCTGTGGAAAAGGCCAGTCAGGTTTGCAGGCTTCCGAGCCTGCTAGTTCGGAACACTCCCATTACTTAATGAACTGTGGTTAGTAGTTAGAATGCAGTGTTGCAGGCTGACTCTGCTCACTGCCAGGAGTTTGATCCTGATCGACTCAAGGTTGTCTCAGTCTTCCATTTTTTCAAGGTCAGTAAAATGAGGACCCAGATGGTTGGGAGCAATCAACTGACATTTAAACAGCCCTGAAAGTGCTGTAAAACATTATGAGATGGTATATAAGTCTAAGTGCTATGGCTACGTGCTATTCCAAGAGGGGAGGTCTTTTGAGTTTGGCCAGAGTTGAAAGCAGTCTGTGTGGTAGCCAGGACTCAGTCAGCAGGTCAATGAAATGGTGCTCAAATGCAGGACGTGTATTCAAGAGCGTCAGAATCCTAAAGAGCCACTCATGACATCTGAGTGCCTGGAAAGTCAGAGGTCCAAAATCTCAGGTCCATGACCTTTAAGAATTTTTCTGAAGCTGTTAGAAGAAACAGCAGTACAACAACAGCAATAACATGAAGACATCAACGATTGTAAACAGACATGGAAAAACAAGTTTTTCAAAAAAAGGAGGCTTGAATCTCAAATTGGTATGCTAAAGGCCTCAGTGGACAGGAGTATGCTGAAATTCTGAGGAACACCTGAGATACTATAGAAGATATTTCCTATTTAATGCCAGGAGACGACTTGAAGATGATCTGGTGCTGGGCCCACTTGGAACTGGGCATGGAAGTGGTGGCCGACTATGTGTGCATGTATTTGTAAAAGTGGCACACACACACACAAAATCTTCCCCCCTCCACCTCCCACCACCACATCTCCACCAGTCTGCTGAAACAGAAAGATTTGGGGATGCTGTTCTAAGAAATTTCCAAATGAAGTTAATTGTGCATAAAGTTCTGCCCAGAAGTGTTATTTTTCTACCTTTTTTCTCTTTCCTTTGTAGAAGAATTTGAAAAGAGCTTTACAACCGTTCTCATTTTTCATTTTTCTCTTTGACTGAAGGCTGGCTGGGACTTCTTCCTGCAGGTTTCTCTCACTATTTTTAATGGAAGATGTCATGTAGAAGTGTTGAACTTTCCCAGAAGTTGAGAATACTTTAGAGACCTGTTACACAATTGCAGGATGTGTTTTTAACAGCGACTGCCAGGGAAGATGGCAGTCTTATTGAGATAGCTTGTCAATCCTCATACACCGCAGAAAATGCTCCAGTTTCTGTGACCATCTCATCCCCTTCTAAATGCTACCAAATATATTCTTTTACATTTTTATTCTGTACGATCCAGCAGAATCTCACATTGTCATCTATTGTATATTGTAATACAGTCTATTGTAAAACAATAGATGCAATTTACATAGACTTCTGCAGTGGTACATGACAAACTACTGTTAAAATTATGCTCTTACGGCATTTCTGGATCACTGCACAAATGGATAGCTGCATTCCTGTCAAACAGGCAACAAATACTCAAAATAAGGAGTGCTCTATTAAACCCAGCACTAGTTTATTTATTTATTTATATTTTATTTGGTTTGTCAATTGCTTACAAGGTAATAGGTATAAGTAAAAACATAGTTATGAATACATGGATACATATAAGAAAAATAAAAGAAACAATAGGACAGGGACGGTAGGCACATTGGTGCCCTTATGTATGCCCCCTACAGACCTCTTAGGAAAGGGGTGAGGTCAATAGTAGACAGTCTAAGGTTAAAGTTTTTGGGGTTTGGGGAAGAAACCACAGAGTCAGGTACAGTATTCCAGACATTGACCACTCTGTTGCTGAAGTCGTATTTCCTACAATCAAGTTTGGTGTGATTAACCTTGAATTTGTATCTATTCTTTGCTCTTGTATTGTTATGGTTGAAGCTAAAGTATTCATTGAAGTTAACATTGAAGTTAACAGCAGTGTCCCCTAAGGCAGCATTCTAGGACCCACTGTTCTGGTCCGCCGGCAGCTGGTGCAGACGGCAGCAGAGTCGGACAGTGAGGAAGAAAGGTGACCAGTCAGGGAGTCTGGAGAGGACTTGGACAAGGGTCCTGCATCTGATTCAGGGAAGGGGCCAGGACCATTTGGGAGTGGGGTGTTGCCTTTGGAGTCTTCGGAGTCTGGCAGCAGTGAAGCAGAGGACCAGGGGAGCCTGATCCCAGTGCGCGTGTATACAGAACTGCTTGAAGACGAGAGCAGCTGAAGCAGAATGGGTGACTTGGGAGTAAGGCTGGGAGGTGATTGCCCCTCCCATAAGGGATAAAAGTCAGACCACAATGATGAAAGCATTGATGAAAGCTTTGCAGGAAGCAAAGTAGTTCGATAGATTCCGAGTCATCTTTGAAGCTCTCGTTGATTTCTTTCTGATATTCCGGATGATTTCTGTTATAATTGGAGACTTCTGTTTTTAGAGCATTCCACAGCACTGAAAGGCGTGTGGTTATCTTGGGGGATTGTTTATAATTCATTCTGGCTGGGAATGAAAGTAATTCCTAGTGTTGCAATAAAATAGGTTTTGCTTTTAAAACAAGTTTACGTTTAATTACGTTTGACAAAGCCTGGGTCAGAACACCCACTCTCTTTCTAATTTATATAAATGACCTTTGCAATCATATTAAAAGCAACTGCATCCTCTTCGCTGATGACATAAAACTATTTAACACCACTGATAATAGTGCTAGCCTAGAAAGCGACCTTGGCTATGTGTCAGAATGGTCAAACAATTGGCAATTTCAAATCTCGACCAACAAATGCTCTGCCTTACACATTGGCAACAAAAATCAGAACACTAAATAGAACTCGTAGACTCTGTCAAGGACCTAGGAGTACTCATTTTAAAAGATCTAAGTCCCAGAACTCACTGTAACAGCATTGCCAAAAAATCATTAAGAGTTGTTAACCTGATTTTGCGAAGCTTCTTCTCCAGTAACATTGAACTACAAACCAGGGCATGCAAAACCTTTGCCAGACCAATTCTCAAATACAGCTCATTTGCCTGGAATCCACACTGTATAATGGACATTAATGCAATTGAGTGAATCCAGAGGTATTTCACAAGAAGAGTACTCCACTCCTCTGCTCGCAATAAATTATCTTACACCACCAGGCTTGAAATTTTGGACCTACACAATTTAGAACTACACTGCCTATTGTCTGATCTAATTTTAGTACACAAAATTATCTGCTACAATATTCTACTTATCAATGACTACTTTAGCTTCAACCACAATAACACACAGGCAAACAATAGATACAAACTCAAAGTAAACCTCTCCAAACTTAATTGCAGAAAATACGACTTCAGCAACAGAGTGGTCAGTGCCTGGAACTCATTACCTTGACTCTGTTGTTACATCCTCAAACCCCCAAAATTTTAACCTTAAACTGTCTACCATGGACCTCACTCCATTCTTAAGAGGTCTGTAAGGGGGCATGCATAAGTGGACCAGCATACCTACCATCCCTGTCCTATTGTTCCCATTTATTTGTACTCATTTATTATGTGCTGTGGTACGCCAGCAGCAGGTGTGGACAGCAGAGGTCTCTGATAGCAAGGACTTGGACGAAGGGCCTGTGTGTGATGCAGGGATGGGGCCAGGACTATCAGAAAGTGGGGTGCTGCCTTTGGAGCTTGTGGAGTCTGGCAGCAGTGATGAAGAGGACCCTGGGGAGCCTGTGCCCAGTGCGCTTAGGGCTGCTTGAAGGAAAGAGCAGCTGCAATAGCAAGGGCGACTCGGGAGTAAGGCTGCAAGGTAATGGCCTCGCCCATAAGGGATAAAAACCAGCCCTCGGGGATGTGTTCTTTGCAGGAAGCAAAGAAGTTCTTTAGACTCATAGTCCTCGTTGAAGCCCTGCTTACTCCGGTTTGTTTTTGAAACTTTTGTCGGTGGATATTTAATCAGTAATTAGTCTTCTTGTCTTGGCAGCCTTTTGCAACCTTGAAAGGGCTTGCTTTTGATATTGGACAATTAGGTTTAAATGTCTCTTGGCTGGGAGTGCACTGAATTCTCAGCGCCACATTAAAAAAGGTTTGCTTTCATACATAGTTTGTGTCTGTTTAATTTGAACAAGGTTTGGGTCAGAACAATTATGTATATACTTATACCCATTTTACTTATATATTTATATGTTAAGTTCATACCAGAAGCCCCCAAACTTGGCAACTTTAAGACTTGTGGACTTCAACTCCCAGAATTCTCCAGCCAATTCTGGGAGTTGAAGTCCACAAGTCTTTTTTTTTTTAAACAAATTTTATTAATTTTACAAAAACAATGCACAAACAATCAAGGCATAACAGCTTACAAATTCTTTTCTAAAGAAAAAAAAATTAAAGAAGAAAACCAATAGAACATACAAAATGATTCCAAATTATAATATCAATATTTACATTATCTATTTAACTTCATATCTTATCCCAACTTCTCCTTTTCATTCTAATTATCCAAGTTATTTCTTACTAATTAAAATTTTATTGCCTTTTATCAACATACAAAACACAGAACATAGAAAACAAAACAAAACCTAAAATATCTTTTCTGAAGGCTGCTTGAGCCCGAGTTAAAACTCTTCACACAGACGAAATTCAAACATCATATTCACTTTATATATCCTTCCATATCTTATTACCATTTTCAATATCATTCTTTGTCTGTTCTATTTCCAGTTATCCATTCATCTTTTTTCTTTTAATATACTTCTCCTTTACACTAATTGGAGTGACGCCTTTAACTCATTGCCCTAACTTTAAGGGACTTCATATAACACTTAATTTATCTTGGGATTCTGTTAAGTACATTCTAAAATTACACAATAAATTTTATAAGAAAAGTCAATAACTAAAAAAAAAAACCTATATAACCACTATCCATATCATTTAAAAAGAAAAAAAAACTAATCATATATATTAATACTCATTTATATCTTAAACATTCTACTCTAGATACACATATAAAAGCACAATCTTATGTACCTTCCAGAATCACCCCCCTTTTTCCCCAATTAGATTCACCCATTGTCTCTAAATAAGCTTTTTTTCTTTAAATCTTGCTTTCCACCATTGAGGCTTCTCCTCCCCCCCTTTCTCTCTTGCTTATTCTTCTCCTTGCCCTTTTTACCGCTTTGTCTCTCCTCCTCCCTTTTCTTATTCCCTTTCCGTTGCTTTCTAACCTTACATCCACCTTTCCTCTCATTTTTCTCTTTTTTGGTTGTTTTTTCAAACCTTAAAATCCCCTTTTTCTTATCCTCTTTCTCCTCCTCCCCGGAAAAAACCCATTGTTCATCAAAGATGGCTTCTTCTTCCTCTTCTTCTTTGTCCCAGTCATTCTGCTGCGTAGTCAACTTTTCATAAGTACATAACGCCATTTCTAAAAATTGAAATGAAGTGCCCAAAGTATCTTTTCCATCTTGTTCTTCCTTTTTATATTTTTGATATTCAGTCTTTAGTTCATCCACAAGCGATGCCATCATGAAAAGAGAAACTTTTCCCAAAACAACCACCCAAGTATTTTTAATCAAAAATAATTCAAAAAAAGTTCCAAAAGTTAATACTTTTTTTTTTCCTTCTTCTACTTTTCTTTCTGGGGTTACTGTTTAATCAAAGAGGTCCAACTACCATATGTCTTTCTTTGGGATTCTAGGCAATCTCCTCCTTTTTCCACTTCTGCTCCAATTTTTTTTCCTTTCCCTTCCCACTTATAACAACAATGATCAGAAATCCATACCTCCAATAAGGGTTTTCCGATTTCTTAGATTATTAAGTCCAATGTCCAAAGAGTCTTTTGTCCCTTAGCTTCAACTTTCAAAATAATTCACCTTCAGTGCCCAAATAAATTTCAAATCTTCATCTGCTGTTTCTATGGGGTGGGAGAGTGAAGAAAAAAAAATGTTTCCCTTTAACAGCTTTCTCCGCCGCTTTCCGTCTTCTTAGGGATACAATGCATCCTCCAGCAATTCAGACAATTCAGTTCAGAGAGTTTAAGAGATGTTGATTGACCCGGCTCAGCCAGCACTTTCACTTTTCTTGCTTCCTCCAGCGCAATCTTACCCGGTTGCAGGCTTCTTCGTGGTGGCCATTACTGAGCGCCGCTCCACCACCTCGGGAAAAAGGGGTTTTTCCGGACGAGGAGGGGGTCTGCGATACCCCCAACCCCCTGTCCGGCTCCCCTCTCTCTTTGGCTGCCTCTACAGGGCAGCCATATCCCCCTGACCCATTTGGATCGGGGGCATCTTGGCGGCAAGTGCAGTAGGAATCGCGAACAGTCGTGAATTCCTGCTGCCACCGAAGCCACGCGGAACCGGAAACCTGAAGTCCACAAGTCTTAAAGTTGCCAAGTTTGGAGACCTCTGGTTCATACTTCTACTTGTTTTCTCATACATGAATGACAAACTAAACAAAATAAATTGTGTGAGGGTGGGTGGGGTTTGAGATTCTGCTTGTCTGTCTCTCCTCATCAGCAGGATAACTCTCTAAAATTGGGCGATTAAACTTATTCCAAATTTAATTGCAGTAAATTTGGAATGAGAGGAGTAGAATCCAGAAAAGAAATACCGGTCTTTTTTTAAAAAAGGTTATTCAAATTATTCAAATTCAAATTATTCAAATTATTAATTTATTTGCATCCTGCTTTTAATAACTCAGCAGTGAATATATCCAACATGCCTTTCTCCTTCTATTTTTCCCAAAACAACAAACGCCCCATGAGGTAAATTGGGCCAAAAGAGAATGACTGGCCCAAGGTCACCCACTTGGCTTCCATAGCCAATGTGGGACTTGAGTTTGCTTTCTAGCCTGGTACCTGAACCCCTAGACCAAACTGGCTACAGGTAGTCCTTGACTTACAACATTTCATTTAGTGCTGAGATCCATCCCTATCCTTTTGGCCTTTAGAAAGTCCACTGATCTGAGAAAAGGCTGCACCCCATATCTTCTTGTTCCCTTCTTTCCCATCTTAGTGTTAATATTTATTGTTTTGATGTTTTATCTAGTTGCTTTTTATTGGTTGTGAACTGTCTAGGTTAGATGGGCAGATGCAACTTTAAGCAATCAATCAGTATAATTCTTCCTTGGTGACTTTACTCCCTTTCCATTTTCTGTATGGATTCTGTTGTTATCTTTTAATTTTTAATTTTCTTTGGTACAGATATAAAACCCCCCCATTAACCTCATTCTGAAACCAACAACAATAGGCAGTATTTCTATAATCATGGAGAGTTCCAATCATCAAATGTCAACATTAAATATTTGAGGTTTTTTTAAAAGAAAAAAATTGCCGTTGGCTTGTGGAAAAACCTATTACCAATTTTTATCATGTTCATTTACAAGAATGCCTCTGAGCCCTTTTAGTCTCCTTAGAAAACCAACCAATCAATAAAATGGATGGCTACAATCTGCTGGGCTTTTGCATGTGGCAATCTTACCAGTAAAATAACTGTGGTGAGCAAAGAGAGAGTAAAATGACCCTAGAGGGATAAAATTTGGTGAGTTGCCTGATTGAGGATGGCAGCCTTTTTCTGAAGGCTGGCTGAGTTTTTCAACTTTTCAGTTTTGATTTATATGGTTTATAGGGCCACCCATCTCACACACAGGTGATTGACTGGTGCACAAGGATTAAAACCGCAATGTATAACCTCAGGATAAAACAATGGCCCACTTGCAAAATAAATAAAAAAACAAAAACATTACATCAATACACCCAGAGATGATTTAAATTCTGAGTCAAACCTGGGGAAATGCTTCCCTTCCCACTCTATTCTCATGGTAAAATGGAATTGCTTTCTCATAAAACAATGAATTTTCTATATACTAACTGGGTCTTCTATAGTTATGCACTGATTTGTTTTCCTCATAATAAATACTTTTCATTATAATACGTAACAATCTGACCAACTAGCTTATATTTTGAGCAAAACATACCACTTATTCGTAATTAGTTGAATTCTCCTTTGAAATCAAGGCTACATTAACTGTCTGATTACAGTATTTGACTAGAAGGTGAGTTTATGCAAAACATCCCTTCAGTTTGAGTGATCAAATATATTTTAATACTTTAAACTGTGTTGGACACATCTAATCAAATTTTCAATGGCCATTTTCTGAATCAATGGAATCAAAGAGATAATTCCACTCAGGGCAAGCACAATTCTTCCTTCTAAACCTTCCAAGGCAGCATTCACTATAACATCTCAAGGCAGCTATTTCCAAAAGCTAATTCTGTATGATGTGAAGAACAGCTTATTTTGTCCTGCCAACAGCTGCGGTCAGATCATTCAGACAGGCTTGGATAAGTGCCCTAAACAGATGGGATGAGTGTACTATTGATATCTTCATATCTGTCACAGCTGATATGCAGTTAATTCTGCCTTACATTGTTGGTTAAGGTACAGGTTAGTGAAGCAATTAATCTTACAGTTTTTTTTTTACCCTTGGGAAATTGGCAAAAAGCAGCTGTCTTGCTCATTCTGCAAAATGGGCCCTTATAGCTCATGCATTCCTCAAAGTTGCTTGGGAGCTGATTGTAACCTAGTGATCCCCTTATCTTGCATTTGAGCACTTATCCAAATTTTCTAGAGCAGGAGTCAGGGGTGGGATTCAAATTTCTTAATAACTGGTTCTGTGGGCGTGGCCTAATTTGTGGGTGTGGCTTGGTGGTCACATAACTGGCTGGGCATGGCTCGCTGACTGGGCATGGCTTGTATGTAAATATTGTAAATATATATGTAAATATTGAATTTTTTTATAAAAAGAGCAAACTTTTACCCAAAATCAGGCAAAGCAGGCAAGCAGATTGAATTGCTCACAGAATCACAGATTCACTTAGAGATCTATGATTCTGCAATCTGCTACCTAAGTCTGCACTAAAAAATAGAAGCTTCAGTCCTAAGAAAGGTTCAGCTCTGCTTTTTTAGATTAGCTAGAGAGCAAGAAATCCAACAATTTCCTGCTTTCTAGCTAATCTAAATCTCCCGGCACAGCAAAACAGCTGATGGTTGGTGGGGGGGAAACGGAAAAATAGCAATTTACCAAAAGCAGGCAAGTTGGATGGTCTGCATGCCAGGTAAGCAGTGAATGGGTGGGGTGGGGTGGAATGGGCTGGGGCCAGCCAGTGGAGCAATTTACCAGTTCTCTGAACTACGCAGAACCATAACAACCAGTTCTATAGAACTGGACTGACCAGATAGAATCCCACCCCTGGCAGGGGTGTCAAATTCACATTGTCACAGCAGCGTCACATTACATATCAGGACTTTGTTCCCCTTCTCTAAACTGGACATGGGCGTGGCCAGCACTTGACGCATCGGGCCCCTGGGCTGGGAGTTTGACAGCCCTGTTCTAGAGACTTGACTATCTTTATATGTTGCATGAATGTCTGCAAGATGTCTTCTGCAGGAACATAGGGATGTTTAGAACATGCTGCTAATAGCTAATAGTGACAAAACCATGCTAGATCCTCCTTTACTTGACATATTAAGTTTTTAAGCAAATATAAGATTTATCTTCATTTTGGCACAAGGACCCATTCACTCATGTGAAGGCCTTGCATTTTGCAAACTATCTAAAGCAGGGGTGTCAAATTCACATCATCATGGCAGCATCACATGATGTATTGCAACTCCCTCCCCTTTGGTAAACCAGGCATGGGTGTGGCCAGCATGTGACACATCTGGCCCATGGGCCGTGAGTTTGACAGCCTTGATCTAAAGGTTCCTTGCTTCTATGGCCCACATTTTATGTGTTTTATACTATGTGTAAGACAGGTTTCTTCTACATTATATCACAGCTTTTTTGTCACCACAGCCTCTGGAGCTACAATGGAATAGCCACACAATATTCTTTCTCTTTGGTATATTATTTCAAAGAAACCCACTTTATTAACAGATGGTTCACGGCAGGAAATATTCTGATGTTTAGGTACTTGTTCTTTACTCTTTTTCTCTCTCTGCACAATCTTTCCTTCATTTCCTGCACAGCTGGGAAGATTTGCATGGATATTTTGTACACCTGTATGCATATCCATTTAAAAGAAGGGTGTAACCCCAAATTTCTTTTCTTTGGCTTATCCCTCTACAGACAGTAATATAATATTAATATTTCTGTATTTAAAATAAAAAGGAAAAGGAAAAGACATAGGCATTACTGTATTTCATAACAATGAAAGAGAATAGAATTTGCAATGAAAACCTTAAGGATTCATTGAATTAGAGAAGGTAGCTTACTGTGAAAATGAAGTTATTCCTACCAGTAGATAGCAATAGTTATATATTGTTTGCTAGGTTATTATTACTTCCTCCAGTTCATCATACAGTTTTATCACATAGAATAATGATACACAGAAGAAGACATAAAGGAAGTAGATCACTTGTCTGAAGTCCAAAACTTCTACAGGTGACAAGCTTGGCAGAGACATGAGACTTGTCTTGAATAGCCCAGTTCTGAAATTTGGTTCTTATATAAGATGGATCTATCTGTGCCCCTTCCAGAATATTCCATTCTATATTTCCACAAAAAAATTTTTTAAATAGTCACTCAGATATTGCAGTCACTTGGAATTCTCAGGTATCAATAGCTTACTTTTGATTACCTCACTTTGTTGAGTTGGTTTTTCCCTTATCAAAGTTTGGTACATCTGCAAACCTTGAGTTTTTTCTGATCCTGTAGATACTTTCTTCTTCAGCATTGGTGATCCTGTCTACATAAGATGTATACTTCAAAGAATCAGTTGGGTGTTATATATAGAACATATAAATCAGCCTTGAGATTCTGCTAAAAGACCATTTTGTTGAAGATATCTTATTCCTAAAGGTAGTTCAGCCTAAAGAAAATGTTTGATCTTCATTTGTCTTTCAAACTGGTTTTCCATCATCTCTTCCTCCGAATTTTAGGTGGGCTAACTCCTTTTTAAATTTGTCTTTAAGTACATTACAAAGGATCTGATTCAATATTTGACATTTTTTAACTTAAAAACATAATTAACATCTAAGCTAGCTGAGCCAGGACCAAGTTTAGTTGCAAGTAAGCTTTCCTAAACTTGGGTGGTTGAGAGAAGATTAAATTTTGGGTCTCAAATAGATGAGAGTGGTTCCACAAAGATAGGATCAGAATGTCACAGGATACAGTTTCCTTCATTAAAGATATCTTCCCAGACCTATTCTCTGAATTAATGCCCTAATCCACTTCCTTCAGTTCTATTAACCCATTTGAAAGCAGTCATCAGTCCACATATCAAATTCTAAAACGGGAAACTGTATTCCTCCAGATCTTGCTGAATAGTTATTAGTTAGCATGGCCAAGGAGAAAGGATACTAGTATAGCAACATCTTTGATCAAATTTATTTATTTATTTTATTTATTTTGTTTGTCAAGCATGTATGAGAAAACAAGTATAAGTATAAACATAACATATAAACAGGTTATAATATATACATAATAAATGAGTACGAATAAATGGATAAATGAGAATAGTAGAACAGGGACAGTAGGCACGCTGGTGTGCTTATGCATGCCTCCTTACAGACCTCTTAGGAATAGAGTGAGGTCCATGGTAGACAGTTTAAGGTTAAAGTTTGCAGGGTTTGAGGATGAAACAACAGAGTCAGGTAGTGAGTTCCAGGCATTGACCACTCTTTGGCTGAAGTTGTATTTTCTGCAATCGAGTTTGGAGCAGTTTACTTTGAGTTTGCATCTATTGTTTGACCGTGTATTATTGCAGTTGAAGCTGAAGTAGTCATTGACAGGTAGGACGCTGTAGCAGACAATTTTGTGTACTAAGCTTAGATCAGACTATAGGTGGCATAGGTTGTCCAGGACCAAAATTTCAAGCCTGGTGGCATAAGGTATTCCATTGCGAGCAGAGGAGTGGAGTACTCTTCTCGTGAAATACCTCTGGAACTACTCAACTGTATTAATATCCGCTATACAGTGTGGATTCCATTATTTGGATTATCTATCTAGCAGATGCATCTGAAATAAAAGAACTCTTGGTGGATGGTAGAAGAACCATCTTTCTCTGAATGCTCAGACCAACTCTTTCTCTCTTTATTTGCTCTTCAATGCCAGTATGGTATAGTGGTTGAGGTGTCAGACAAGGAACAGGAAGGTCCAGTTTCAATCCAAACATTGCCTTGTAAATTCAGTGGGGTTTTGGGCTAATCTCTCTCTCTTGGACCAACCTACCTCACAGAGTTATTCTGGGGAAAAAATAGGACTTCTTCTGTGATTAGATATCAATGCCTACTCAATAAAAATACTAAATGTCAATAGGTATGAAAGTATTCAGTGTATAAAAATCTCATTATTTAGGATATTGGTAGATAGACACTACATTAAAAAGTTGAAATGCAGATTAATAATAATAGTTAAAATCAGAAGTCAAAAATACATATCATTTATTCTGATAATAACCATGTAAAATAGATTCGGCGGAATTAAACAAGCTGAAACTATTGTATGTAGGACAGATGGGGATCTGATCTTGACTTAGGATTTTCCAGTTTAACATGATCTAAATTCGATATTTAATTGTATTACTGTAATTTAAAACCAACTATGTGATATTTTTCAAAAAGTTTGAACTGAGAACTATTGGGAAAACTTTGTTTTCAGCTAAGTAAGTTGTTGAATATACTGATTCTTTTTTAAATAGCTCCTGCAACTAGTTCTAGCACTGATGATTCTTAAATAATAAATAAAGCTATGTATGTAGTGCAATCTTTTGTATTAGCTTTCCCACTTCTGGCACCCTCTAGATAATTTAGACTACAATTTCTATCATCCCCACTTATCTATGCAACGATATCCCAAAGATAATTCTAATTAAATTCAGTGCAACTTCTTTTGAGATAAAGAATCACAGCCTTAAGAGGTGATGCTTTAAAACAAATCTTCTGAACGCTCAAGACAATCTCCCGTAATACCCTACAGTGTTTTCCATAAAGGAGCCAATGTATTATGATTCAGGAATTATATTCCTTTATAATTATAATTAAGGGCAAAGATAGGCTTCTTCATCAATGCCTTTCTGAAATTAAACATGTTCTCTGATTGCTTCATCACGAAAAGGCAATCAACTTGAGTGCAAGGTAGAATTTTTAAAAAAGAGAAAACTTTGCCTCAACAAATCACAAGGTTGCTGTGTTCTCCGGCACAGCAGCAGGAATTGCCATGCCGATCTGATGATCGTCTTCTAAATCATAAACTAGCTCGTTTGGATTTTCCCCTGCAGAATGCCTTCTGCACGATGTGAAATGATCCTATGAGAAATTAATAATTTAGATTCCCATTTTAAAGCAGCCTGTCAGAATAATGAAAGAAGGGAAAGGATTAACATTAATGGCTGTAGCAGCTTCGGCTATGGAGGTAGACAAGAATTACCTAGGATTTTTTTTTAAAAAAGAAGGATGTCTAGATGATAGTAGAGATGCAGTGAAAATTGTCTTTGCTCTCACTTGGCAGTTGTCTAAATTTTTTAGTCAAGAATTGGTGGGCCTAATTAAGGGCTCTTCCTCATAGTCAGAGTGCTTTCCAGGGGTGTGATTTTACTAGTTCGTACCTATTCGCTAGAACCAGTTGTTAACATTCTAAGCAGTTCGGAGAACCAGTTGTTAGAAGAAATTACTGGTCTAATCCTGTAAGGAAGGCAGGAAGGAAACTGTCAGCCTCAAGATAGTCTGAAGATATATTCCACTGTTGCTTTTCTCCTATTTCTGCTATTACTTCTTTCGGCTGTCATGACAACGGTGGGAGGGGGGACTCTGGAGGGGAAGAAGACTAGAGGTGTTTTGCATTCCTTTGCTGGGCTAGTAAGGGGAGGGGGATTCTTTTCTTTAACTTTCCATTTCTTGGCTATCTTCTGTCCTCTTTTGCGCAACTGCGAACTTTTATCAAAATGTGTCAAGGCCATTTGACAAGAGACCTCATCACTGCCTGGAGATGACCACATGAGCTTATTCAGAAGTTTTAATTGGAAGAATCATTTGAACTTTGAGGGGTGGGAGCAATTCTATTTCTTTGTATGTGTATTCTACCCGCCAATTTCTCAGTTTCGGAATTGATTTGTAGCTTCCGCTTTATTTTCCAGGAAAAGGATAACTTTGCTCTACACCATGGAGTCTGAGTATTTCTTTCTTGGGGTCTAAAGGGAGCACAGCCTGACATTATTCCGAAACTCCCACATCAACCCATCCGGAGAAAACAGCAACTTTTCTTCCGAGGGGGT
Source organism: Hydrophis major (assembly GCA_033807585.1). NCBI lineage: Eukaryota > Metazoa > Chordata > Lepidosauria > Squamata > Elapidae > Hydrophis > Hydrophis major. Next base: position 245,710,468 of record CM066328.1, on the reverse strand, counting down.
TTCATCTCATGTCGTCTCCAGCCAGCGATGAAGAGGACCAGGGAGCTGTGGGGGGGCAGCCGATGCTGCTACCGGAGACGTCGGTGACTGACCTGCTGGCCGACTTGACTCTGGAAGAAACCCCAGCCGAGATGCCCAGATGGTTATTGGGGGTTGGTTGGAGAGACTCTGAAGACCCCCCCTCCTCCCAGAATCACTGTAAGACGAAAAGGTGCGAGGGAACAGCTGTGGCAGGAGGGAGAGGATATGGAATGCAGGCTGGATCAAGCCGGGAAATTCCTTATGGATGTTTCTAAGAAGCCCGGCACAGCTCAAAGTTATGAGGGGGAAGAGGGAGCGAGGTCAGCCCGGGGAAGTCAAGCTATCCCTACCTCCCTTGCCCAGCCTACGCCAGCGCAGCCGCCCGCTGCCGCCCGAGGAGCCCCAGCAATAGGTGTGGTCCCTAGAAGATGCCACCTGCCCCCCCTAGATGTGAAGTTTGGAGGAAATCCCAGAAATTTGGGATTTTTCCTGGTACAAGTTGGGAGCTATATGGCAGAATTTGAACGGGAGTTCACCTCTGAAGCAGCCAAAGTGAGATGTGTCACCAGAACCCTGGAAGGGATGGCAGCAGACTGGGTGGTGACTTTGTACAATTATAACTCCCCCCAACTGCGAAACCTCAATGTTTTCATGACTGCACTGAGGAGAAGGTTTGAGGACCCTCTGGCAGAGAGAAAGGCCAGGATCAGAATGAAGACCCTAGTCCAAGGGGGGAGATTGGTGGCAGACTACACCCAAGAATTCAGGCAGCTGGCATACCACATCTGAGGTTGGTCCCAGGAGGCCCTGGTGGAAGCCTACAAAGATGGCTTAAATGAAGATGTATACCACATGTGCATCTCCAGAAGGGACCCCCGTGATTTACAGTTGTGGTACTTGCTGGCGGAAGAGGTGGACATTGATCTAGCCCGAAGCAGACGCAGAGGAGGTCCCGCCTGGAAAAAAACGTTCCCCCCACGTCTCCGAGAGACTTCAACCCCCCAACCAGGAGGGATGGCGGCAAGAGCCAAGACCATGGCATGCTTCCGTTGTGGGAAGAAGGGCCACCGGATGGCGGATTGCCGGGTAAAAATGAACCCACCGAAAACACGGGACCCCGGGAGGAAGCCCGAAAACCCCTCGGCCAAGCCTCGCGAGACCGGACTGAAGACAAGAGAAGTTGTAGAGGTCGCCCTTTCGGCGGGAGAGGAGCTGGGACCTCCAACCCCACTCGACGAGAGCGAGACTGACTTGGAAGATGACGTCCCGGTAAGTCCAAACCAAGGGCCCATGACCATCCCAGTAAAGTTAAAGCAGCCCACCTCTGGGACTGAGGGAGTGATGTTGGCCTTATTGGACTCGGGGTGCACGAGGTGTGTAATTAACATGAAAGTAGTTAAGGGTATGGGCATCGGACTGAGAACTTTAAGAACGCCCATATCTTTCTGCCAACTGGATGGATCAGTGGCGGGAGGTTGCCCCGTGTGTTTTATAACAGAATCCCTAGAAATGACTATGGGAAACCACCATGAGACCCTGTGTTTTATTGTGGCTCCTGGGATGGAACAGCCCCTAATATTGGGATTACCCTGGCTTCGGAAGTGGAATCCCCAGGTGAACTGGAGAGAGGGGTGGATACGCATCCGCACCGATCAGCCACCGGAAGGGGAGGAGCAACCTTCTCTGGAAGGGGAGGAGAAATCTCATCCGAAGTCCCAGGTACCCACCGAGATAGCCTCTACAGGTGTCGAACACATGGAAGGGGAGGAGAAAATCCTGAAGGAGTATTGGGACTTAGAGGTTTTTAATGAAGAGGCTTCCGACGAGCTACCCCCCCATCGGTCGACCGATTGTAGTATTGAATTCCTGCCGGGGGTGACGCTCCCAAAACCGAAGATGTATCCGATGACACTGGGGGAGTTGGAAGAATTGAGGGCATTTATCGACAAGAACTTGCAACGGGGTTTCATCACGCCTGCCAGACCTCGAGTGGCGGCCCCTGTGATGTTCTGCAAGAAGAAAGATGGCTCCAAACGTCTGATAGTTGACTATAGAAACCTGAACGCCGTATCCGTAGAGAACATGTACCCCCTCCCTTTGATGAAGGACATGTTAGCCCACCTGGCAAAGGGGAAGATTTTCACAAAACTGGACTTGAGGGAGGCGTACTACCGAATCCGGATAAAGGAGGGAGACGAGTGGAAGACTGCTTTCTGGGGTTGCTTACAGAAACTGCCTCTCCGTTAACCCTTATTACATTCTTGCAGGACTGGACTTCCTGTCTCAGGAACGTCTCTGGAGTCCCCCCCCCCTTTGCTGGTACTTTGCTTGTGTGGAGTGACCATTCAAAGTTACAATGGCACTGAAAAAAGTGACTTATAATCGTTTTTCACACTTACGACTGTTGCAGCATCCCCACAGTCATGAGAGGCCAGGCGAGGAGATGTGCGCCTCAATGTGAGTGATATTGAGTTGGCCACGACCAACCAGTCACATGACCACCAAGCCATGTCCATCATCTAAGCCACGCCCACAGAACCAGTTGTTAAAAAAAGATTGAATCCCACCCCTGGTGCTTTCCACTGATTCTTGAACTGGCAGAAAAGAATGCAGTCATGGCATTTGTTGGCCCATCTCTAGTCTGCAGAGTAATGAACAATGGTGGTATTCTACTGGTTCGGCCTGGTTCTGCCGAGCCGGTAGTGGCGATGAGCAGTGGAGACTGAACCAGTTTTCTCCGCTGCTCTGCTGTTGGGCCCACTGCTTGCCCGGGCTCCCATACTCATCTTTATCTTCTGCTTTTGAAGTGCAGCTGCTTTGCTTGGCGCAGAAGTGTGCTGTGCGGCAGCTGCTGAAGCGACTGGGATTCTGCAGGCTTTCAGGAGGTGAGTTGGAACGCCTCTGTGCCTGCACAAAGTGTGTGTTTAGCGTTCGCATGCACGCAAAGTGTGTGCACACACGCAAAGCGCGCCCACCAAGCCACACCCACCGAACCAGTGGTAAAAGTTTTTGAATCCCACTGCTGTAATGAGGCCAGTGGATGGTGCTGCCCTTACTTAGTTATTGCCTACCGAGTCAAGCAAATGAATTGGTGGATGTCCTTGTCTTCACGTCTTCTCTCACAGAGCATCACCTGATAGGGTAAACAATCATCAATCATTCTCCTTAACAGTCAAAGTATTTTAAATGGAGCCCAAGAAGAATGGATGTGGCCACTTGCCAAATTGTCCTATTAAAAGGTAGTAAGAAAGAAAACTCTCCCCATGCTGCTTGTAATCTGTGCACCTATTATCTATCACTTGGACTGTTTCTGAACATAGGTATAATAGTCTTATAAACTCACTTTCAAAAATAAACTGGCTGACAGAAAATAGACACACGGGAGAGATTGCAAGGAGATTGCTCCTAGGAGCATAACCACTGAAAGCAACACTTGTACTGCTGATACGCAGGTCTTTGGAAATATATAGAATGGTTAAACCAGTTAAAAAACACACTACACCCACACCTTGTTAACAGCAGAGTGGAAAACTTGTTTTGATAGCAAGAGCACTTAGACTTACATACCACTTCATAGTGCTTCACAACCCTCTCTAAGTGGTTCATAGAGTCAGCCTATTGGCCCCAGCAATCTGGGTCCTCATTTTATCCCCCTTGGAAGGATGGAAGGCTGAGTCAACCTTTCTGGCTGGGGAATTCTGGAAGTGGTCCACAAGTCTTAAAAATTGCCAAGGTTGGACATCCTTGATCTACAGCAGGGGTGTCAAAATCAATTTCATTGTGGGCCGCATCAGGATTGTGTTTGACCTTGGGGGCCCTGGTTGAGTGTGGTTGGGGTGGGTATGGGTGTGGCCAGTTTGATGTCACTCATGTCGGGGGCACCAGTGGTGGCCTGAGAGCTCTGCCAACAAAAATGGGCTTCTGAACTCCATTTTTAGCTGTGACAGCCTCCTGCCAGTGAAAACAAAGCTCAGGAGGGCCATGTGCAGCATCCCCAAGCTCCATTTTCACTGGCAGAGGCATCACAGTTTGGTCCTTCACTATTTCCAGGGTGGCTCCATGGGCCAGATCTAAGCACCCTGAGTTTGATACCACTGGTCTAAAGCCCCAACCAGTAATGATCGGTGTGTTGTGCTCGGAAAAGAGGAAAGTGGTTATTTAAAACGGAACCAACTTGGTATGACTTTAAGCTGCTTTGGTTATGGGATGAAGCTATGGCTGAAAGAAGCTTGATTGGAGTCCCTGAGGCACAGTGCCTTGTTTGTTTGTTTTTGTGGCTGCTTCTTTCATTCCAAGAGTGAATGAAGTTCCATGAAGCAAAGTCACACTGATTTATACTGCTCCATGAAGCAAAGTCACGGATTCATACAACCCTAATGAGAGTCAAGAGATAGAATGTGAGAGAGTCAGCACCAAAATTAGAAGTCCAATTTACTAACTCCCAATGAATCGGTTTCCGCAGAAGGATATGTTCAATTTCTCTCTGATTCTATTCAAGTAGCCAACATTCCTTTTTTTCCAAATGTCTCTTTCTATTTACCTAGTCTGAATTTCCTGGTCTAATTTATGGAATGAATGGTGTAAGAGCTATACTCAGTACAGTTCTCATAAAGTCACATAGAACAGCAGCGTTCCTTTATTTCCCCAGAATTTTTTCATTGTCTGTCCATGCAAATTGGTACATTGATGAAATTCTAAAGCAAATTAATAAGTGCATTTTGGTATGATCCTTTATTTCAAGATTATTTTGACATGATATTAATCAGCTCAGAGGAGCATATGTACCTCAACAAAATAGCATACAGAAATCAACTGAGCTTGGCCACAGCTAGTCTCCTTTGTTCTGCAGTGCATATGCACCAGAGGTGGTATTCAGCAGGTTCTGACTGGTTCTGGAGAACTGGTAGAGGAAATTTTGAATAGTTCGGAGAACCGGCAAATCCCACCTCTCACTGGCCCCGCCCCCATCTATTCTCTGCCTCCCATTAAGTCCCAGCTGATCTCCTTTTGTTGGGTCTCCTTTTGTTGCCCTGCCCAGGAGAACAGACCTGGAAAGCAGGTTAGTGGGGTGCGGAGGGAATCGAGATTTTGCACTACCCACCAAGCCACGCCCAGAAAGCCATGCCATGCCCACAGAACCGGTAGAAAATTTTTTTAAATCCCACCACTGATATGTACTCATTAATAACACACAAATGGGGAGGGGGCATACACATGAATCAAAAGATAAGAAAATGGCATATTTTAATTTTGAAAACTAGCAATTTTCCTAATTAATCTAGAATTTAAGGGAGGGACACGAGCGAAATCAAAGGAACAATAAAAAAAAAATTGAAAACAGGGAAATCTATTCATCCTCATTTCTTCATGCTTGGAACTGCTTCACATACTTCAGTAGTCTTAGATGGTCTTAGGTAGACATTAGAATCTTCAGATAGAAGATTGTGCACTGTACCTTGTAATGTCTGAACATTCTTGTCCTTTTTTATTTTTTATTTTGCTCCATCTATGATGGGAGAGGGAGTTATAGTCCATACAGTCATTCTCAGACTTACTCACTGCTATAGAAGCATCACCTCTTTGGAGCAAAGCAATAACCTTGTAAGAAAGCACCAGGAAGACCATGGCTGATAACGCCAGTGTTGCAATATACACAAGGAAACAATTTATGACTATTCATTCCGCTTGGCTGAAGATAATGTTTGTGAGGCGATTCACAGGAGTTCCTGCTGTGGCATTCATTGACTCACACAAGTTGAATATTTACAAGCTTACATTGACTCATAGAGGTTGAATATTTACAGGCTTTCTGTGTAAAACTGGTGGGGTAAATAAATGTCTTTGTGATCCTACGTCTCTCATCCATCAACCCAAAATGGCTGCTATCAGCAGCTGTCAGATGCAATCACGATGTATATTTTAAGATTTGGCTATTAATGAAGGAGTAGGATACAGCTGCTCATGATGTAACAAGAAAGAATGCAACACTTTGTGCACAAAACAATGGTGCCTACTAACAGTATCTGTTTTGACCAAACTTTAAACCATGAGACAGATCAGATGGGCCTGACTTGATTTCATTCTGAACCAAGGCCTCAGGGAAACTCTGCTTTCACTATTCATTTCATACAATTCTGGGATGGTTTTTCCTAGGAATAAGACTTTCTTCTTTGCCTTCACAGGAGAGTTTCATTCTTCATCAAGGCTCTGAAAAAGGGCCTCACCCTTTTCCATTTGATGTCATGGCTAGGAAGCAAGTCGAGGTGCATAAGGGCACAGAGCAATCCTTTTTAATACATCTAGCTTTCTGCAGCTAATCTTTATTCAGATACTCTAATCTAGAGAGGAAAATTGAAAGAATGAAATGTACAGGTGAAACTTGAAAAATTAGAATATTGTGCAAAAGTTCATTTATTTCAGTAATGTAACAAAAGGTGAAACTAATATATGAGATAGACTCATTATATGCATAACAAGATAGTTCAAGCCATGATTTGTTATAATTGTGATGATGATGGCTTACAGTTCATGAAAACCCCAAAGCCACAATCTCAGAAAATTAGAATATTACATGCAATTAGTAAAACAAGGATTGTACATAGAACAATATCGTCCTCTGAAAAGTATAAGCATGCAGATGTACTCAGTACTTGGTTTGGGCCCCCTTTTCAGCAATTACTGCCTCAATGCGGCATGGCATGGAAGCTATCAGCCTGTGGCACTGCTGAGGTGTTATGGAAGACCAGGATGCTTCAATAGCGGCCTTCAGCTCTTCTGCATTGTTCGGTCTCATGTCTCTCATCTTTCTCTTGGCAATGCCCCATAGATTCTCTATGGGGTTCAGGTCAGGCAAGTTTGCTGGCCAATCAAGCACAGTAATCCCACGGTCATTGAACCAGGTTTTGGTGCTTTTGGCAACATTTTCCTGCTGGAAAATGAAGTCAGCATCCCCATAAAGCTCGTTTGCAGAAGGAAGCATGAAGTGCTCCAAAATCTCCTGGTAGATGGCTGCATTGACCCTGGACTTTATGAAGCACAGTGGACCAACACCCGCAGATGACATGGCTCCCCAAATCAACACAGATTATGGAAACTTCACACTGGACTTCAAGCATCTTGCAGTGTGTACCTCTCCCTTCCTCCTCCAGACTCTGGTTCCTTGGTTTCCAAATGAGATGCGAAAGTTGCTCTCATCAGAAAAGAGGACTTTGGACCACTGAGCAAGAGACCAGTTCTGTTTTTCTTTAGCCCAGGTAAGATGCTTCTGATGTTGTTTGTTGTTCAGGAGCGGCTTGACAAGAGGAATACCATATTTGAAGCCCATGTCCGGGATCCGTCTGTGTGTGGTGGCTCTTGATGCGCTGACTCCAGCCTCAGTCCACTCCTTGTGAAAGTCCCCAACATTTTTGAATGGCCTTTTCCTGACAATCCTCTGCAGGCTGCATACATCCCTGCTGCTTGTGCACCTTTTTCTTCCACATTTTTCCCTTCCACATAATTTTCTATTAATGTGCATCGATACAGCACTTTGGGAACATTCAACTTCTTTTGCAATTATCTTTCCCTCCTTATGGAGGGTATCAATGATGGTTTTCTGCACAACTGTCAGGTCAGCAGTCTTTCCCATGATTGTGATTCCTACTGAACCTGACTGAGAGACCATTTAAAGGCTCAGGAACCCTTTGCAGGTGTTATGGCTTAATTAGCTGATTAGAATGGGACACTTTGAGCCTAGAATATTGAACCTTTTCACAATATTCTAATTTTCTGAGATTGTGGATTTGGCGTTTTCATGAGCTGTAAGCCATAATCATCTCAATTATGATACATCACGGCTTGAACTCTCTTGCTTTGTATGTAATGAGTCTATCTCATATATTAGTTTCACCTTTTAAGTTGCATTACTGAAATAAATGAACTTTTGCATGATATTTTAATTTTTTGAGTTTCACCTGTATAAGCTCAAATTTATTTTTTGGTTATGATACAGCCATGTAACAATCTATTGTGACCAAACAGTTAAAGGATAGAGCAGATTAAGAATTGAAGATAACTGTTGAGGATCATCCAGGTTTTTTAGTCTTCTACCCCTTTGTTTTAATTCCTTTAGCGTTTTTCCTCACCTTGAGTTTGAGTCACCATTTATCAAGGGAGAAGCTTTTATTGATGTCTTCAATTATCTTCCCTTTGTAATTTTTTTTTGTGAGAAGACCTTTTCTCAATTATCAAGTGCCTCAACAATGTAATTTGACTAGTACCTTTCTAATTTCTTCTTTTACATTACTCACTCTTTGAAACTTTATTGTGATCACAATACGAGTACAGGATAGTTTTCATTCAGAACACTCTTTTTAATGAAATTTAGCATACTTATTCACAATTCCTGAACTTTCCTGCAAATTTGAGAGGATTTGTAGTTTTGCTCCTGTGGTAATCATGGGAGATGTTGAGGTAATTCCCCGTTAGAAGAATGAGCGCATACAGGTAGTGAGAGTAATGTTGAATAATACACAAATAGCACACAGATGCACTGTATTTTGCACCGTACAGTAAAAATATAGGTTTTTTACTTCCAATAAACGTATAAGCAGAGTCCACACATCCAAGTCATTCACAGGTAAATCAGCCAGTGTTCATTTCAGGGATAATTCCAATATCAAAGTCCAGTATCAAAAACAGTTCAGTAACAGACTTACATCAAATATCAGTAACAGTCGTTTAGGAGAAAACTGCAACTCCTCCAACAGAAGGAAACAGAGAGACTGAGACTTCTTCTAAGACTAAAACAACCCAGGTTTCTGGCTCCATCTTATGGCCATTTGCAGAACCACACCCAATTGCAGTTTTTTCATTCTCTTAAAGACATAGTACTAAAATGTCTCGCCTAGTTTATATATTTCCAACCCAAATAACTGTTAGGTGACTTATATTCCTAACAGGAGAACCAAGCCCCTATTTTTATGAATTTCTTCTGGATTTTTTCTAGTTAGATAATCAAATCAGAACGGTCTTTGTTCAGTTTTAGTAGCTACAACCACTTAGAAATTGTACACCCGAATGTTCTAAATATAAAATATATATCTTTTTCTTAGACATTTGGCCCAACAGAAGCTTCTCCTATATAACTCATTTGCCCACAGCTAAATACTGATATAGCTACAGTAATGTTTCTCTTGTTTAACACATTTTATTATAAACAAAACAAAATTGTATAAATAAAATTATGCTTTCCAAAACATAAGCTATCTTTTCTATTTTTTTCTAACAGGGGAGAACAGTGCATTCATTTCATGGCTCTAGTTCAGGGGTGTCAAACTCGCATCGTCATGTGACATATTGGGACTTTCCTCCCACACTTTGTTAAACCAGCATGTGACACATCTGGCCCGTGGGCTGCAAGTTTGACAGTTCTGCTGTAGTCAGTCATGGGAGAAATTCATTTTGGTGGAATATGGAATTTCCACAGGAATGAAAACATTGAAGGATAGAATTAAAGTACAGCTTGGGAAAACTTACTACCTTATCTATTTTGTCTACTTACAGGTAAATATATCTAGTAATCTTAATACCACTGAGAAAAAACAATAGGCTTAGGATGCTTTTGCATATCTCTCAGGATTGCTGCTATTGCATACTTAATGAATTGCAGAATATGTCATCATACAGCTGTTACCTGACTGGTTTTGTTCTGCAAAAAAAGCACCCATTTCCTTTTAGATTTTCCAAATTACTGCATATTGTTGCCACTAAATGTTACCCAAGTTTCACGAGGTCCCAGTGATATATATTATGGGAGACTAAGTCAGCAACTAAAAGCAATAAAGGTCTTTGCTCCTTTTATTTCATCAAGTCATCTCATTGCTAGCATGAAGAAGTAATTGCCTTCTTAGGGTCAATAACGGTGCCACCTTTATTCAACTGCAACAAAGCACTTCCTACCATGGGCATTCTAAAACATTGGATACGTTCTTCATTCATTCTCTTACAGACTTACTTGTAGGTCTGGGATCATTACTTCTATTTTAGTACAGTGTTTCTCAGCTTCAGCAATCTTAAGATGTATGGACTTCAACTCCTGATGGATGGAGATTGAAGCCCACATGCCTTAAAATGGCTGAAGCTGAGAAATACTGTATTAGCAGGTGGACAGAGGGCCAGGAATTCTGCATTATTCTCTGATACAAAGCAGCAATCAGGCTTCCTTTACCTCTGACAAGTCACCCAGCCCCCAAGGCAGCAAAGCATACCTAAATTGTGACATTACCACCTCCATGATTGACTGCTGGTGTAATATTAATTTTGTGGAATGCTATGCTTGGTTTTTGATAGATGCAATGACTCAAATGCACTCTGAAAAGTTTCACTTTGGGTTATCTGCCCATGAATATTCCCTCAGAAGGGAATCCAAGTGGGTTATTTTTATAGCAAACTTGAAGTGAGTATCAATGTTCGACTTAATGAGAAATGGCTTCCATTTTGTTATTTATTCAGTGCTTTTGTGATAGTGAAACCATGAACGCAGATTTAATTCAAATAAAAAAAGATTCCTTGATGTTGTCCTTAAGTCTTCTATAACTTACTGAATCTTGTATTGCATCATTAGAATGATTTTAGTAAGACTGTGATGCTGAGAAAAATTCATTATTATCCCAAATATTGCTGAAATTGGGTATGTTTAGCCAAATATTGGCCCTGATTGTTTAATGAAATACAGAACTAGTTCTAGTCCAGGGGTTGTCAGCCTTCTGGACCTCAAGGACCACCAAACTCATACTTTTAAATCCTGAGGACCATTAATACAATTTAAAAAAAAAACTAATATATTTAATATAATTTTTTATTTTATATATATATATATATATATATATATATATATATATATATATATATGAACAAAGCTGACTACCATACACACACACACACACACATATAAATGTTTTCTTAAGTTTTTGCAGGTATCTGTATGTATGGTATTCAGCTTTGTTCGGGTATTTTCCCACGTCATTATAGTTTTGTTATTAAAGTTGTAGCAATGTTTCGGCAGAATCTCATCTGCCATCATCAGGCTTCTGTCTTGTGTTTGTCTGTGAGTCAGACTTTCACAGCTGTCTCTGTTTTAAATTTGGGGCTAGCCTACTGCTCTGCCAGAATGGTTTTTTTCTTCATCCTGATTGGTTGGGAGTCTTGGTCTGTGTTTATTGGTCTTGGAGTTTGCTGTGTTGTGCTTGATTGGTGTTTCTAATATCTTCTGTCTGTTTGTGGCTTTTTTTTGTCTTGATTGGCTGGCAACATTGTGTTTCCTATATTGGAGGCTTTTAGTGCACTTACTTATTTAATTATAACAAAAATATAAATGCTTAATGAAAACAAAATAAAATGTTCCGGGCTGGAAGCCTCCCCCCTCGGAGATGCAGGCAAAGCCACCACAGTGGTAGCATCCTGAGTGACTTACTTCTCCACTACTGCCTCCTCCTCCTCCAGCACCTCCTTCTCTGGGTAGGGAGATGCTTAACTAACCGAGCATGCTAAGGCAACTCAGGACGCTACCGCTGTGGCGTCTTTGCCTGCATCTCTGAGGCTTTGATGTTGGGAGAGGCAGCGAGGGCTGGAGGAGCCAAGAGCTGCACACAACTCCATCTTCCTTTCCTTGCCTGTCTGCACATGGGTGCAGGGGGGAGGGGGAAGGAAAGAGAGAGAGGAGGGAGCAATTCAAAACTAGAGAACTAATGGGGAGAGCTAACAATGGGCGCTGGGGGAGGGGACTGTTGCTGCCGCCGCCGACCATTGTGGGAGCTGGTTGGCGCATGTATCTCTGGGGTCCCTCGAAGAGCCGGGAGGCACGAGAACTGCATGGCCCAGATTAATTGCTTTTGGGGTCCATTTCTTCTGTGGCCCACCAAAATTTTTCCACGTCTCACCAGTGGGCTACTGCTCACCAGTTGGTGACCACTGTTCTAGTCGACCCTTTAACTGAATTGATTAGGCAAATTTTTTTTTCATACTGACATTTCACATAGTGGATGATGTTATGACACAAATGGAGTAAAAACTTTAGTGTTAGTGGCTCTTTATATATCACTTATATATGCCCCCCTCTTTTATCGCTCAGACCTATTTGGAATTCTGATGACATTTAGTGGCATATACAAAAATAAGATCCAGATGGTGGTAATATTTTCCAAAGAAGTGTACATTCCCATGATTGCTGATTTAAGAGAGGCTGATCAGATGCAGGTATTAGATATTATTTCCCCAAGTGCAAACACATCAAACATTTCCCTCAAAATATCAGTCACAAAGCGATTTTGAGCTTAGTTGGCCCTCCAATGTGCTACTCTGCTGTTTGCAAAGGAAGTACTGGTCATTTCAGCACAAACCATCTTAGAGCACTACAAGAAAGAGAATTTGGCATTTCTGCTGTTCAGGGAAAAGATGCTCTGAGTTGGGAAAGAGAGAATGAAAGGCTGAATTTCAATACTATTTCTCAGTAAAGGTCCCTCGATTCTTGAATAGAACACAAATGGTGGGATAACATAATTTTCCAGTTCTGCTGCTGAGAGAGGTGAAAAAGGTTGGAATAGATCCCCATGGGCAGGGATTTTGATCTGCAGGCTGCTGACAGTTCCTCAGACACTTTAGGGAGGCTCCTAGGGCCTACTAAACATTGTCTCAGATTTTCAGTGGCTCCATCACACTCACCAATTTATGGTTGCTGGAGAAGAGAAGCACCTCGTTTTGTGACCTTACTGTGGCCATTATCTACTGGGCTTTCTCTCCTTGTCCTCCACCTTCCTGCCTTAGCCCAAAACTTTCACATATTACTCTCTGCTTAGTTTTCTTTTGCCTCACTAGTTGCTTTGCTTGGTTATAGTGAGCCATGTACTCATATTCTGGCAAACATTTGCCTGCGAGTATAAAAGAAATCGTGCCATGTGGTTATCTCATCCTTCCCTGGTTTCCAAACTTACCACCTGTCTTGTCACCTTCATCACCAAAATATCTGTTTATTTTTGCCTTTCCTTTCCACTTGCTTGCTTTTCTTTCCTGATTACATTACCAGTTTCTCCTTCTCCTCCTTCTCATGGCGGTTAGCTACTGCCATGTATCTTCTGGCAGTATCTTCTGCACCAGAGGTGGTATTATTGAGCAGGTTCTGACCAGTTCTGGAGAACCAGTAGAGGAAATTTTGAGTAGTTCCGAGAACCAGCAAATCCCATCTCTGACTGGAGATTTTACAGTATCCTTTCTCTTGCCACGCCCACCAAGCCACACCCACAGAACCGGTAGTAAAAACATTTGAATCCCACCACTATTCTGAACAATCTGCTAATTTAGCAAATGGACATAGGTCCTATGAAAGGATAACATTGTGTTCAAATCACCCCTGACCTAATGGGAAAATAGTTTAGTTTCATTTTCCCCTGCTATAGCTTCTTGCAGGTCAAGTCATGTGTCTGGCAGCACATCATACCAAGAGAAGGTTAAGGTTAAAGGTCTGCCCATTCCTAAAGGCCAACAGTGATTGCAGTGGTGACAATTGCTTGATTTTTCTGGGCCATCTGCCCTTTGGCAATGGGAAATCTGGCCTTTCCCGCTCTGCTCAAAAAGTAATCACCTCTTGCCAGTCCAGAAGAAGTAGGAACAAAATGAAGGACACAGTTTTTTTTTTTTTTTTGGGGGGGGGGGTTGTTCCAGTTCTCTTGGTATGGAAAGAGAAGAATAGAGTTTTTTTTTTCTTCCCCCTTCCCACATCAGGAAGATAGAAAACCCAGAATTACAAACTTTGTACCACAGCCTATAACTTTTTAACAGAATTCTTGGCCTTTGGATTTTAAATATCTATCTCTAGTGAATTTGGTTGTGCTCCTGCATGTATTCTCTACTAAATATGACCCTAAGGAATGAAGAAGAGGATTCCGGATGGCTTAATTTTTTTATTCTGTTTGTGTGCCCCATCTTTCATGCTTGAATTCAAGCCCTGTTTAGATGAATGCTCAGGATGAACTAGATCAGTCTAAGACTTGATCTAAGAGCTAATATTTCATTCGGGAAGTGGGAAAGCAGCTTTCATATAGTCTCTATTATTCCTGACCTTTTACTAAGAATTTGGGGAACCTCCAGGATTCTGGGATCAGTCTCAAAGGAAAGGCAAAATAAAATAAAATTTCCATTTTCTCATCTTCGAATGAAATGCTCTTCTTTTAGTTCTCAATGCAGACCCTTCCAATTAAGGAAACTTTAAAAAAAGGCTCAAATAGCAATAGCACTCAGACTTATATACCACTTCACAGTGCTTTATAGCTCTCTGTAAGAGATTTACAGAGTCAGCCCATTGCCCCCATCAATCTGGCTCCTCATTTTACCAACCTTGGAAGGGTGGAAGGATGAGTCAATCTTGAGCCAGTGAGACTCGAATTGCCAAACTGCTGGAAGTTGGCAATCAGCAGAAGTAGCCTGCAGTACTTCATTCTAACTGTACCACTGCACCACAGTGGTGTAATGATACAAATAAATGCATCATTAATCTTATACAAACAAGAATGTTTGTAGGAGATAACAAGACTGAAGCCAAGGTAGCACTCAAACACATCATCAGTCTCTTTGTGTCCACAAGAAATCTAAATCCAACCCATCTTGAATTCCGTTGACTCTGATCTCCTGCCAATTTGCTTTGACTGTTCAAATTTCCTGGAAGGGTAGATCCATCTACTGCTGGCTTGAATTATTTGGATAATTCACATTCCATCTGGACAATTTGCTCTTTAAAAAGTTCAAAGAGAACTAACTGAGCATCGACAAGTATTCTGGTAGATTTGACAATAACAGTTAAAACACAAGTAATGGCTTTCTTAGAGGCTGATATCTCGAAAGACTGACATCATTCTTGCAAAATCTGAATGCACCTTTCCGCTCTCTTACTGTTACTTTCGTGAAAAATAAGGATGGTTTCTCATGAGATGCTTTCTCTAACTTCACTCCTCCTTCTGACTCAGTTCTGGTTTATCACATTATTGTCTAGGCCTGTGATGGTGAACCTATCCCAAGCGTGCCGGAAGTGGCATGCAGAGACATTTCCCCCAGCACACAAGAACTCGCCCGGAAAAACCCCACTGCACATGCGCGCGGGCCGCTGCCACCCAATAGTTGATCGTTGAGTATCTGGCACGCATGTGTCTGGGGCACCAGGGTGCACAGGAGACACATGTGCATGCTCAGAGACATGCAGTGTATGAAGGGATCATGCGTACATGCACAAATGGATGGCGCACGGGAGTGATGACGCATGCATGCACAGACGCATGGTGCACAGCAAGGGGAATGGCATGCACATGCCCAGACATGCAGTGCACGGCAAGGGGAATAGCATTTGCATGCGCAGATGCATGGCACTGTGAGGGGATCCCGCACACAGGCGCAGGAGGTGTGGGGGCCTCCCAGCATGCATTGCCTTATGGGTGCTGGCACATGAGCATGAGCGCACAAGTACGCACGCAATTATCAACACGGGAGCCAAAAAAGTTTTGCCACCACTGGTCTAGGCTGCGGCAATTCCTCCTATCCCCCAAAGTTATTCCCCTATATCTTTACAGGTAATCTTTGATTTACGACCAATCGCTGCACAATCATTTGAAGTTAGGACGGTCTTCTTACTCTTTTTGAAATTATCACAGCTCCCACCACCACCTGTGATAACATGTTCACCTTTAGGGGTGGGATTCAAATTTTTAACAAGCGGTTCTGTGGGGGTGGCTTAGGTGGTGGGGGTGGCTTGGTGGTCATGTGACTGGGTGGGCATGGCTTGGTGGTCATATTATTAGCTGGGCGTGGCCAACTCAATATCACTCACCTCGAGGCACGCATCTCCTCGCCTGGTCTCTCATGACTGTGGGGATGCTGCAATAATCGTAAGTGTGAAAAACGATTATAAGTCACTTTTTTCAGTGCCATTGTAACTTTGAATGGTCACTCCACACAAGTAAAGTACCAGCAAAGGGGGGGAAAAAAAACTCCAGAGAAGTTCCTGAGACAGGAAGTCTAGTCCTGCCAAGAATGTAATAAGAGTTAACGGAGAGGCAGTTTCTGTAAGCAACACCAGAATGTTTCCTTCCTGCCTTCCTTACAGGATTAGGCCAGTAATTTCTTTTAATAATCGGTTCTCTGAACTGCTTAGAATGTTAACAACCGGTTCTAGCGAATAGGTGTGAACTGGAAGAATCCCACCCCTGCTTTTGAATATTTGGTAATTGGCTCACCTTTATGGACATTTGCGGTATTCACAGTGATTGCTTGTGATTTGTCAGTTATTATTTTTTTGCCAGTTTCCAATGTTTACTACCAGTTTCCATCAAAAAATGCCCACTGGGGAAAATAGATTCATTTAATGACCATAGCATGGACTTACACTAACAATTACAACCAAAAAAATGTTGAAAAGTTGGGTCTGGTCCCAAGATGACTTGACTTTCAACCACAATGGCTTATGACTATAATTTTGGACTCACTTATGGTCATTAGTTGAGGACTACCTGTACAGCAGGTCTGGCACCAACAGCGGCTTTCCCTAGTCCACTTTTCTCCACCCCCCCAAATCCCCCACTTTCTGGTTTAGATAGAACCAAGCAGAATAAGAGATTGAACTATAGTCAGCCTACTTCTTATGAAGTGGATTACACTGCACTTTATTATTACTGCGGAAGATCCCAGAAAATCAACCAGCAGGTAGGCTGACTTCAAGGGAGCTGTTACTGCCATCACTGTTTTTTAAGAGTGAAGAACAAACCCAGTATATGCTACAGAACTGCTGTGAAATTCATCTGATGGAATTTATTTTAAAGAGAAGGGAAATATATCGCAGGAGTGTTTGTTTCTAAAGAGGTGGGAGATGAATTAAGAAAAGTTTATTCTTCAGGTGGGAGATAAATCGGGGAGTTAATTTTACAGGTGGGAAATTAAGTCTTGTTAAACCTAGGAGGTAGCTGTTTCTGGAAGGGAAGAAATAAATTAAAAGTGTTAAAACAACTGGGAAAATCAATTACTTTAATTTGGTTAATTTCAAATTTGATTAGAATACTTGTTTAATATAACAATCAGATTAATTGGTTGCTTCCTACCTCCTGATCAGAGTGTGGCCCCCAGCATGCTACTTAAAAAAAAAAAAGAAAGACACAATCTTGATTTAGATAAGAAGGTGTGAAGGGAGAAAGGAAAGCAACAGAGCAGTTTTTTTCTGGAAACCCTCCCATGGGAATGAAAGTGTGCACAGGAACATATTTTTTACTTAAGGGCATTAGGTACCCCTGTCTACTCAGAAGTCAATCCAGTTGCTAACTGCAGTAATTCACAGGATTTTATTCACAATTAATTAATTAATTGTGCATTAATTAATTAATTGTTGATGATCCAAACTCTGTAAAGGACTTTGGAATACTCATCTTTAATGATCTAAGTGCTAGAGCCCACTGTAACTACATAGCCAAAAAGACGTTAAGAGTTGTTAACCTAATCCTACGTAGCTTTTTCTCTGGTAATATCACACTACTAACGAGAGCATACAAAACATTTGCTAGACCAATACTCGAATAGGAGCTCATCAGTCTGGAAGCTGCATTATGTATCTGATATTAGCACAGTTGAGAAAGTCCAGAAATATTTCACAAGAAGAGTTCTCCACTGTTAAGCCTGTGTTCCCCAACCAGGGTTAAGGAGACAAACTAAACAGAATACCTTATGCCACCAGACTTGAAACTCTAGACCTAGACAACCTAGAACTATGCCGCCTTTGGTCCGATCTAAGTATAGTACATAAAATTATACATTGCAATGTCCTACCTGTCAATGAATACTTCAGCTTCAACCATAACAATACAAGAGCACACAATAGATACAAACTCAAGGTAAACCACACCAAACTTGATTGCAGGAAATACAACTTCAGCAACAGAGTGGTCAATGTCTGGAATACTTTACCTGACTCTGTGGTTTCTTCCCCAAACCCCAAAAACTTTAACCTTAGACTGTCTACTATTGACCTCACTCCTTTCCTAAGAGGTCTGTAGGGGGCATGCATAAGCGCACCAACGTGCCTACCATCCCTGTCCTTTGTGATATGGTTTGAGGCATGGGTTAAATGAATGGAGACAATCTTAGTTGGTGAACTTTCAGCTCTTTATTACATAGTGACTTAAGTCTTTAATAACAACAACTCTGCCTTATATAGGCAACCTGAATGTGAAATAACCAATAGGGAGCTGTAAAACGCTAGCTCCAAAACCAATAAGAGTCCTTTGTTAAGGACCAATCGGATTCTCTGAACCCAACCAATCTGATCGAGCCGCTTAACAACCAATCAGAAGTGCAGGGCCAGAACCCTGCACTTTACCCCAAGCTCGCTTTTATTTTAACTATTTACATACATAACACCCCTTCCCCCTGGCTCCTCAATTACTGTGTGACTATATAGTCCTTCAAATAGGATGGTTGTCTTTGGACTGGCTGCATGCAGTCCTGTTGAGGTAGGATGTTATTTGGCAGTGGCTCAGCTCCTCGTTCTGGTGTGATTTCCCTTGGAGCGTACAATTCTTCCTCCTGCTCCATTTCCTGGGTTTCACTTGATTTATCGCTTTCTTGGAACAGGTTCCCTGGAATGTTGTCTTCTTCCATTCCTCCCCCCCCCCTCAGTTTGGTCATGGGGGAGTTGTTGGCTGGCCGATATGAGTTGTGACCGTAATTGGTCAATATGTCGTTTCCACAGTCTTTCATCAACACATCTTACAATATAGGATTTGGGCCCAGTCTCGCGTATTATCATTGCTTCAATCCAAACCGGGTCGCCTGATAAATTTCTTGCATAAACGGAGTCGCCTACCTTGAAGGTACGATAGCGTCCTGCAGGCTTTTCTGGCTCGTAAACAGGGTGCAGTCGGTCGAGGCGGGAACGGAGTTTTCGCCCCATGAGAAGTTCTGCGGGAGTTCTGCCGGTTACGCTGTGCGGAGTGATGTGTTGTAGAAGTAGAATGCGGTTTATTTTTTCGTCAATATTATCATAGTCCACTTTTTTGCAAAGTCTTTTTTACAAATTGGACCATGCGTTCCGCTCGGCCGTTGGTAGCAGGATGCACAGGCGAGGTGAGCGCATGACGGATGCCATTATCAGCAAGGTACTGTTCAAACATTAGTGCTGTAAACCGTGGTCCATTGTCGGACACCAGGACGTCTGGCAATCCATGAGTTGCAAAGAGTCTATTAAGGACTTTAATGACTGCTTCGGAGGTTGTATTGGTCATTCGATGAATTTCTAACCAATTAGAGTATGCATCGACAGTCAACAGCAATGTATGTCCTTTAATCGGCCCTGCGAAATCCAGGTGGATTCTGGACCAGGGTCCGCGTGGCGTCTCCCATTCGGTCAGTGCAGCTTTTGGCGGTGCGTTGCTGGTTTGTTGGCACTTAGTGCAGGCCTTGACCCATTGCTCGATGTGTCGGTCCATGCCTGGCCACCAAGCGTAGCTGCGTGCGAGTGCTTTCATCTGCACGATCCCGGGATGTCCTTCGTGCAAAATTTGTAACAGCGTCTTTTGGAGTCATTCTGGAACGACGACTCTATCGCCCCAGATGACACAGCCTTTTTGCGAAAAAAGTTCAGTCTGCCTTGTTTTAAATGGCGCGAAGTCATCTGGGACCTGGTCCAATGGCCATCCACGTTCTACCCAGCCTAAAACTCGAGCTAGGGTGTGGTCTCATCTGGTCTCTCTCGCGATATCTCGAGTGGTCATAGGGGGCGAGTTGAGCATCTCGATTTGTAATGCTGATACTGTTGGTGCCGGATCATCGAGAGTCTTTGGTAGTGGTGCTCTGCTGAGTGCGTCGGCGTGGGGAATGGCTTTCCCCGGGCGATGTAACAATCGATAATTATAAGCAGCTAGGAACTCTGACCAACGAGTCATTCTTGGGGACAATATATAGGGGGTTGGTTTGTCCCCAGCGATTATCCCCAGTAAAGGTTTGTGGTCAGTTACAATGGTAAATGTCCTTCCATATACATACTCGTGGAATTTTTTTATGGCTGACACAATTGCAAGAGCTTCCTTATCTATTTGTCCATAGTTACGTTCTGCATGGGAAAGAGTCTTCGAAAAGTATGCAACGGGGGCCTCATTTCCATTAGGCAGCACATGGCTCAAAATGGCGCCCACCCCAAACGGTGAGGCATCACAAGTTATAACCAATGGTAATGTTTCATTATATTGCATAAGTACAGAATCAGATGTAAGTAAATCTTTTACATTTTGAAACGCTTTTTCCTCCCAGTAACCCCAAACCCACAATGCTTTCTTATCTAATAACCGGTGTAACGGTTCAGCCACAGTCGCCTTATGCGGTAAAAACACATTATAGAAATTGATAAGGCCTAAAAATGCCTGGAGATCTGTTTTGTTACGGGGTCTGGGAGCATTTTTTATCGCCCTTAATTTACTCTCAGTAGGGTGAATACCCTGACTATCAATGCGATAACCTAGAAATTCAACACTGTCGGTATACAGATGACATTTATCCCTTTATACTTTCAGTCCTGCTTCTTGGAATTTTTTAAGAACACATTTTAAACGATTCTGCAGAATTTTTTTATTAGGAGCTGCAATTAACACGTCATCAAAATATGGAACCATGCCCTTGATTCCCTGAAATAATCATTCCATTAAACTTTGGAATATTCCCGGGGTTACACTTACCCCGAATTGCAGTCGGGTACATTTAAAAGCACCTCTGTGCGTTACTATCATTTGAGCTTGGGCTGTTTTATCGTCCATGGGCAATTGTTGATAGGCTTGAGCTAAATCTAATTTAGCAAAAACCTTTCTGCCTCCCAGGGAATGAAGGAGGTGCTGCACCACCGGCACTGGATACGCGTTCTGCTGGAGGGCGTGGTTTAGAGTGGCCCGGTAGTCCCCACAGATTCGGATTGACCCATCTGGCTTAATGGGGGTCACAATAGTAGTTTCCCATGGAGAATGATCAATGGGTTGCAGTACCCCTTGTTTAATTAGTTTGTCAAGTTGTTCATCTATCTTGGCCTTAAGGGCGAACGGAACTCGACGGGGCTTTAAATGGATCGGGGTGACCTTAGGGTCGAGGCTAAATGAAATTGGGGTCCCCTTGTACTCGCCCAGACGATCTGCGAAGACATCGCTGAATTCAGAAATAAGGTCCTCCTCCCACTCGCAATCACCGACTTGGTTCACGCCGGCTACTTCGATGCCGAGTGGCGCGAACCATTGGAGGCCCAACAAACTAGGCCTGTCCCTATCGATGATCGTTAGAAGTAAGTATGCCGTATGCTTTTTAAATGAGACTCGACAAGACCCGACCACAGGGATCCGATTTCCTTGGTAGTCTTTAAGGATGAGACGTTGCATTCGAAGGTCTTGGCGTTGGATGATAGGAATGAGTTGCTTTAATGTCTTCCACGACACCATCGAGAGGGACGATCCCGAATCGACCTCCATGTGGCAAGGTTGGTTCTCTATGGCTACTGTAACTCGAATCTTCTTAGCGTCCATGGCTGAGGAGTGACCTATAGTGATAGTATGGTGAGCCTCTTCTTTCTGCAACGCTCGACATCTGTAGGAGTGATTTGCTGGATCTCGCCTTACAGGACGGTTTCCTGCCGATTGGCGAAAGTTGGTTCCCCTTGAGGCCTGACTTGGTCCCGGTAAACTGCGACAGACTTGACTGATGTGGCCTCATTTCCCGCACTCATGGCAGAGTGCGTCATGGAATTTGCAGTCTGCCCTGGGGTGGGTTGCCCCGCAACCAGCGCAAGGGCGTGAGGGTTTAGTGTGAGGGTCCCGGTCGGACCGCAGTCGATGGACCCCTTCTTCGTCGCTGTCTGACGACGAAGAGAGGTCCTCGTGGTGCGTCGTAACAAGTCGCTCTTCTGACTTAGATAAAATGTCACCTGTCGGTGGGGTCGTTGGGTTTCGGCTTCGCCGTAGTTGCGCCGCAGACTTTTTGGTCATCTCAGCAGCAGTGGCTTCGGTGATGGCGTCAGCAAGGTCGATGTTGCCCTTCGCCATCAGCTTGCTTTGCACGCCCAGCGCATCTAATCCCAGAATTAAGCGGTCTCTCAGTGCTTCATCTAAGTCTGCGAACCCTCAGAGGCCTCCCAAGTGTCGGAGGTCTGCCACGAAGTCAGCCACACTCTCTCCTTTTCACTGGCTTCTTTGATAGAACTCGTGGCGTCTCACGAGTGTAGGTACGGTTGGCGCGTAATGGTCTCTCAGGAGAGGTTCGAGGTCGTCCCAGCTCATTGCTTTCACTTCTCGAGGTTTCGCGAGTGCTTTCGCCATTTTAAAGACAGCCGGGCCGCAGTACGTCAGGAACAGCGCCCGCTTCTTGGCTGGTGTGGCGTCCTTCAGGTTGTTTGTTTCGAGGAACATTTGGAAGCGATCCATGTAGGATTCCCAATCCTCTTGGTTCGGATCGAACGGAGAGGGTGGTACGATGCCGCTGGACATGGTTTCCGTTGGTGGCGTCGTCTTAAGACGTGCTCTGTTTTTCTTCTAAGTTCCTTAAGATCAGATGTCTCCAAATCCCACCCTCGTAGCCAGTGATATGGTTTGAGGCATGGGTTAAATGAATGGAGACAATCTTAGTTGGTGAACTTTCAGCTCTTTATTACATCGTGACTTAAGTCTTTTATAACAACAACTCTGCCTTATATAGGCAACCTGAATGTGAAATAACCAATAGGGAGCTGTAAAAAGCTAGCTCCAAAACCAATAAGAGTCCTTCATTAAGGGCCAATCGGATTCTCTGAACCCAACCAATCCGATCGAGCCTCTTAACAACCAATCAGAAGTGCAGGGCCAGATCCAAGCTCGCTTTTATTTCAACTATTTACATACATAACACTTTGTTTCTTTTTTTTTCTTATATGTATCCATTTCATGTATCCATAACTATGTTTATACTTATACCTGTTATCTTATAATTGCTTGACAAAACAAACAAACAAATAAATAAATAAAGTAAATCCCACTGTCACTAGCTCTTAAGAAATGGGCGTTAGCTTGCAAGTTAATCTTTTTCAAACATTTTCGAGGATTGTTTGTATTTCTTTGCACTTTTAACCTATGACTATCACTCAGTGTTGCATCTTATGATTCTTGATGAATGTATTTTGTTTTTACTTTATGTACACTGAGAGCTTACGCACCAAAGACAAATTCAAATTCCAATCACACTTGGCCAATAAAGAATTAAATTCAGCTCTACTCTACTCTGCTCTGCTCTGCTCTATTCTATTCTATTCTATTCTATTCTATTCTATTCTATTCTATTCTATTCTATTCTATTCTTTAGTTCGGGAGGTACAGCATACTCTCATTTTCCAATCGGATGGCTTGCAAATGTTTAGATCAATGGCTTTTAAAACTGCCAATTGCCTTAGCAACACAAAATCAGATCTGGGACTTGCCCTTTGGTTGTCCACATACCTGACCATAGATGGAGCAGTCTGTTTATGTCTAAGGGCTGCCCTGAACAATTTTATGAACGGCCAACCTGCGAAATAGATGGGGCCATATTACACATGGGACGAGCCACAATTTGCATTTTTATCCTAAATGTGGAGTGGGATTCCTTTTATTTGAAAAATCCCCTTTGTTCTCTCAAACGGAAAGAGTGCCATTAATTTAAAAAAAAAATGCATGAAAGCAAAAGCTACTCTCAACACACACGGAACCTAACATAACAGAGCAAAATCCAAGGTCAGCTTTCCATTAAATAGGCAGCTGCCTGTATATTAAAGAACTGAAGTCTGGGAAGCTCAGGAACTTGCAGATCATTGGAGGGGGGAAAAGATGAGACATGTACACCCTCCTTTTTAAAAAAAGTAAATAAGTGCAAAAATATGACATAAAAATTGCCAAAATTCTTAACTAGGTGAGAAAAAGCTGAAAGCAATTTCTCTTTTAGCAAACAGACTACAAAAGATAGAAGGGGGAAAAAAGGCAGGAGAATGTATCTGCCTTAACTCCTTCTCAGGCCAAGTTGTAGAGTTACCATCTATATCAGGGGTCCCCAAACTTGGTGGACTTCAATTCCCAGCTATGCTGGCTGGAGAATTCTGTTGAAGTCCACAAGTCTTAAAGTTGCCAAGTTTGGAGACCCCTAATCTATATGCAGAAACCTATCAGATGACAAGCATGGGAGATCTGGCCTTATTCATGATGTTGCTTCAATAAAGCTGCATTCCTTCATCTTATCTATAACCCCTCATTCTCTTGCATCTGGCTGGTTGTCTCGGTAACATAGCCAATTACTAAGCCATATGGTTGCTAAGTCAGATTTAGCTTTTTTTTGCTTTTGCTTTTGCTTTTGCTTTTACTTTTTTTTTTTTTTTTAAGGCAGAAGACCTTAGATATCTGGAATGGTAGGAATTCAGCCAATTTCCAGGCGATCAAATTCCATGCCTAGTAAACAGACCCAGATGGTGGAAATAACTCCTTATTTCAACATGGATTTCAGGATAGCAATAGCACTTAGCACTTAGAGTTATATACTTCATAGTGCTTTAAAGCCCTCTCTAAGCAGTTTACAGAGTCAGCCTATTGCCCCCAACAATCTGGCTCCTCATTTTACCCACCTCGGAAGGATGGAAGGCTGAGTCAAGTCTTGAGCCTGGTGAGATTCGAACTGCCAAACTGTAGGCAGCTGGCTGCAGAAATAGCTTGCAGTACTGCACTCTAATCACTGCGCCACAGAGGCTCATGTGGATGATATATCAATGATGTTTTTCAGCATCTTTTGAACTCCATGCTGAACAACCTAGTGACATCTAGCAGGTCTCATAAATGTGCTGGGCCACTCCAAGTATGGGCAGCCCCTTCTTCCCGACCTCCATGACAGGGTTTTGTCTTTATATGTACCAGTAGTCCTCGACTTGCAACCACAATTCAGCTCAGAATTTCTCTTGTTAAGTGAATTTTGCCCCATTTTACGACCTTTCTTGCTCTAGTTGTGAAGTGAATCATTGCAGTTGATAAGTTACTAATCTGGTTGTTAAGTGAACCTGCCTTCCCCATAGACATTGCTTGTCAGAAGTTCGCAAAAGGGGATCACAGGATCCTAAGACACTGCAGTGGTCATAAATATGTACCAATTGCCAAGCACCTGAATTTTAATCACATGATCATGGGGATGCTGCAAAGATTGTAACTCTGAAAAACAGTCATGTCACTTTTTCCGGTGCCATTGTAACTTTGAATGGTCCCTAAATGAACTGTTGTAAGTCGAGGACTACCTGTATGAATATGCTGACTGGCCAAAGCTCACAGCTACAAAAATTTGGAGCTAAGCATCTCCTTATGTGCGATCATTTGCATTACAATATGTGCCACCTCTTTCATACAATGAAGTGGGAGATTGGTCTTCCATGCATGTAGTCAATTCTCCTGTAATTACCTCAGGAATATAAGTGATAGAGATAAATTTATTTTTGTGAGTGTACAGAAGTTTGTCTGTGAATGTACATTGCACATTGGTCCTACATCTTAATTTACATTTAATGAATGGTTTGATTTAGGAGTGTCTGCCATGAGGGAGCCTAAAGAGCCAAGATGGTGGCCTCAACTGTGGGACTGAAACCACAGCTTTTCTTACAAATCAGATTAAAGAGTGGTGGGGCTTTGTGAGATTGTGGTCACCATATCAGCTTTTTTCCTGCAGATGCCCCTGACCTAAGTGCTACCAATGTGAAAGAGGAAGAACAACTGGCCATTTGTACAGCAGCCAGATCACGGGTTGTATTTCCACTCAGCTCATCAATGTAACTCCAAGATCTCTTTTCCTGTGTAGAAAGTTAGCACTCACCCATCTCCTAGATAGAAGAATGAAATATTTTAAGGAAATATTAAAAAGGCAGAATATTATATTTCCCTGTGGTCCTGTTAATCAATAAATGGACCCTCTTTCCAATCAGCCTCCAGCCTCCATTTTGTCTCAGTGCCTTTCTCCCAGCTTGGAACAGAACCAGATGAATATTTCTTCCTGCACCTGATTAGTCACAGCCAGCTCTGATTATAAAGCAGATGCGAAATTCTGCCTTATAGGTTCATATCTCTGCTTGTTTATATTGACCAGAGTTTGCCATTTTTATGCCTTTTTGCCCAATCTAGACTGGAAGGGTTTTTTTTGCATTCCCTCAAATCCTCTTTTGATTTTCACTAGCAGTAGTATGGTATTGTAACTGGTCTATAAAGAAGTTAAAAAGTATCAGCTTCAGCACAGACTTTAGAGGATCCTATTTCATAGATCTGTCCAATATGAAAACTTCTATTTTTGGTTCCTGTTCTGAATGTAGATTTATTAGCTTATCTCAAGGTGATTGCCTCTGGTAAAAGATTTTTCCAGCTTTGTTCTGCTGAAAGGATTTATCTTCCGAAAATGAGTGCACCAAGTCATTCTAGATGTTTTTTCAATTAAGAGAAAAGTTGGCTTGCAGCCCAGGTCCTGAATGAAGTTGTACAGTATAGAATTGTTTTGTCTCCTATATTTTCTAATTTTGTACATTTTATTAAAAACTTCCAGTGACTTAAAAGGATAAACTAAATAACAAACATATGAAGCTCTGAGCTCCTAAAGAGTACTCCAGATGTAGGAGTACTCTCTGATCAGATCTTCTCCATTTTCTGCTTCCTTTTAAAAGTGGCTGCAAATGGATAAAATTTTCATCAGAGACACTGTGCCCAGGAAGGATACATTAGCTTTTTCCTTATATACCCCTTTCTTCAAGTCACAATATGAAAAGAGTTATTAATCTCACTTTTTTTTTTTTTGTTTCCCTGCTTTGGGACTGATGGTAGCTTCTAGAGACATCTGGTTCAATCAGAAAAATAACCCAGGATAAAGATTAATGTTTCCTCTTTCAGAGCTGATCAAAATCTCAATCACCTCTCCTCCTTAAGGTTGCTTTTTAAAAAATTAAGAGAGAGATCTAATTACAAATCGATTGCATTGTGTCTGCTTTAGACCTGAATCATAAAGTCCACTAATGAGAAATGGGTGGCCACATCTGCCTCATCACAAAAAATGAAACAATGCGAAGAAGAGGTCAAAGGATTGCACACATGCCCACAACATTTCCATGCACTAATTTACAGTATATGTATTCTTGTACATCCCAAAGGTGCTTTTTCAAGAGGCAACTGGATTTTTTTTGTTTTTTCTTTGAAAACGTTTCGCTTCTCACCCAAGAAGCTTCTTCAGCTTTGACTGGCTGATGGGGAATGGAAGGATTTATACCATGGGTGGGATCTCACTAGTGTAACTACCGGTTCAGTGATTTTACATTTTACGTTTTGCGCATGCGGGTGTATCGTCATCAGCTAGCTGCCTGGACAGCTGAGCAGCGATGCGCGTGGGTGCGCAGCAGTTGAAAAAGCTCCTTTTTCCTGCTTTTTCAACCCCAGCTGTGTCGTGCAAAGCAACTGCGGTTGAAAAAGCAGGAAATAAAGGTCAGGTAAGAGCCCAGGTGGGCAGGTGAGCCAAAACAGCAGCGGACATAGAACTGGTTCTATGTATTCTCTCTGTCTGCTGCTTTTCAGAGCTACCAGTTCTACAGAGGTGGTCAGAACCGGTAGAATCCCACCCCTGATTTATACTCCTTGCAGACAGCTGGTCATTTGCATTCTTTTAGAGAGTTGTTGAGGCCACTTGGAGGTTTCTTTGTGTCCTCAGGGTCACCTGAGTGGTGGAAATGGGTGTGTACCCTTCTTGGAACTCCTGAAAGGACAGTGTTGTAGAGCTGTGCTTTCTGCAGGATGTTTTCTGCCCTGTGTCCCTTCA
The DNA here is from genome assembly GCA_033807585.1 of Hydrophis major. Lineage (NCBI taxonomy): Eukaryota > Metazoa > Chordata > Lepidosauria > Squamata > Elapidae > Hydrophis > Hydrophis major. The sequence continues at coordinate 245,682,601 of CM066328.1, read as the reverse complement.
CTGTTGAACACAGGTGCAGGCTGTTGGGAATAAGGCTGTGATGTCTGCATCACAAACTGAAATGCAAATAGTTCCTGTCATCTGCAATTTTTGGAAATCTGTTCATACTCCCACTTATGCACTTCGGGTTGACTTTCTATAAAAATGCAAATGATCAGCTGTCTGAAAAGAATTTAAATCCATTTCCCACCATCCAGTCAGAGCTGAAGAAGCTTCTTGGATGAGAAGCAAAATGTCTGCAAAGAAAAGCAAGAAAGTCCAGTTGCCTCTTGAAAAAACACCTTTGGAACTACCATGACCTGGATGACTGAGAATCTCCATAGACACTGTATTCTTGTACATTTAAAAAATAATTAACAGATCATAATAGAAGTAGAATGCACCTTTTCAACACAAACAAGCCTTTGACTGGATGGATTGTGTGTGACTCAATCTTCTGTCCAGGGAGTAGATGCTGATGGATAATTTTGAGGATCCTGCTTGTTCTTCCTTCCTTATTTTTAAAATCAGACTTGGAATGGACGGTGTTCAGTTTGAAGAGGATTGTCCTTGATCAATTAGGACAGATGACCATTCTACCATAATGGGAATATTAAATCATGCATCTTTCAAAATCAATATGCATCGAGACAATTCCATCATCTTCTCATCTTTAACCTAGTTTTACAACACAGCTTTCCTTAATGTATTTCATCTGTTGTTTTTATTTTATTTTTACTCTTCTGCTTTTCACCAAAGGGAATATGCTGTGTTGGATTTTTCTTAAAACCCACCCCTAAAAAGAAATACTTTTAATCTGGGATGTATGTCAATAAGCAATTTTCTTGCAGCTTAAAAGAGCCACAATGACCCAGTGGTTAGAATGCTGTATTGCAGGCTGACTTTGCCCACTGTCAGGAATTTGATATTGGTTGGGTCAAGGTTGACTCACCCTTCCATTCTTCTTATTTCAGCTATTGAGCCAGGGTGGCACAGAGGTTAGAATGCAGTACTGCAGACTACTTCTGCTGATTGCCAGCTGCCAGCAGTTCGGCAGTTCGATTCTCACTGGCTCAATGTTGATTCAGCCTTCCATCCTTTCAAGGTCAATAAAATGAGGACCCAGATTGTTGAGGGCAATGTGTTGATTCTGTAAACCACTTAGAAAGTGCTGTAAAGCACTATGAAACAATATACAAATCTAAATGCTACTGCTACTGCTATTCATTTCTTGCTATTGTGTGGTTGTTTGCTAGATTAAAATTGTCAAACTCTATTAAGACATCTATGATTCTAAATCTTATCTATTGTTACCTCTGTGTGCTTAATATATGTTAAGACAGCCTGCATGTTGGCTTGGAATTCTGGAGTTGTGGTCTGTTCCTGTTTTGTGATAATGTAGGTATGACCTGTGAAAATTTGATGGAATAGTTGGTGGAATATATAGTGCAATAAACCTATGGACCGGAAACATAAGGAAAAAGAATTCAAATAGCAAGATAAAAGAATAAGATAACATTATCATTTTACACAGAAATAGGCAGTTTTGTGGGCCAACTTTTCAAAAAGAAATTCCAGATGTGATGAATTTCACATCTGGAAAGCTGAACTTGATGTGCACTGGAATTATTGGAGGCAGGCTGCCCAAACCTATCAGCTCAGCCCAACATCTTCTGAAAGTGAGGAAAGAAAAATATCCAAGTTGTGATTTGAAGGTCCAAATAATGCTACTCACGATACTCTCTCATGTTCTCACAAAGATCATTCTAGAAAAATAAATAACTGCTGTCATGCGAAGTATTTTATGTTGGAAAGCTTCTGTTTCATCCATAAATCATGTTCCTCTACTGTTTCTTCTGAAAATGATGCTCCTGTGTGTAAACAGAAAGCATGACACAAATGAAAAAGTTATATTAATACCTTTGAGGGAAACAATATATTCTGCAGGAAGAGCAGCTTTTAATGTCGTTCTGTGTCCATGGTCAATTTGAACTGGGGTGGACTATTTTTGTAGCCCATAATAGACTCTAGAAACTGCAATTTTGCACTACTAAAATGTCATGGCTAAATATTTATAAGGGCTGTTTCCAGATGTTTCCAGTTGTAATACAATGACAACAACAAATCCCCAAAAGGTATTTAAGTTGTATAATAAGGTTAAGAACTCTAGGTAAATATTTTAAAAAACAACAACAGAGAACCCCCTTCACCACAACCATGTTATAAGCTTGTTTTCCTACTAGCTGGCTTTGTTACCCCAAACCATGATGAAAACGGGAGTCAGCAAGTGCTAAATTGTCCTCCCTTAATCTTCAAAGCATCTGCTGTCTACAGAGAGGCTTAGCATTAGTGTGTGGCATTCTGAGACAACTGAATGGAACAGATTTCTTCCCTATATCAATCATGTCTTTGGTTGTCACGGAACATTGAAATAATTCTTTATTCACCAATCTCAGATTGTTTGTGCCTTTAAATCTTTTTACCAGTCTCACAAAATCTCTAGCAATAGTTGGGGGGGGGGGGGGGAGGAATAACAAGATTATTTCTTTTCTATCCTATGCTAACCATCTGTATGCCATTCTCTAGTGAAAGAATCCGTTGAAATTGCTTTAAGGAACTGAGAAGGAATTCAACTGCTGATCCATTTTGATCCATGTGCACTTCCAAGTTGTTCCATCAAGCTATTCAGTAGCCAGCCAGTTTGTTCCATAGGATCTCACCTGCTCATCACTTCTTATATTTGGTGTGCAGAGTTGTTTAGTGTTCTTTGAGTGTCATTTCAGAATGTGTAGTCAGGATGAGGGCTGAGCTTCTTCACACAGAAGCTTCTCAGTTTGGGGCCAAAGGTCTATCTGGTCCAAATATGGGCAATCTTGTCCAAATTAGAATACTTGAGGCTAAGGAGTCTTGTTTCAATCAGGTTTCTACAAATAGATATCACAGTATCGTAATTAATGGATAAAGGAAGGACCACTCAGCTGGTGTCACTTGCCTGCAAACTTCCACGAGACCAACTGATATGTTCTCTAGTGGCTGGAGTTTAATAGAATTCAACAAGGAAACATATTTAGAGACTTCTCCAGCCTATTTGTGCTACAATATACTGCTTGGACATTGCTCAGGCGCATTCTTTTAGGTATAAGGCTGAAGATGAGGCTTACAGATTAGAGGGGAGAAAAATCAAGATTACCAGCTACTGGCTTTGCACAGGAAGCCATATATGCTGTGCGGTACAAAGATTGCAACTGTAGTTGCTGATTTCATATGTAGGAAACATATGTAGGAAGATACGATAATTCATTGGGTTCAAAGAAGACATGCTATAATGCTGTTCCTCCATGGACATAGAGGAGGCTCTGCGGTCTCAGTCTGGAAGCACATCTTCACAGTGGGAGCACTGGAAGGACATTGTTGTTAGTGATAACTGTGTGTGTTACTCTGTGATGCCACTCGTGGTCTCTTGATCCATTTTTGGCAGCACCAGCTTTCAAAGCCAGTGGGAGGCTTCATAGCCCAGGACTTGCCAGTGGATTTTGTCAGCAGCTGCATCTTCTAGACCTCTTCACTGGATGCCACAGTGGAGTAGGGTTTCTTTCACATCATCTTTATAGTGCTTGCATGGTTGATCTTGAGGTCTCTTCCCAGACTTCAGTACACTATAGAACAACTGGTGAGGCATACGTTAGTCATCCTTTCTGATGTCTCACCCATCTCATCTGGGCTCCATTAGTCTGGGACTTAATACTATTGGAATTGGTGTGATCCGAGACCTCCAATTTGGAGTCTTACTCCAAAATGCTATGGATTGAATGGAGAGAGTGCTTAAGTGAATTTTTTTTTCAGTTGTTTGATGTGTCTTCAGTACAGAGCCCAGGATTCAAACCCACATAGCAGAGAAGGAATACTTATAGCGACAAATACTTTTAGGTTTGTAGAGATACATATGTTGTCTTGATTGAGCTCTTTAGTATGCAGCTGCCTCAATGCCTGACTGGCCTTGCTGATCCTGGAGTTAATTTCTTTATCCAAAAACCCATAGGTTGAAATGATGCTTCCCAAATATTTGAAGCTGTTTATATTTGTTCAGCTGGGTGTCATCAACAGTTCTACAGCTTGGTATTTGGCATGGACTGGTAATGGTAGCCAGACAACTGTAGTCATAGTCATTATATATTAGAAGGTAATTACAATTGTATTTGCTGATTTAATGTGTAGGAACCAGGTGCAGAAGAAAGTGAGTGTAAAACTCATTTCCAAACATATGGAGGGAACTTAGCTTAGCTTTTAGCTTAGTTTAATACAGTTTAGCTTAGATCAGCTTAGGTTTGTTTGAAGGGCACTGAATCATGCCACCCACCCACTAGTAATGCAAATTGGTACAACCTAAGATTCAAGAATAAGCCTTGCTAGAATAAGCCATGCAAGTAACTCCCATACAGTATGTAGACATTCATCCAGCTCAGTTTATGAATGTGAAGCTTGACCAGTCTAGTATCTTTCTTTGCATGAATCATGTTTTGTTAGAGCTGCAACTTGACTAAAAATGGGTTAAAGATTGACCCAAATTTTCGGACAGAAAATTTTCATGAAATTGACCCCTCACTTTCACTTTAACCCCAGTTGGGTTACATCAAATAGCATTTTTATTTGGGAAAAAATTCACCAGCATTTTTACTTGGGAAAAAATTCACCAGCATTTTTACTTGGGGAAAAATTCTCACTGCATGAGACCAGTTCTGAATAAGAAATACACAGGATTGAGCTGTATTTTCTTAGATTTCCCCCCCTATACTACTCTCCCTAAAAGACAAAAAAGGGGAAGGTAGTGCAAAAAGCTTTGAGGGACTTAAAAAAAAATGAAGTCCCTTCAGATCTTTACAAGACATTCTCATTTTTAAAAAGAAAAGAAATTCAGACTAAAGAGAAAGCTTTTTAGTTTTAAAAATAGGTTTGCTTGAAGTAGCACAGTCCGACAGTATATTTTTGGCCAAGCATCGTGAAAGACTGCCCTCTCTTTGGAAAGATATTTATTTTTACTGCACTTCTTGAATAAAGAAGCTTACTGGACAAGTAATCCAGTTTATCTCACACAAGTTGAAGTTCTGAACACATACAATTCTTCTCCTGTAGGTCAGAGGAGGCAAGGATTTTAATGTCTGCAATCCTTCTGAATCTCCCAACATTTAAAAAGCCAAATGCAGAACAAGGTTTTCTGGAATAAAATGATAGCAGTTTTGGTCCTCCTTCCATCCTCTCCTCAAGGAAGATGATTTCAAAGTCTTAAGAGTATCTCATCAACTCAGTTTCCTTTGCATGTGTAGGATGTGGAATGGTTTAAATGACTCAGAGGGGAGGAAGTATTTATGGGTTTCCATAGTAGCCCAAGACTTTTCTATTATGTGGTTATTCCACAGCTGACAAATGAGGATTTTAACCAGAATACTCATGCATGTTGTATGCTTTTGACTTCCCTTGTAGTATGTAGATCAGGAGTGTCGAACTCACATCGTCACATTGTGACATATCCTGACTTCCCCCCCTTTGCTAAACTGGGCATGGGTGTGGCCAGCATGTGACAAATCCAGTCCGCAAGTTTGACAGCCTAATCTCAATTCTCTTCCTTCCCTTTCCATATGACATGTTGGAGCCTCACATTAATTCCACAATATTGCCTTGAATGATCACTGGTAATATATTTCTTCTCTCTTACAATTTTTGTTGTTTACATACAACAAAAATAAAGCCATTTATTTTTGTTGTATATATACACACATGCAAGCATGCAAAACTTGTTCAGGTGAGATGAAAAATGTTTTTGCTTTTTGGGCAATCTGAGAGAAATAGTAAACAACTACCCAGTGACACTTATTGTGAGTGGGAGGCTACCACATGAAAGATACACAGACTTCTAATTTTATTCTCTTGAGGTATAACATTTATGAATGCACTTCAAGTTAATTAATGCCTGTCAGAAGTTGCTAGAAATGAACTCCAAAAAATAGATTCAGACTCTGGACTAGGGATTAGTGGACCCCAGTAAATGTCTTGGATTTTCTGTCCATATTTAGAGGCAGATTGCTGAACTGTAAATATATATAGGTATATATGTAGAATAGAATATTTTATACTTAATTTGGCCAAGTGTGATTAGGGAATTGGTCTCCAGTGCAGAAACTCTCAGTGTACATACAAAACAATAGAGTAATAATAATCACAATAATGATATCAATAAGATGATGTAGTAGAGAACATGAGAAGGATAATTATAATATTACAGCCATACTACATGGCTAAGCTTATACTTAGACCTAAGATAGTACTTATGGGAATTAGAGAATTTATATGGACATAAAACCATTTCCATTAAACCAAACCCAATTGTAGATGAAAATTTGAGGGTAAATAAGGATTGCATTTTTTTTCAATGCTTTTCATTCATTTTGGGAATTTCCCATGTAGCAGAAAAGAAACAAATGGAGCTCACTGGAGAGAGAATTCTATATTCTATGGGTCTGGGGGATTACAGGAAGGGTAGGAAAACAATGAAAGGGCAAGCAGACAAACTATCAATACTCTATGGGGTCTTGATAGTGGTAATATCATCAGTGATAGAAGGCAGTGGGGTTTGTTTTCATTTGTATAGCAGTGGCTTATCCTATCAGTGTTGGTGGAACTGATTCCTTCATCAGGCTGTTGTTTATTATTAGCTTGCTTGTCAGAGTCGATGGTTCTTGAGTAGGTTATTGTTTACTTCTTGATCGCTGGTCTTGTGCTGATCTTGGTGTTAATGTCTACTCATCTGGGTGTTGATTTTTGGTGTGGAGATATTTGGGTCCTTTTGTTTTCTTTTTTTGGCTTTTGATTGACTCTTTTGAATGGTATGTAGATATTGTTTATGTGCTTGTTGATGGATGATTTGTCTGAGTGTCAGGCTTCCAGGAACTCTAGCATTTCTGGACTTGATTTGATCTAGGATTCTAACAGTGTTCCAGTTGAAAGTATGGTGAAATCTGTCTATGTGTTGTGAAATTAAGGAGTTTTCATCATATCTTCTGACTGCTACTTGATGTTCATGGGTGTGCTCTGCTAGTCTTCTGCTTGTTGGTCCTTCATAGTGACTGTTATAGTCCTTAAACTGTATGTATAGATGATGATGATGTAGAAAAAAACACTGTATGGTGTTTTTTCATGTGGGGGCTGCTGGTTTTTTGGGTTTACTTAGGATGTTTGGTTTACTTTCTTCCTGTTTCTTTCTTTCTTTAGAAGGCACAGGAGCATTAGGGTAGCAGAAATAAAGATACACCGTCGAGTTATTTGTCTTACACTTAACTTTGAGGCTTAACAGGTAGATTACACTTGGTGAAATGTTGCAAGATGATAAGATTATTTGGGAATTGAAATCAGCTGTTGAAACTGATTCAGGATTCCAGTTTGGCTGCTGAAATCAAATGAACCCCACAAGGGGGCTACCCCCAAGCAACTTTAGCAAATGTTACAGGTGGTTTTTGTTGTGGTTCCTGTGCAACTTTACAGCATGGCAGCAGCATCTAAATTCTGTGCCTGTGGATTCCTGCCCTTGAGCATGTCTTTTTCCTGGTCAATGCAGTTAAACATCAGCATGAGGTCTAGAACTAGCTTGACTCTCTCCCCGTCTTTTTAGTTTGCAAGGTCAATTAACAAGGTAAGATGTTTTATTATTGCAACACATGGTCATACAAACTAAATAAAAGGATTGGGGGGGGGGATGCTATCAATCATTCTATAAATAAGCAGGAGATCTCTCTGTTACAGCTCCCATCTTGTGGGCTCCTGACCTTAAACTTGATTCAAAAGAACTGTCCACCTGTAGATAAAAGTCAGAGATATCATGTCACAGACAAAACTTAGAAAAACTGAGTTTGTATAGAAATGTATATAGTTTGATGGTCAACATCTTGCATTTTCCGATGGAGAGCTGTAACCCAAACTACAACATTTCCCCTTCCTTAGAGGAATATTGAACAGTTTTGTTCTCTGCTGAAGAGTGAACATTATTGGGATCTATGACTTCCACATTTTTCTTCCTAACATTATGGAGAAGTTGAATAAAACTCAATTTTATTATTGGAAGCTAGAATTGCTCATCACACACACACAAAATATCTTCAGGAATGATAGCAGCAAATACTTAGTATTTCTGGTTGGAAGAAAGACCATAAACAAAGAAAACTTTCTTCAGATAATATAATAGGGAAAGCACAAACATTGCAATATTATTCCAGTCGGTCTATAAACTTATTTCTGTATTCTAGCATGAGGTCAGTTTGTATTTATTGATTAAATTTATAAGCCACCCATCTCATTCTGAAAAGCAACAGAGTGTATATAACTTTATGTTTGGTGTTCAGTGCCCCAGCCAGTTTGTATGAGACTGTTATTACATCCTTTTATTTCCCACTCTTGCATGGCTAAGGCAGCTGATGGGTTTGTGAATCAGTTGAAAAAAATCCCTAATTTAAACAAGAGACTGGTTTGGGGCATGCTGATGCTATGCTTCAAATAAAGACCAATTGGTATCTTTGGATTACCAGATATGTTATGTTTATGATCATTGTAGGCCTCTTCTTGAGAAATGCATGGAGTCATGTCAGACAATGGCTTCCATTCATTTATTTTGGAAAATGTTTGATTGATTTCCATTCTTATTTAGGCTGATATATCATTTGTGCTCAACTTTCTTGGAGTCCAAGCTGCTACTCTCTTGATGCATTCAACTCTAATTCTAAAACTTCCAGAAAGATTGGGGAAGCTTATTAGGGCATATTACATTGCTTGTGAGATGCTACTGAAAACACTGTCATCTGGTAAGTGACAGTGGTCAGTTGGTGACTTTCATGTATCTCCTTGTCCCAGATTCCTGGAGTTTGCTAGGGGGCGTTCTTTTTGATGGTTGACTCCAGCATAATAAATATAACAGGGCAAGCATTGGACTTGGTATTGCCAAAGATTTGCTGAAGTCTATTCCTCAACTAGAGGAGGGGTGTGTGTTTTATTGTCAGTTATTAGAGATAATTATTTCCATTATTTCCATTATTTCTCTTGGCTGCTTCTGTCCAGAGCTGCTAGGACATTTCATTGCCTGGGGTGAAGGTGCCATAAAATGGTGAAAGTCAAGATTTTCACATTGAGTAACAAGCACACATCCTGAAAGGAAGTTTGTAAGCCAGGGGTCCTTGGTGCTCTCTGAGCTTGTTCGTTTTCTTGCATTCATTTCATTGCCCAAACTAGGTAACATCATTGGTGCTAGTCATCACTAGCATTGATGATGTTTACTGTACAGTATTAGCATATTCAGAAACCCTCGCACCCGATTGGTCCGGACCAGCGGAGACCTGATTGGTCAACAGGTCAGCCATGATTGGAGCACTAGGAATCTACCGCGATTGGCTGTGCCAATCGCGGGAAATTCAAAGTGCTGTCATTGGCTGCCGAGCCGCGAGTCAGCCCTATATGAAGGGCTGCCGCGGCTCGCATCCCCAGACCTTTACCTATATCTAATAAAGAGCTGAACTCACAAAATGGTCTCGCGTCTCTGTCGAACCGATCCACCTCCGATCTAACACTGGCGACGAGGATGGGATCATGAGACAAAGAGACCATCCAGCACGTGGCAAAGCGGCATGCAGCAACCAGCAACATGGCCGGAATCAACTCGCCACCCGCTCACTTCAACCCTGCTACTGAGGACTGGGAATCCTATACCAATAGGTTCCAAATGTTCCTCGAGAGTAGCAACCTCAAGGACGCCAACGGCCACAAGAAACGAGCCGTGTTCCTCACGCATTGCGGGCCCACAGTCTTCAAAATGGCCAAAGCCTTGGCCAAACCGATGGACATCAAGGCGATGGAGTGGGACGATCTCGAGCCCCTGCTGCGGAGCCACTACGCCCCCATTGTGCCCATCCTCATCCAGTGGCACGACTTCTACAGGCGGGATCAATGCGAGGGCGAAGGGCTGGCCAACTTCATAGCGGCACTACGGGACCTGGGGGGTCTGTGCGAGTTCACCAACCTGGACGAGGCCCTGTGAGACCGCGTCGTCCTGGGACTCCGAGACCCCATCCTCCAGAGCTGCATCATGGCAAAGGGAGACATCTCCCTCGCCAATGCCCTCACCAAAGCCGCTGCAGCGGAAGCGGCCAAGAAATCAGCGGCTCGGATGCGACAATCGAGCATCATGCCGTGAGCAGCGACCGGAGAGGCAACATTGACCCCCGAGAGGAGGCCCGTGACAGACCACACAACCACACACCATGGCGACATCGACTCCTTCTCAGAAACCGAAGACGAGGAGGAGGAGATCCACCGTCTCCAATCAGCGCGGGAGCGGCGGGAACCACAAGGTCGTAAGTCGAGGTTCCAGTGTGCCGGCTGCGGTGGCGAGCGGACTGTCATTTTCTCGAAGCCATTTGCAGGCATTGCGAGAAACGGGGGCACATCGCCAAAGTGTGCCAGAATAAGAAGCACTACAGCCCGCGGCGACGAGATGCCAACCCCCGACGAAGAGACAGCACCCCCACCAGGACCCAAGATCGACAGACAGAGAACCGCTGGAGCCGGGAAGGTCAGAACAGGTGACTCCAGGAGACGAGACAGAGAGAGGAAACGTACCAGACTGTCGTCATCGGTCATTCCTCCACCAGCGACGCCAGAAAGGTATACGTGATGGTCGGGATAGAAGACCAGCAATGTGACATGGAGGTGGACTCAGGGTCTTTCCTCTCAATGGTCTCCTGGCGCACACTCAAGCACCTGGTCCCCACCATCCGCCGCCAAGAACTGGAAGACCAAACACTAACCCTCAAAGACTATCAGGGAAACCAAATCCCTGTAGTCGGTAGAGGCCATTTTAAAGTCACCTTCAAGGGCCACACAGAAGTGCTACCCCTGATGATCGTCGATCGAGATCGGCTGAGCCTATTGGGACTACAGTGGTTTGCACCCCTGGGCATCGAAGTAACAGGCATACACCACATCGCAGAGGCAGACTGTGAAGCGGCGCTTATGAGGGACTTCCAGGAAGTCTTTGACGACTGTTTAGGCAAGTACCGGGGGTCCCCTATTGCATTTAACATAGACCCAAGCATCACATCAATCCGCCTTAAGCCCAGGCGAGTGCCATTTACACTCAAGCCCAAGATCGATGAGCAACTCGATAAACTCATCACGCAAGGGGTGTTGGAACCGATCGATCATGCCTGGTGGGAGACCCCAATTGTCACCCCCATCAAGCCAGATGGGTCAGTGAGAATTTGTGGTGACTACAAGGCCACCCTAAACCATGCGCTCCAACAAAGCGCATATCCCGTCTCAGTAGTCCAGCATCTTCTGCACTCACTGGGGGGAGGCCGGATCTTCGCAAAGCTCAACCTGGCGCAAGCCTACCAGCAACTGCCGGTCGACGCCACAACAGCAGAAGCCCAAACCATCATAACACACTGAGGGGCTTTCCGCTGCAACCGGCTCCAGTTTGGAGTCAGCGTGGCACCCAGGGTCTTCCAAAGCCTTATGGAAAGACTCCTCCAGGGAATAGAAGAGGTGGTGCCCTACTTTGATGACGTCTTGGTGGCCGCAAAAAATGAGAAACAACTAGAAGCCAGGTTGAGGGAGGTACTGCAGAAGTTCAGAGACTCGGGACTTAAAGTCAAGAAAGGGAAGTCCCAGCTATGGGCCGAAAGGGTCGAATTTCTGGGGTACCTCCTAGACAAACAAGGAATTCACACCACAGAAAAGAAACTGAGAGCCATAAGGGAAGCACCGCGACCCAAAAACAAAATGGAATTACAGGCTTTCTTGGGACTGTTAAACTTTTACAATGTCTTCCTTCCTCAAAAGGCAACCGTGGCGGAACCGCTACATAGGCTGCTAGATAAAACAGCCACCTGGACCTGGGGAGCACAGGAGGGAGAGCGCTTTCAACAACACAAAGAACCTGCTAACATCCGACGCGGTACTAATCCAGTACAGCGAGACTCTGCCATTGATGGTAACTTGCGATGTGTCACCATTTGGAATCGGTGCCATCCTCAGCCACCAGCTACCAGACGGGAGGAAAGCACCCATCACTTTCTCTTCAAGGACACTTTCAAAGCCAGAGCGGAACTACAGCCAGCTCAACAAAGAGGCCCTAGCAGTCGTCGCCAGCATCAAGAAATTCCACGAATACCTTTACGGTAGGACTTTTACAATCATCACGGATCACAAGCCGCTGCTAGGAATCCTGGCGGGGGACCGAACATTCTATCGCCAAGAATGACGAGGTGGTCCGAATTCCTAGCAGCATACAATTTCCAGCTGATACACTGGCCTGGCAAGGACATCGCCCATGCAGATGCCCTAAGCCGGTTACCCTTACTGGACTGGGAAGATGATCCAGCACCCACAACAGAGGTACTCCAAATAGAGACAATATCCAACCCACTCTTGACCGCACCAGACATTGCCAGAGAAACAAATAAAGACAAACGGCTGGCGCGAGTCTTGAGCTGGGTGGGAAAAGGGTGGCCGGAGGGGACATAGACAAATTATTCAGACCCTTCCGGAACAGACAAACCGAACTCTTTATCGAAAAGGGCTGCATACTTTGGGGGAACAGAGTGGTAATTCCTGAAAAATTACAGGAAAAGGTATTGGGAATGTTGCATGAGGGGCACCCGGGGATGGTTAAGATAAAAAGCCTGGCCAGAAGCTACGCATGGTGGCCAGGAATGGATAAACAGATTGAAACCTGGGTTGCCAAATGTAAACAATGCCAAGAGTCCAGGGCCAATCCACCTGCCGCCCCAACCCAAGAATGGGAAAAACCAAGAGGTCCGTGGTCCAGAATTCATATAGATTTCATGGGGCCAACCAAGGGACACATGTACCTTATCAAAGTAGATGCTTACTCCAACTGGCTGGAGGTAAGCACTATGAAGTCAACCATGACGGAAGCGGTGATAAGGAAACTGAGCAAACTCTTCGCTATGCACGGCCTGCCAGATGTAATCGTGTCAGACAACGGGCTCCAGTTCACCGCACTGGCATTTGAACAATTTCTGGCAGGCCAAGGGATATGCCATGCATTAACCGCACCAACAAACCCAGCGGCGAACGGGCGGGCGGAACGCATGGTCCAATACACCAAGAAAGCTATCCAGAAAATAGAAACAGCCAATATACAGGACAAAATTAATAAAATGCTTCTCATTCAACACATTACACCTAGCGCAACCACAAATAAAAGCCTGGCGGAACTAATGATGGGCCGGAAACTACGCTCTACACTAGACAGAATGCACCCCACATATAACCCAGACAAACCGCCAGGTTCCTCCAGCAAACACAGAACATTCAACATAGGGGACCCAGTATACGCCAAAAATCTCACAGGAGAACCACTCTGGGTGCCAGCAACAATCACCCAGATAACCGGGCCCCTATCATACCGATTGGAAACTAGCGACGGGAAAAACTGGAAACGGCACATAAACCAACTTAGGTCAAGAATAGCCGCCACAAACAGCCAAACACCCGAACAAGAAACTAGAAGGGGGGGGGGAACCAATAAGCGATAGAGAAGGAACCGAAGAAAACCAACTAATGCAAACAGAACACCCCCCACTGAGAGTAAATAAACAAATAAACCAACGCTACTCGCCCGTAGATGCAGGACCAATGGAACACGAAACCCTGAGGTCTTCACCTGGAAGGAGCAGCCAAACCAGCTCACCCGGCCAGGAAAAGCCCAGCGGGAGCAGAAACGGCAGCTCAACCAGCCCAGGAGAACCGGGAGGGAGCTACCAAGAAAGGCCCAGCTCAACGTTCCAGGTGGTTCCATCCTAAAGAACCGGAGCGACAGAGGAGGCATCTGAACCGGTCAACGACAACACCAGAACTGAACTGCGCAAGTCAAGGAGGCAGGGAAAAAGCCCCACCTACCTACGTGACTACATCACTACGCACCGCAGGACGAAACCAAGAGGGGAGGGGTATACAGTATTAGCATACTCCGAAACCCCCGCAACCGATTGGTCCGTACCAGCGAAGACCTGATTGGTTGAAGGGTCAGCCATGATTGGAGCACTAGGAATCTACCGCAATTGGCTGTGCCGATCACGGGAAATTCAAAGTGCTGTCATTGGCTGCCGAGTCGTGAGCCAGCCCTATATGAAGGGCTGCCGCGGCTCGCATCCCCAGACCTTTACCTATACCTAATAAAGAGCTGAACTCACGAAATGGTCTCGCGTCTCTGTCGAACTGATCCGCCTCCGATCTAACATTTACCTTTGTGATGTCTAGCACTAATGATGTTACCTAGTTTGGGCAATGAAACATCTGCAAGAAAACGAACAAGCTCAGAGAGCACCAAGGACCCCTGGCTTACAAATTTCCTTTCAGGATGTATGCTTGTTAGGGTTAGGTTTGGACCTGACTGTTGTTACATCCTCAAACCCCCAGTCCTTTAACCTCAAACGATCCACTATTGACCTCACCCCATTCCTAAGAGGTCTGTAAGGGTTGTGCATAAGTGCACCATCGTGCCTCCCGTCCCTGTCCTTTTGTCCCCATTTATTCGTACCTATTTCCTGTATTTTTATTCATGTTTATACTTATACCTATGACCTTGTAAGCGATTGACAAATCAAATCAAACCAAATAAAAAAACTAGCAAGCTCAGAGAGCACCAAGGAATCTCCACAGTATGATCTTTTTGACAATACATCCAGCAACCAGCTGTCCTTAAACTTACCTGACCACAGTTGTTTGACATGGCTGCCTCCTTCAGGCTCAAGTTCTGCTTCAGCTGAGCTGTTTGCTTGGTCTATTGAATGAGCAAGAGCAAGAAGAAACAACCACATGCTTCCTTTCCTTTTCCTTTTATATGGTGGTGCTATGAAATTGACCCATCTAAAGAATCAATTAGGATATGTAGGCAGTGGCAGTAAAGAAGAGATGGAGTTGTTACCAATAATCTTTCATCACACGAATGCTCTTTTCCCCATGATGACAAGATTGCCGGAATATTGGCTGTGTCTGTGAGGTTATTAGTAGGCTTTCTGTTCTGAAGCACAGAAGTGCGTCTTTTGTTTCTCTCCTCCATTCCTAGAGTTCAGTGAAAAAGAGCAGGAGAAATGTATGACTCTGTACTTTATGGTCTATCAACTCTAACAATAATGCAGGCTTTACCATCAGCAGTTAGACAACACCCCATCTTTGTTCTCCCATAGTACCAGATCTGTCAGGATAACTCACTGCAAAACAAATATCCCTCTTAGGTAACAACCTGGAAGCCTTTTTAGGCAGAAGAATCCAGAGAGGTGAAGAAATAGTCCAGCCAGATGGCTCTAGCCATCTAAGTATGTTATAGGCGGAAAATTTCAGGCTCAAAAGAAGGATACCCTTGGGTATAATACATCTGAATTTATCTTATTTTCTTGGAATCGTGTGCAGATAAGACCAGTTTAGTGTTTTAGATTGCACAGTTCTAGATTCTTTGAGTTCTTGATTTGGAGCACATATTAAAAGACATTTCAAAAGTACATTTTAAGTTAAAAATGTTTAGAAATGGATGCAAGTGACAGGATTTTGCTAATATTGGCTGAGGTTGAAAAGGTGAAATCTGCTTTGAACTTGGATCGGAGATTATTAACTAAAGCCAGGATTGCAGGTTTGACTGGATGGTAACCATTCACTTCCATACTGTTGCTAGAAAAACTACATAGACAGAAAATTATCAGTATTCCTATACCCAAGGAAATATTTTGCCTTCTTTTTTAAAAAAAAAATGCACTAAAGTACAATTTCATGGAGGAAAAAAATCTCTGATCAGTACAAGAATAGATTTATGTATTAAAAAATTTAAATTCTTCCCATCTTAGGAAACAGCTTATAAAAAGAAAAAGAGATTTATATGCTCTTCTACTGTCATGGTTGAGGACACAGGAATGCAAAACTAGGTTTATAAGGAATAATCCTTCCAAGAGTTATAAATAGGCTGGTAAAACCATCAGTTTTGTTTTTCCCTCTAATAATTTTTTTAATTCCCCCACTTCTCACTTTATTTATAACAGAATCTGAAAAATTTAACATGTACTTAAGGAAATATTCCAATCAAACCAAATTCTCATTTATCCATAAGGTTATTTCTTATTGTGGATTAACAGGGCCTCCTAGAGTCATTTGACTACTAACAAGGGCAAACTTTATATCACTTCTGCAATGACTCTATGAAGAGACATGAAGAACAACTATATCCATGTGTCTCTCGTGTGTGTGTGTGTGTGTGTCTATGTCTGTGTGTATCAATGGTGGGATTCAAATTTTTTTAGTGCCAGTTCTGTGGGCGTGGCTTGGTGGGCGTGGCTTGGTGGGCGTGGCAGGGGAAGGACACTGTAAAATCTCCATTCCTTCCCCACCCCACTAACCTGCTTTCCAGCTTTGTTCTCATGTGTAGGGCAACAAAAGAAGACCCAGCTGGGACTCGGGAGGCAGAGAATACATGGGAGAGGGGCCAGTCAGAGGTGGTATTCCGAACTACTCAAAATTTCTGCTACCGGCTCTCCAGAACTAATCAGAACCTGCTGAATACCACCTCAGATATATATATACCATCCATATCTTAGAGTGCTTTAGCATCAAACCTAAAAGCGTCAACAACTTTGAAAATCTCCACCCTATTTTTCTCTTTATATGTCATCTCCATCATGAATAAATCTATTAAGAGGACTTAGATTAGCTTCTTCCTTTGTCTCCCCAATGGATATTATACTGGTGACCTATCTGGATTGTTTTAAAGACAATTGCAACAATATTTTTTTTTCTCAAGAGCACTGAATAATACAGGAATGGGTAATCTCAGCGCTCAACCCAATTTTCTGCAATTATTGGCCTATTCTCATGAAGGCTTTGCAAGCAAGGAATTCAGACCTTTGACTAGAGCCCTTCCCCCTTTCCTAGTAGCCTGTCCCATTGTGGGGCATAGGGGTGGGAGAGGGAAGAAGATGTCAAAAGGGAATAAACAAAGAGGATACTGGACAATAGGGCAGGACAAGCAAAGGAAGTGGGATGTTGCCCATCAGCTGAGGTCATGCAGATCCTTTCTCTACGAGGGTTCAGGGTCCTTTCAAGAAAAAAAAAAGATAAGCTAGTGGAATACTATGGAAATATGATGCATTATTATCCCATTAAGCTTCACAGGACATATCGTATACTAGGAAAGAAATTGTAACTGGATTATGAAGCCATCTGAATAAGAAAAAAAATGTCACTGAAGCAAAAAAAAAAAAATTAATATTAATACTTCAGCAAATCTAACTCACTTGATAACTGTCAGGTTGGAATCAAAATAAAATCCAGGGCCCTGAAAGCTGTCCAGGCTATATTTGAAATGCAAAATACCATTTTGGGGATGTTATGGGTATATATGTATGTATGTTTGTGAAGTGGGAAGGAAAACTAGGATCCAGAATGACTATTAGCATGTTAAGGAAGATATAATCATTGTTGTGATGTAGATGTTTATAAACGTGTTTAGATTAATTTGTTTTTCTGTTTGGCATCCACTCTTATGAAGTCAAAGCTAAATTGGGGTGGGGGTGGAGGAGAAGAAAGAAGGAA
This sequence comes from Hydrophis major, assembly GCA_033807585.1. Classification (NCBI taxonomy): domain Eukaryota; kingdom Metazoa; phylum Chordata; class Lepidosauria; order Squamata; family Elapidae; genus Hydrophis; species Hydrophis major. The sequence continues at coordinate 245,664,985 of CM066328.1, read as the reverse complement.
GAAGACCAGGATACAATTTGTAAACTGTTCTGTCTCCTCGTTTGAATTCTTGAGATCCCCGCGCTTTGATTGGCCAAAGCGCGGGGTGATCGGATTGGCTAGGCGAGCCGCGCCGATTGGCTCGCTGAGAATCTCCCGCGATTGGTCAATTCGAATCACGGGAGACTCAAAGTGGTGCCATTGGCCGCGGCCGCCGCGGCTTGGAAATAAAAAGCTGCGAAGTTTTCCTTTAGCCCAGTTCAGTTCCTGACTAAATAAAAGAGCTTGATACAAAGTCACCGACTCCTGGCTTCCTTCCACGCGGACTTAACATAAACTAATATGGTAGAAGTAAACAAATGTATACAATGCTGCCAGAGAACTGTTGCCATGGCCACACATCTAATATAAAACACGCCACTGTTAATAAATGTGGAAATGCAAGAATATTTGTCAGCAGTGCATGAAACTGAATGACAAGAGGAGAAGATGCAAATAAGAATAAATTCGAAGAGTAACAAAGCACTTCGTCTCATATCACCACAGCAGAAGCCCAGAAGGTTGTGGTTCTGTGGCTTAGATTCCCCTGCTATTTGGGGAAGCAATGTTTCATTTGCCAAGGCAACTTCAGGTGTCAGACTAGGAAGAGTATACCTAGGGAACAATAGGTGGGGATTGGATCTGGAGATTTGGGGTTGAATTGCAGTGGCATTGCATGGGAATAAGCACTCCGGAGCCTTATTTCTCCCTCTGTAAAATGAGAGCAGTAGTGAGCCGGGCCACTCACTTGTGGCAAAGGGCATCATCTTACCCCCTTGATTATGCCTCCAAAGGATGGGTTTCTCACTCTGAAATGGTAAGCAAAACTTACATTCCGAGCAGCGTGAAGAAGTAGGGCTACGGAGCTTTGATCTTGGTAGAATGAATGGAGGCTCGACAGCAGAGGCATGGAAAGGAAAGGTTAGCTTGTTCATGTGGGGATGGATTGATCAAGGGTTAGAGGCTGTTTTCTGAAGGCTGAAGCCCTGCAAATTCCCACCAAAGATATCAGACTAGAAAGCAGAAATATCCCGAGGTCTGAAAAATGTCATGCCAAGGAATCCCACTGGCACCTTTCCTGTCTGCCTTCCCCGTGGCCTCCATATCTGATCTGAAAAAAAATGACACCAGAAGCACTGCTGCTTCCTTAGGTAGGATATAATGGGAAGGAGGAAAGGGAAATGCGGAGCTTTTTCTATGGAGATTCTCAGTCATCCCAGGTCATGGTTGCCCCAAGGGTGCTTTTTTCAGGAGGCAACTGGACTTCCTTGGTTTTCTTTTGAAGACATTTCACTTCTCATCCAAGAAGCTCCTTCAGCTCTGACTGGATGGTGGGGAATGGAAGGGTTTATACTCCTTGAAGACAGCTGGCCATTTGCATCCTTTTAGAGGGTGGTGGAAGCATTTGGAGGTTTATGTGTGTCCCCAGGGTCACCTGAGTAGTGTAAATGGATTTGGAGCCTTCTTGGCTGCAGGATGTTTTTCTGTCCTGTGTCCCTTCACTGTTGAACACAGCTGCAGGCTTTTGGGGATGAGTCCGTGTTTTCTGCATCTCAAACTGAAGCACCAATGATTCTTGTAGTCTGAAATTTTTGGAAATATGTTGATACTCCCACACCATTCCAACGGTGTTCATCCCAAAGCTATGCAATGACCAGCTGTCAAATGACCAGCTGTCTGCAAGGAATATAAATCCTTCCATTTCCCCACCATCCAGTCAGGGCTGAAGAAGCTTCTTGGATGAGAAGCAGACCGTCTTCAGAAGAAAAACCAAAAAGTCCAGTTGCATCTCAAACTAAAGAGCAAATGGTTTCTAGCTTCATGTTCCATGTCTTGATTAAGATAAATAGTTTCAAAGCATTTTTCTCCAATTTGATGTCCCTCTGGTTTTCCTGTGACCCCTTCTCTCCTATGCAGTGTTCTCTACCATATCTTGGCCATGCTGACTTTCCTGGGCACATGTTTTTTTTTTAAATATCCCCAGCATTTTCTGAAACAGACAATGTTATGGGATGAGGAAAGGGCCAGTGGACATGAAGTTGCTTGGTAGGCCCTGTTTGGATTGGACCCAGGGTTGCTCAACTCTTCTTGCAAGTAAAGCCATGAAGAAATGAATTCACTGAGTTGATAAGCTACTGTTCCACCAAAAACGGATCTCAAGCTTTCACGAATGAAAAAAAAAAAAAATTACAAAAATGGAAGCAGCTTTATTTGTTTGTTTCTGTTGGGTAGGCAGATTGAATTTCTCCCTTTTACAAATAGATACCTCAAAATGGGAGCTTTCGGTGGAACAAGCCAAATCAATTTATTTTTACCTCAAAATTATAAGTAAAACAAAATAACTGTTATTGAGATAGGATAAGGAGGGGAGCTCTGAGAAATGATCCTCTTCAGGTTGGAATTTTAGATCCAATCTACATCATGACTGATGCTTCCTCAGTTTTTTAAGCTTTTCATTTTCTGTCTCCAGTAGAAATTTTTTTATCACCAGTGCTCGTTTGGTACATTCCTTTCAAGTAGCAAGCATATAGCACTACTATTAGCAAAGTAGTAGTACATACATACAGCAATAAACTTGGGTGGGCAATAAACAAATTAACAAGCTGTTAAGTTGAAGCTGTTAGGTGTGCCAGGGATTGGTACCATTTTGTGTGAGACATTTGTTTTTCTTGATGGATAATCTCTGTATAGGACAGTGCTGTGTGGCTGTGTGGTCCAAATATTTTTATCTTCAACCCAAGGCTGCTCTGTCCTTCATGGAAGGCTCTTCTCTTCCAGTGCTTATGTCATTAACTGAGTTTCTAGCTCTTTGGTGGTTGATTGACTGACTTTCTTTTGCTTAAAAGGAGGCATCCATCTGGCTGCCTCCCAGTCCTTAGGTTTGATCCTGTATCATTGAATCGATGGTCCAAAATGCACATGAACAAAGCATGGGGACCCATTTTTCTTGCACTTTAAAAATAAGAAGGCTTTTGAAGTCTGCATAGATGCTTTGCTGCCTGTGATGTTATTGATTCAAAAGATCAGAAGCAGAAAATTGGCTCCTTTGTGTAGTCACCCTAGGATCAAAAATGTTCCATGTTTTTCTGTTTAAGCTAAGATGCTAAAATCAGCCACGAATGTGATTGGAGAATAACAATGACAAGGGCTATTTACCCTTATGACTTGCTTGTGGACTTATTAAGGTTCATCCTTATGCCACCCTCACTATAATATGAAGATACTGCAATAACTCTTTTCAGAGGTATGTTCTCAAAATGTCGCTTCTGTCTTATCTCCAGCCTGGTGTGGAGGCATTTAAAGTTAGCATTTGTTATTCCCCAGCCCTAGGAAAATCAGTCTTGAAACCTTGCCAAGAAAATTGCAGGGACTGATCCAGAGAGTTGCCAGGAGTCAATGCTGACTTGAAGTCATATACACACAAACAAAAACCCCCAAAAAAAGGGGGGGGGAGGAAATTGAGTAATCTACAATCCCTGGCTAGACATGGTAAAGCTTTGCACTGGCGTAGTGCCATGTATGGTGGTATACTTTTCTGCTGACTCAGTGATGAGTCAGTAGTAATAAGTCAGAGGCATTAAGAGGTCGTGATGGCTCAGCAGTTAAAGACATGGAGCTTGTCAGCTGGAAAGCTGGCAGCCCAGGTTCGAGACCCAAGTGCCAACAACAGGGTGAGCTCCCGTTACTTGCCCCAGTTCCTGCCCACCTAGCAGTTTGAAAGCATGCAAATGCAAGTAGATTAATAGATACCACTTCGGTGGAAAGGTAATAGCATTCCCTGCATCTCACTGTATAGTGATGCTGGCCACATGACCATGGAAAATGTATTTGGACTTCACTGAGTTTCCTCAGCTAAGAAATGGAGATGAGCAATGCCTCTAGACTCAGACATGATTGAACCGGTAAAACCTTTAGTTTTAGAGGCACTGGGAGAACCCTTGGAAAAATGGTTTGTTGCCCAGTGTTATCTTTGTTGGCATCACTCTGTCTTAAAGCTATAGTACAATATATTATAGTATCCACCAAGCTTTTAACACCTTCAAAGAGCCCCAACTGCATTTGAATGAAGGGAAAGTTTTCCTAATTTTTTTGCATACTAGGCAACAAGGAGGAAACAATTATCCTTAAGGATACTGAAGGAAGTTCTTTTATGTCCAGTAAGTTTTTTTTGGAGGGAGGTGTAGGAGGTGGAAGTCTGGAATTGGAAGTTTCACTTCTTTCTTTGGCCTTTTATACTGTTTGTCTACATCTGAGTCAAGCAAACATGTAATTAAATGGATAGGGGATGTGCATTGTAATTTCTTAGGGAAACAGCATTATGGATGAATAGTAATAGGTAAGTAAATCTCTAAAATTTCATTTGTCCTTGGTTTTAGTCTTTTGTGGCTGAAATGGAAAGAAAACTTTATTTTTAGAACATTTTCTTTTTCCCCTGCAGACATAGCAGTTGCCAGTTTAATACAATCATGTTATGTCCAAAAAACCCCATCTCTTTTCCCAAGACAAAGCCCTTTTATCTTTGCCTTACCAAGAAAAAAGAAATATCACTTACCTTAATAAAGACAGAAAGAAACTGACTCATAGATCCAGCCCCAAGTAATTGTCTAAGTTGACCTAATAAAAGAAAGTCAATGTAACTCAGCAAAACCACAAATGTCACATCTAAACTGGAGATGCACATTGAATTCCATCAAATTTCCATTGTTTGTTAGCTTTTCAAAGCTTACTGCTTCTTCTGCTTCTGAGAAGTGTGGTTTTGCTTACTTCTAAAGCCCCTTCCCTCACCTTAAACAAAACCAGTTTGATTTTCCTTCTATGGTCCAAAAATTACATCAGTAAATCAAAACTCTGAAAATTTCTCACTCCACAATTCAACATTCTTATAAAAGTTCTTACCTTTCTATTGTGTCTTTTCCCTCTTTTTCTACAAGCTGGAAGCCATCAATCATTGCTTTAATAAAGGGTGACCTTCCTCCTCAAAGTTGTGCACCATTTTTTGTCACCCAAGACAACTCCTTGGAAATAATGATGACCCTAAAATGAAATCATCTTCTGCCAAGGATTCGCCAACTTTCTATATTTCCAAAATATGATTTTTCTGGTTTTACCTACAGTAACTTTAATCCCTTCATCACTAACTTTAAAACACAATACCATAGAAGCAAATTCAGAACATTTTTAACTTCGATGTGACCTAAAATTGTCACAATGTATTTGACATCACTTAGCAGTTCCTTTCTGGACAACTTTGTGACAAATAATAGGGGACATTTTACAGAGAGAATGCCTTTTTGTATTCTTTCAGTTTCTTGTATGCAAAGACAAAACAAGTGTTTTGCTATTGGTTCTAATTTGATGTGTCAAACTGTGCCTCTGTCTTTCTGGGTTTTCTACTTTTTCGGTCAAAAGCTGCTTTCCACAAGCCTATTTTTTCCCCTTCTTTGAGAGCAATAAAGGGTGTAGTAGCAAAATAATGGTGTTTCTGTAGATGGGGCTGAAATTTGGGCTCCTGTTTATGTTCATTAGGCTTCAGAGAAGGCTCAAGACTAACAAAAGCTTCACTCATATACCTTAGCCTTTATTTTTCACCCTTACTCCCATATCCAAAATCACAAGACCAGTGGTGGGATTCAAGTATTTTTACTACCGATTCTATGGGCGTGACTTGATGGGCGCACCAGGGGAAGCATACTGTAAAATCTCCAGTCAGAGGTGGGATTTGCCTGTTTTCTGAACTACTCAAAATTTCCACTACTGGTTCTCCAGAACTGGTCAGAACCTGCTGAATACCACATCTGCACAAGACCCCAAATTACCTGTGATCTATGCCTAAGGCTTCAGAGACTGCCAAAGCAGGCCCAGGGTCATAAGTCAGTCAGGGCAGCCATTTGTAATCTAGGGTTTTTTTTTCTAACTCTTTTGCAGTTCTGTGAGAAACTAATGTGTGTATGTGTGTGTGTGTGGGATGCTCATTATAGCCAGGAACATCCATACAATTCTTATATGGTACAGTGGAAAGGGAGGGACTTGTCAGCTTACATTGAGATGCCCCATCACTTCAGAGAGCATTTTTGCTCATAATAACTCATTATTTTTTCTCTGAATTGGGGGGGGGAGGGTTTTTTCCTTTTTTATTATCATATTCTGTGACCTGAACAAGCCTATAAACCTCTGCAGACCCCATTGGTCAAGGAATTTTGGCTGGTGCGGACTAAGAGAAGAACCTATTCTGCCATCTGAGGTAAGATCCACCTTTGTCCACCCTTCTGGCCTTCTGAAAAGGCCTTAAAATGGCTCTGCTGGTTGGTTTGGGACCCAATGGGAGGGGGGTCTTGGCTGGGGGATGGTTGGTGGAGTATCACCTCTACCAATTTTTCGGGCTCTTGATTCTTAGTTTTTGTCTAATTCTTGTTAATTGTAATCTTTTTGTATTTGTGATTTTCTTAATGTATTGTAAGCTGCCCAGAGTCGCTTTGGATAACGAGATGGGCAGGATATAAATTTAATCAATCAATAAACAAGATGGCCGGTAAGTTTTGGTAGGGGCATTTTGTTTGAGCCTCCTTTCACCAAATCTGGTTCTATACAGGTAATCCTTGACTTGTAACAGTTCATTTAGTGACCATTCAAAGTTACAAGGGCCTTGAAAAATATGTCTTTTGGCCGCTTTTCACAGTTATGACCTTTGCAGCATCCCCATGATCATGGGATCAACATTCAGAGATGCTTGGCCACTGACTCATACTTATGACCATTGCTGTGCCCCAAGGTCGTGTGATCCCCTTTTGCGACCTTCTGTCAAGCAAGGTCAATGGGAAAGCCAGATTCACTTAACAACTGGGTTGCTAACTTATCAACTGCAGTGATTTACTTAACAATTGTGGCAAGAATGGTCGTAATATGGGGCAAAACTCACTTAGTAAATGTCTCCTTTAAGAACAAATGTTGGGCTCAATTGCAATCATACATCGAGGACTAGCTGTATAGCAAATTTTGGGCACATGCTGTATTGCTCTGTCCTCAGCCTAGCAAGGGTTGGGCAAGTGGTGGGATTCAAAAATTTTTACTACCAGTTCTGTGGGCGTGGCTTGGTGGGCGTGGCTTGGTGGGCGTGGCAGGGGAAGGTTACTGCAAAATCCCCATTCCCTCCCCACCCCACTAACCTGCTTTCCATTTTCCTGTGGAGGGCAACCAAAGAGGATCAGCTGGGACTTGGGAGGCAGAGAATAGATGGGGGCGGGTCAGTCAGAGGTGGAATTTGCCGGTTCTCTGAACTACTCAAAATTTCCGCTACTGGTTCTCCAGAACTGGTCAGAACCTGCTGAATACCACCTGTGATTGGACTACAGGTTCTTCTGGATTCAGAGCCATGACCAACCAATATGAATACAATACTCCAAGGCAGTATCAGAAAAAAAAATACTAGACAGGATATTTAAAAATACCATGATGCCATAAGATAAAGAGGAAAAGATCTACCCCTCCCCTCCTGACAGCCCAAGAGATGATGGCAGACGGATTCCTTTAAACCCAACAAATATGCATATCCATTTTAGGTCTGCTTCGAAGTTCCATCTTATGGGGGTTCCAAAGCATAATTAATCACACCTGTTTTCTCCTCTCACTTGATTTTGCCAAGGCCAGTTATCTTATCTTGCCCTTGGAAAGCTTCACCAAATCTTGCTAAACATGAGAGCATCCCAGGTTTAGGAATATTTGCTATACCCAGCGATGATGAGGTCTTCTCAAGGTTTGTGGATTGAAAAAGAAAAAAAAATGATCCTGCTTTACAGAAGTGTCCCTCTAAAGAGCAGAGCAAAACAAGATATAACCCAACTCTTTACGGAGTAAAATAAATGCTTGTTTAATGCTGTATTTCATGCTCACCATTAAATGGGAATATACAGTTCTATTTACTATGGACCTAAAGGAAAGAGGTACCAATTCCTTCTTGCCAGATGGTGAAAATGATTACACATGCTAAAAATGGAAAGTGCAGAGATGGAACTCTACTTGGATAACATTGGATGTGTTCATCTCATTCATAGACAAAATTATAAAGATGAAGCCAGGTTTCCCATATCTTTAAAAAAAAATCCCAGGGTTGGAGCATTCACAACTTCTGGAGGCAAGTTGTTCCACTGATCAATTTTTCTCACTGTCAAGAAATGTCTCCTTAGTTCTAAGTTGCTTCTCTCCTTGATTAGTTTCCACCCACAGCTTCTTGTTCTGGAGAATAGCTTGAAGAATAGCTTGATTCCCTCTTCTCTGTGGCAGCCCCTGAGATATTGGAACACATGTCTCCCCTAGTCCTTTTTTTCATCAAACTAGATATACCCAGTTCCTGCAACCGTTCTTCATATGTTTTAGCCTCCAGTCCCCTAATCATCTTTGTTGCTCTTCTCTGCACTCTTTCTAGAGTCTCAACAGCTTTTTTACATCTATGCATTTTGTTTTTTGTTATATATTCATGAACTGGAATAGAGCTTAGTAACAAGGTCAGCCAATGAGAGCTGAATTGAGGGCTGAAACAAAGAGAGAATCTGAACGTGGTTTATCTCTGTTCTGTTCTCAGCTCGAAAGTGAAAGAGAAATTTGCTTGCTTGTCTGTTGAAGTTGAGTTGCTGTTCTGCTCTGAACCTGTAACACGTCTGCTTCTGTTTGAGTTTGCTCCATGTTGGAGAAATCTACAACTGGTGTTGTAAAATTTACTTAATATGTTTATAAAGACACTAAATGAAGCATCAGCCATCGGTGTTTACCTTTCTGGTGCTGAATTGATGCTGCAAAACTCTGAACACATTTATATGTATGCAATTGCATAAATTAAAATTAACTTTTAATTTTACTCAGCCTTAGCAAAATGGAATGGCTATGAGTATTTGGACTCTCTGGAGATAGGTTTCTTCCATCTTTGCACCATCCCAGACAGACCCAATGCACAATCTGGTGGTGGTGGTGGTGATAGTTTCCTCCTAGACTTATGGGTCCTGCTCAAAGAGTTGAGTCCATATGTGGATTAGGAGATCCTGCGCACAGGAACTCCTGTCCTCATAACCTCCAGTTTAGACTACTGTAACACTCTCTAAATGGGGCTGCCTCTTAAGAGCATTCAGAAATTTCAACTGGTGCAGAATGTGGCTGTGTGGGTAATAAATGGTGCCAGATAGACAGCACATGTAGCATCATTTCTGCATGAGCTGCACCAGTGTATTTCCAGGTGCAATTTCAGGTGCTGGCTGTCACTTTTAAAGCTTGGGATTGGGTTGCCCGAGGGATCATCTTTTTGCATGAGTCTCTACATGACCACACTGTTCTAGCAGGATGGGCATGCTACAGATCCCATCAGCCAAAGAATGTTGGCAGACGGGAACTAGGAAACAGGCTTTTTCTTCAGTGGCCCCTGCTCTACAACACATTCTCCCTTCGATGATCAGAATGGCCCCAAACCTGTTAGACTTTTATATGGCCCTGAAAACCAGGCTGTGTTCCTCAGTCCAGGCTGCTGAATGTGTCAAGGGCTTTGTTTCCTGGCTGTACTGCTAACTGTCTAAATATTTTGGCTACTATGTATATTTTGGATATTTTTATCGTGTTAAAATGTTTTGGTGTTTTAATTGTAATCTATGTTTTGAATGGTAATGTCAACGTTCCAGTGAAACTCCCCATTTCATTCAGCACTCAGAAACAAAGTTCATCCAAGTAAGAAATTTATTGAAGAAGTAATATTGGCACATCTGGAAAAACACAAATCTGAGAGTTCCAGGTTTTCCCTTCCGAATGGAAAATCCTAATTGAAAAACCCACCCCCTGCAGCCACCAGTCCATCACATGGTCCAATCAACCACCATCCAAATTGGAAACAGTCCTCCAGCCACTCCTCTTCAGGTGCAGGGTATACCTGTCCTTGACTCTATAAGAAAAAATGTTGTTGAGTCTAATATTTGTCCTCTAGGAAAATCCCCCTTCCCAATTTCCCAGGCACTAAATGTGGCAGCCTCAAAGCTTCTAAATAAAAATATGGCTCCTGAGGCTGAGAGGTAAGCTGCTTAGAGTCATTGTCTGAGATGGGCGGCTAGAAATTGAATGAATGAATGATAAACTATGGTTCTTATCAGAGTAAAGTGAGGAGAAAATCTCTGATGTTGCAATTGACCCCTCGGATTTTTTTTAATTATCATGTGAGATAAATGGTTCACCTATCAGCAAAACCTTAAAACATGCTCTCTTTCTTCCATTACCGAAAATATATGAAAGTTACTAAGAAAACAAGAAAAAAAGAGGGGAGGGGGAGGGAAGAAGGAAGGAAGGAAGGAAGGAAGGAAGGAAGGAAGGAAGGAAGGAAGGAAGGAAGGAAGGAAGGAAGGAAAGAAACTTATTTCATTGAAAAAGTAACCCAGAAGAATGGGTTTCCAGAAGAACTTTCAGAAGAAATTTAAATCCTCCAAAGTTCCATTTGTGGACTATTCCAATAGGCTACAATACTGAAGCCCACTACTTCTGGGTTGAAAGGTGACATCGCTGTGGCCTGGGGGATCCCTTCATGTCCCCATTAAGTTGCCCACTAAGATGGTACCCATTGATCTACTCGCGGTTGACCACTTTCAAACTTCTGAGTTGACAGGAGCCGGAGTATGTGACAGGAACTCACCTTGTCCTGTGGCAGCAACCGCTGTGCCAATTGTCAGCCAGCGTCCTAACCTTGTGAGCCCCCATGCTCCTAAGCATTCAAGTCTTTTCATATATTGACATGAAAGCTTTGAGTGAGTCAAAAAAAAAAAGAAAATAGAGAGGATCATGGTATGTCATTAACCACAATTCATTACCTTTTTTTTAAAAAAAGATAAATACTGTAAAACACATTTGCCAATCAGAGGTATTACCTTTGGCTCTCTTTGCTGGCAGAGATTTTCAGTCACCAGAACATCAAAATTTGGCTTGTTCCTGTGTTACAAATATTTTTTTCACAATTAGGCCTATCTGTTCATCCCTTTCCCCAGCCGTTTTCCTCTTCCTTATTGCCTGGTCAGACTTTCATGGGCTTCAGAGCTACCACCTCCTGCCCTGGTGTTGAGAAATGTCTTGCAGGAAGTTGAGGATAACCTTTGTATTCATCACATGCCTGGACATGTTTGTGAAGTCTCCTGGATTTAAGCTAAGCAGAAAGAAGGTTTACCACCTTATGATTTGTGACCTTTATATCTGGAAGAGAGGAATTCAGGTCAACAGTAGAATCATGAAAAGCAACCAGAATGATTACAGATAGGGAGAACTTCAATTGTGAGCGAAGATGAAAGAGGATGACCATGCAGCAGAGCTTAGAAAAATAAGACAACATGACAACATTTCCAAAAGTAGTTCTGTAACATCCCACGTGCATTAAAGCTGCAGCATCAATGTGCTGGAAGGCTGCCCTTGAAGAGTGTTCAGAAGTTGCAACTGGTGCAAAATGCAGTGGTATGGGCAGTTATGTCTGCCCCTAGGATAGCATACGTCATATACCTCTGCTGTGTGGGCTGCAATGGTTACCAGTTTGCTTTCCAGTGCAAATCAAGATCCTGGTTTGACCTTTAAAGTCCTACATGACATGGATCAAGTTATTTAAGGGAACTGCCTCTCACAAGTTGCATCTTCCCACCCCCTAATATTAGACAGGAGAGGCACAATGCAGGCCTTTAAGAATAGGGTTCATCTACCTACTGTCTGGATAGCAAAGGAAGACGAAACAATCAATCCTAAAGGATATAACTAGACAAAGTTAGAAGAGAGCGTTTGCTATAAAACTGCATTTGCGTTTGTGTCAACTGCTTTCTTGCCGTATCTTTTCCTGTAACCCTGTTAATACATGAAATGAGCATCCAGCTAACAAATACAGTAGATGAGTAACTGTTAAAACTTTTGATTTCTCAACATGGTGAAAAATCAACCCAGTGAAAAATCACCAGCAAGGTACTTCAAGTCATGTTATTCATTCTAAATCCTGCAGAAGTCTGATCTGTGTCCATATAGCATATAGGTCACTTCCACACCAGAGGTGGTATTCAGCAGGTTCTAACCAATTCTGGAGAACTGGTAGTGGAAATTTTGAGTAGAACTGGCAAATGCCACCTCTGACTGGAGATTTTACAATATCCTTACCCTGCCACGCCCACCAAGCCACACCCACAGAGCCGGTAGTAAAAAAAAATTGAATCCCACCACTGTTCCACACCATTTTAATGTTCAAAGCAAAACAAGATACCCTCATTTCTTTCTAAAGGCAACAAATGCATTTGCGTATGCAGCTAATCCTTGACTTATAACCATTAGTTACAACAGAATAGAATACTTTATTTGCCCAAGTGTGATTAGTCACATGGACTATTTATCTTCTGAACAGTGTAAGTGACCATTTGACATTACAAACAGCATTGGAAAAACTGACTTATGTTTGGTTCTTGCACTTATGACCATTGCAGCATCCCTGCAGTCATGTGATCAAAATTCAGTCGCATGGTAATTGGCAAATAATTATGATGGTTTCTAACATTTCTAGACAGAGACTTGCAGTCTCTGCTGATTATTTACCTCACTTATCTCACTGTTGTAAACTAGATTGGAGAATCAAAGAATACTGAAGAAGAAAGCAGTTGCATAGCACTTCAATGTTGCTGCTGTCCAAAAAACTATACAGATATGTATGTTCGTGGTCACCAGGAGTCCAGGTGAACCTGAAGAAGACAATCTTAGATGACTGAAAAGTCTATATAAGGGAGCATATGTTTGTAAAACAAGTAAGCAAAAGTGTACTGGGAAAGTGTTTCCAAAATCATGTGCGTTAAGCAAAACCACACAAAAATATGCATTTTAGAGACAGATTCCACAGGTACATATATTTTTTTCTGTAAAGAATCTCAAACTAAACCGAGAGTGGAGGAAACTAAACTTACTAATGAAACATAGGAGGTGCTGACTTTGATAGGTGTGCCTACCCCAATACTGAAGGCATCTTAGAGAGGATATCTTTGTCTTGGGTCTGGGGATGGCATAAGGTTAGGAACACACAGCTTTACATTCAAATTTTATAAAGGTAAAAGTTTCCCCTGTCTTGTTGTGTCTGACTATAGGGAATTGTTGGTTTCTTAGCTGAGGTAGCCAGCATTGTCCAAAGACAATTTCTGGGCTCACGTGGCCAGCATGGCTATATGCTGAGATCAGTGGTGGGATTCAAATTTTTGTATTACCGGTTCTGTGGGTGTGGCTTGGTGGGCGTGGCAGGGGAAGGATACTGGAAAATCTCCAGTCAGAGGTGGGATTTGCCGGTTTTCCAAACTACTCAACATTTCTGCTACTGGTTCTCCAGAATTGGTCAGAACCTGCTGAATATCACCTCTGGCTGAGATGTTCGGAACGCTATTATTTTGTCACTGAAGTGGTACCTATTAACCTACTCTCATTTGAATGCTTTCGAAGTGCTAGGCCAGCAGGAGCTGGGGCAAGATTGGGAGTTCACCCAGGGATGGGATTCAAATTTTTAAACAACCGGTTCTGTGGGTATGGCTTAGTTGGTGGGCATGGCTTGGTGGTCATGTTATTGGCTGGGTGTGGCCAATTCAATATCACTTACATTGAGTCATGCATCTCCTTGTCTGGCCTCTCATGACTGGGGATGCTGCAACAGTCGTAAGTGTGAAAAATGGTCATAAGTCACTTTTTTCAGTGCCACTGTAACTTTGAATGGTCACTCCACACAAGCAAAGTACCAGTAAAGGAGGGGGGAAAAACTCCAGAGGCGTTCCTGAGACAGGAAATCTAGTCCTGCCAAGAATGTAATAAGGGTTAACGGAGAGGCAGTTTCTGTAAGCAACCCCAGAATGTTTCCTTCCTGCCTTCCTTACAGGATTAGGCCAGTAATTTCTTCTAACAACCGGTTCTCTGAACTGCTTAGAATGTTAACAACCGGTTCTAGCGAATAGGTGTGAACTGGTAGAATCCCACCCCTGAGCTCACCCCATCACACAGTGCTCAGCTCTTCAACAACCCTGGTTAGTGTCTTTAACTGCTGAGCCATGAAGTCAAATGGTACAGATGTCGGTCTTATTTCTTTTCTTCCCATGAGAACAATTTCCCAGCCATAACTCTGTCGGATACTTGCGATCTGCTAGTTTATGTGGCGGGTGCCACCAGTTCTCTTTTTATAGCCACAGTATGGCTCCCATTTGGCTGGCTTTTACAGCCTCTTGGCTGGTAGCTTTTCATTCAAGTGGGTAGAAACTCAGGATTCTGCCAGTAGTATAGAAAGGGAATTTCAAGCAGGCGATTCTGGAAATGATATGGCCTAATATTTCTCTGGAGGGGTTCAGCCTGGAAGATTTCTTTTTTTAAAAATCATTCCTGTACTTACATGCCCGTATTCACACTGTCCCAAGCTGGGCTGTATTAGCTTTAGTTACGAGTTGCAGCATCATTGGTGTGTTTACTCACAACACTATAAGCCATGGTAGCTGAGTTCACACAACATGATACACCAAACTCATCAATCCACATTACGGGTTTATGAAACAATCCTGTTTGAGCAGGTATTTTCATGCCAATGAAATTCTGTTTGTGAAAAGTTTGGTTTCCTAGCCTTCTTCCCAGAAAAAATCTTTCGGGAAAGGCAGATCATACAGTAGCCTTCAACATACAACAATTTGTTTAATGACCATTTGAAGTTACAACAACACTGAAAAAAGGGACTTATGACCATTTTTCATACTTAATGACTCTTGCAGCAACCCCTTGGTCATGCAATCAACATTTGGATGCTTGGCAACTGACTCATATTTATGATGGTTGCAGTGTCCTGGGATCAGTGGTGGAATTAAAAAATTTTTACTACTGGTTCTGTGGGCGTGGCTTGGTGAGCATGGTGTGGCTTAGTGGGTGTGGCTTAGTGGGTGTGGCTTAGTGGGTGTGGCTTGGTGGGCATGGCAGGGGAAGGATACTGTAAAATCCCCATTCTCTCCCTACCCCACTAACCTGCTTTCCAGCTCCATTTTCCAGTGCAGGGCAACAAAAGAAGACCCAGACGATCAGCTGCGACTCAGGAGGCAGAGAATAGATGGGGGTGGAGACAGTCAGAGGTGGTATTTTCCCGTTCTACGAACTACTCAAAATTTCCTCTACCGGTTCTCCAGAACTGGTCAGAACCTGCTGAATCCCACCTCTGTCTGGGATCATGTGATCCCTTTGGGACCTTCAAGGTCAAATGGGGAAGCCAGATTCACCTAACAATCTCATTGCTAGCTTAACAACTGCAGTGATTCACTTAACAACGGTGGCAAGGAAGGTGGTAAAATGGGGCAAAAAATCTTCCTTGATGAATGTCTCACCTAACAACAGAAATTTTGGCCTCAGTTTGTAGCTGGACTACCTGAATTTTTACACCAGATGATGTGAGCGGTGGAGTTACTGTTATTGTTATTTATGTACATATATAGGCCTCCAATCTCACATACATGACTCTGGGTAGCTGACAATTAAAATAAGGGCAGCCCCACCCCTCATAAAGAAGCAACCAAAAACAATGAAAAACAACAGACCTAATAGAAAACTAGCAACTGAGAACAGCCATACACACACTGACTAACCATGAAATCCTTCTAGGCCCCCAGGGTTGATGGCAGATTAGCACTACAACAACTTTTTCCTTCCAGGCTCACACCTCAAGCCTTTCAAATTCATTTTCACCTTCAAATCCATTTTCAATTTCAAGGCCGAGTCTTGAATAGACCCAGAGGTAATGCAGAGGAGAACTTTTTTTTTTTTGCAGAAACACCAGTTTTTCCTCTCACTTTGAAGAATCAGTGCTCCTGGAATAGATGTCACCATTTCCAGCTTTCTCAGTTGCAGATGGTTCTTCTAATGTACAGCAAATGTGAATTTTTATTATTCTACTGAGCTGGAGAAGAAAAAGGTACAAGAGAGAGATGCTTTAGATAGGAGTTGTTGTTGTTATTTTTGGCCAAATAGCTCTTTTAACATAAGGGCTCTAGTGCAATAGACAAAGATAGTCACAATAACAGTGAAAAAACCAGTTTCCATCATAAATCTACAACAAGGAGAAGAAATATTGGCAGAAACTATTTATGGATTGGCTTTTGAGAAACCAAATTCTAGGGTGAAAAAGAAAGGCTGGGCTAGTGTTGAAGCAAAATATCATACCACACATAATGTGGTCCAATTCCTGAAGTCTGCTTTTTGGATTTGGACATATCTCTTTTTTGTTTTTCCAGCATCATGCTTCAGATAACTTTTCACAACGTTCTGGCAAAGGAAACACAGTTAAGCCTCATATTATTTTGGTGACATCCCGCTGCTTTTCAAAACCCTGAATTCAGAATTGACGGGAGGAAAAGATTGAAGTTTGGAAGAGCCCGTTCAAATGTAGCATGCTTGACATTAGAAATTATTTCACTTTCCGCTCTTCTCAGCTCTGCTTCTTCCTGCGCTAGACCCAGTGTTTAGGACAGAATGGTATCAGAACAAGGGCAACATTTTGTGAGAGATTCACTTCTAAGCAGAGATGTCTAGGGGAGAGGGCAGTCAGAAAAGTCAAAAGATGGTGGCCCTAATTGCATCTCTCTCTCTCTCTCTCTCAATCCCTCATCTAAAGCTCCTTTTTTATGACCTTGTAATCCCTTAATCCAGGATAGAGTTAGGAGTATCTGGATAGAAGTGATTGTTTACTGCCCAGATGCCCTATGGAGTTCACAGCAGATATTTTTTCTTTGCATCCTAGCTACTTAGGATTGAACTCTCAACCTTCTGACTGAGAGGTGAGTGGTAATCACTAGGCCACCACATGCTAATTATCACCTACCTACCTACCTACCTACCTGCCTGTCTGCCTACCTACCTACCTACCTACCTACCTATCTACCTATCTCCCTCCCTCCCTATCTATCTATATACCTACCTACCTACCTATCTACTTACCTATCTACCTGTTTGTCTACCTACCTACATACCTGTCTGTCTGTCTGTCTGCCTATCTATCTACCTATCTACCTATCTACATGTCTGTCTACCTACCTACCTACCCACCTACCTACCTGCCTACCAATCTACCTATCTCCATATCGCCTTATCTCCCTATCTCCCTCCCTCCCTACCCACCTACCTCCCTGCCTATCTACCTATCTCCCTCCCTCCCTCCCTCCCTACTTACCTATCTATCTACCTACCTGTCTACTTACCTATCTATCTATCTATCTACCTACCTACCTACCTGTTTGTCTACCTACCTACCTACCTACCCACCTACCTACCTGCCTACCTACCTACCTACCTATCTCCCTACCTATCTCCCTACCTACCTACCAGCCTGCCTGCCTACCTACTTACCTACCTGTCTGTCTGTCTGTCTGCCTGCCTGCCTGCCTGCCTGCCTGCCTGTCTGTCTGTCTGCCTGCCTACCTACCTACCCGCCTACCTGCCTACCTATCTCCCTATCTCCCTCCCTCCCTACCCACCTATCTATCTATCTATCTATCTATCTATCTATCTATCTATCTATCTATCTATCTATCTATCTATCGACCTACCTACCTACCTACCTACCTACCTACCTATATTTATAGGGACTGAGATTTCTAGTGCTTTCTTAGGCATGGAAGCTAACTGGTGGGACTTTGGATAAATCACTTTCTCAGTCCAACCTACCTCACAGGTTGTTGTGGGAAACTAGGGGGAGGAAGCAATATTGTATATATTCACCAACTTGAATTAGTTACAGAATAATAATGGTGGGATTATATATATACCTATATACCTATATACATACATACATACATACATACATACATACATACATACATACACACACACATACACATACACACACACACACACACACACACACACACACACATATATATATATATACTGTATACAGACGAACACTATACAGAAGCCTGAGGATGGCAGATGAGATTCTGCCAAAACATTGCTACAACTTTAAAAGCACAACTACAATGACGTGGGAAAGTACCCGAACGAAGCTGAATGCCATACATGTAAGTACCCGCAAAAACTTAAGAAAACAAATATATATGGGTTTGTCTGTGTGTCAGACTTTCACAGCCATTTCTGTTTTAAATTTGGTGCTAGCCTCGTGTTGTGTCAGAATAGTTTTTCCTTCATCCTGATTGGTTGAGAGTCTTGGTCTGTCTTTATTAGTCTTGGAGTTTGCTGTGTTTAGCTTGACTGATGTTTCTAATATCTTCTGTCTGTTTTGTGGCTTTTTTTTTTGTCTTGATTGGCTGGCAACATTGTGTTTCCTGTATTGGAGGCTTTTAGTGTGGCTTGGCTCCAGGTAAATGGACAGCTATCATTTATTAGGAAGCTAGGTTTCATCTGGGTGCCTGGTTGGGGTGTGTTTGAGCTGGAGGTATCGGGGGTTCTGTTTGTGCCCAGGTGTTTGCCTGGCTTGCGGTGTGGAAATTCTTTTGTTTGAGAGTGCAGGCTTCCAGATAATTGACAGTCTGGTGGAGTCATCTCTTCTATTCATGCTTTCAGGTCTTTTTTCAATCTCTATGGCTTCTCTGATAATTCTGGAGCTGGGGTTTTCTATAGTGGCTAGAGTGATGGTGCCACTGAAGTCGATGCTGTGACCTGTGGCTTTCATGTGTTGGACTAGTGAGGAAGTGTATTCCAGCTTTTTTACTTCATTTTTGTGTTCATTCAGGCGGATACTTATTCTTCTATTGGTCTGTCCGTTGTATGTGGCAGGTCATGATGCACAGGGGACTTCTTATGTGCCTTGGTTTTCCAGGTCAATTTTATCTTTGGGGTTTCTTAGGATGGCTGCTATTTTTCTGTCTGTTTTGAAGGCAGTCTTGATGTGATGCCTGTGTAGTACATTACTGATTTTGTCAGTAGTACCTCTTATGCAGGGCAGGGCAGCTGTTCCATAGGTCTGTTAATCTTCTGGGTCTCTATTATGTCTCAGTGCATTTTTGTGGATCAGGCCTGTGATTTTGCTTTTGTGGAAGCCATTGGCTGTCAGTACTTTAGTCAGGGTGCACAGTTCAGTCTTTATGTGATACACACACAAACACACACACACAAACGTCCCTGAGCTGTCTAGCAAAGAAATGCCTTTGGACAACATCATAAAAATATAATAACATGCTCTCTATTAGTCGCTTGGTTACATATGTACATACTTTACTGTGTGCCTCTTTTGATAATATTCCCTATCACAAGTAATTGCTTTGATATGCTTGTTCAATTTAGATGGTTCTTCCCTCTGCTGAATTTGTAATTTAAAGAAAGGGGTTACATTTAACATTGCAAAATGATTTTTATTTAAGCATATTATTGAAAACATTTTTATAAAGAAGGTTTTGAGCTGTGGATGCACATTCCAATGGCATTCATTACATTCTTCCCATTATGCATGATATCACTTCAGCATTTCCAGTAAAAAGGACAAACAGTTTCGTGGCCTCTTAGACTAACATATTTATTATGACCAAAGCTTCCAGAGGTCACAATCCCCCATTACGTATTTCATCCTGGGACAAAGTTTTAAAGACATGCTGCTGTAGTCTAAAGCAGGGGCTGCCAAACTTTTGGACCTCAGGGACCACCAAACTCATAATTTTAAATCCCGTGGACCACTAATATGAATTTTGAGTGATGATGGCTTGCTGACATTGGTGGGAGGGGGGGGAGGGAGGGAGGGAGGGAGAGAGAAAGAGAGAGAGATACGATCTAACCTTGGAGGGCTGGTGGTGATGTTCTCTCTCTTTCTGTCTCTGTCTCTGTCTCCCTGTCTCTCTGTCTCCTTCTCTCTCTCTCTCTGTCTCTCTCTCTGTCTCTCTCTCTCTCCCCCCCCTCTCTCACACACACATACACAGGTCCCTCACACATCCCCACCCACTCCAAGGCTACCACATTTCTAACCTGCTTTTCAGCTCCATTCTTGGGGGGGGGGGAGAGAGAGAGAGAGAGACGGTATCCTGCGATCCCAAATAAAGACCGATTGATCAGTAGGAAAATGGGGTGGTGTATTTTCCTGCAGACTTTTTTGGGGGATTTTCCCAGGGTCTCTGCAGAAAAAGAAAAAGCAGCAAAGACCCTGGGAAAATCCCCAAAAACTCAGCAGGAAAATTCCCCGCCCCATTTTCCTACCAATCAATCATTCTTTATTTGGGATCACAGGATACCATCTCCAGCTCTGTTCTTGGGGGGGGGGGGGGAGAGACTTTTGGCTTCATGCAAGGAAAGCAGCAGAAGTCTTTCTTTCTCTCCCCTAAACTCTGCCAGGATGGCACAGCCCCTTGAAGCAGGATGTCTTGCAGGTTCCCAAAGACTCATTTCTGGCAGAGTTTGAGGGAGAGAAAGAAAGACTTTTGCTGCTTTCCTGGCATGCAGTCAAAAGCAGCAGAAGAAGAAAGAAGCGGAAAGAAGCAGCCAGGTGGCCAGGTGAGGTGCATGGGGAGAGTGGGGCAAATCCTGCCCCTCCACCCTTTCCCTCCTCCCCTCACTACCTCATGTTGTTTGCAATTCAAGTGACGCAAGCGTTGTGTTCTCGCAGGCCATGTGGGTGGCACAGCCTTGTGTTCTTGTGCTACCTGGATTAATTGCTTTGGGTGTGTGTGTGTGACATTTCTCTGCAGACCACCAAAATTTTATCGCAGACCACCAATGGTCCTCACCCTGCCGGTTGGCAACCACTGGTCTAAAGGAGCCCAAAAGGAAAGGAAATGCAGAGAGATCTTATTAAGTAGACAGTTATCTACAAAAGCCTTCCCCCCCCCCTCACAGGTGATTAGTCATATGATACTGCAAAACTATTTGTTGTTGTCTGGCTGCAAGAGACTAACATGGTTACCCCCTGATGATACCAGGGTTGCTCATTTTCCAGCTATCAAATTGGAAAAGCTCCCAGCCATCAAATTCATTAGCAAAATTTACACTGTGTGGAATTTCTTTTCCAGGAGTGTGGTGAAGGGCTCTAGATCATTAAAGTAATTGTCTTCCCCTTAAGTGTTTACTTGTCTATTGATCTAGATGGGGCCAGTAAGGACACAGCTTTGTCTTCCTGTCTGTTGCGCTGAAATGAATGCTTCTTATAGTGTTATGTCTGGGCGGATGGGCGCAATAACGGAGACGAGACCTCGGATAGTGACTTCAACTCTTTATTAGTGACTTCTGATCAGAGCGAAAAAGTCTGGCTGCAGCAGCTCCTTTTATAGAGCTCGCTGCTGCTAAAGCGTCCAATGACAAGGATTTAAGCTTGCCGCGCTTGGGTTGCCCAATCACGGCAGCCCGTTAACCAGCCAATCGGATTAGCCCGGAGCGGCCAATCACAACCTGCTGTTAGCGGACCAATCAGGTTTGCAGGATTACGAGCCTGCTAGTCCGGAACATATAGTATATTGGTCGAAAACGGTATTTGCTACTGGACTGTTAAGTTAGGAAAGCCTCTCTGTTCCTCATCAGAGGGAAACCCTTCCAGTGCCACACGGGATGGAGAGAGCTCTGGCTTGTGAAAACTCACCTTACAGAATGCTCACCTATAAGATGCCACAAAACTACAGCCACACTTTTCAAGTGGGGCAACATGTTCACTTCCAAAACCACCACTCCTCATCGCAATGCCGCCATCTCCTTCCTCAGTCATTTTTGTAGTGTGGTAAAATTGTAAGGCTTGCCAAGAATGCAAAAAAGCAGCATTTATTATTCCCCCACTCATTGTCCCAAAGGTGCTTTTCCAAAAGGTAACTTGACTTGTTTTTGTTTTCTTCTTTGAAAACGTTTTGCTTCTCTCCCAAGAACCTTTTTCAGCTTCTTGGATGAGAAGTGAAACTTTTTCAAGGAAAAAATATCCCAAGAAAGTCCACTTATCTTTTGGAAAAAGCACAGTTTGAAACAACCATGACTTGAATGATTGAGAATCTCCATTGACATCCCCCCCACTGATTATAAAAAAGAGCTTGCTGTAATTTGCTATTCTGCTGCCTGCGCTCCTGAATTTCTCTCTAACTGCCATTTCCATTCTCTAAATTTTCTTCGGTGTCCTGTTTTTTTATTTATTTGTCTGCTTTTTTCTCCTCCCTTCCTGGGGGAATAGCAATAGCAATAGCACTTAGACTTATATACCACTTCATAGTGCTTTACAGCCTTCTCTAAGTAGTTTTACAGAGTCAGCCTCTTGCCCCCAACAATCTGGATCTTCATTTTACCCACCTCGGAAGGATGGAAGGCTGAGTCAACCTTGAGCCTGGTGAGATTTGAACTGCCAAAATGCAGGCAGCTGGCAGTCAGCAGAAGTAGCCTGCAGTGCTGCACTCTTAACTACTGCACCACCACGGCTCTTTCTCCAAGTGCTTTCTCTTCCCAAAATCCTGAGAAAGCAGAGCTTAGGCCTGAGAAAGAACCCTAGGCCAGGCCTGACATTTACTGAAGAAAATGAACAGCACTGAACTGTGACAAAAATAATCTGCAGGTCCTTCCATGCCTTAGGGTTGGAATAGCTAAGTCATATGAGCACTCCTTGGGCAATTGCCAAACTTCTTACCATATCACTTTAAAATGACATTAGACAAATCTTAGAAAATGGAGAACCAGTTGGTGATTGCAGACTATTGATTTGTTTGGAAGTGTGTCCATTTGCCTAGTAAACATCTGATTAAGGGTTGGGAATTCGAGGAGCAAACTCAGCACTCTGGGTTTTTTTTATTTTGTTGTTTTATCTCATTGTTGTGCACCACCCAGAGTTGTCTGTGGTGAGTTGCAGAGGTGGTATTCAGCAGATTCTGACCAGTTCTGGAGAACCAGTAGTGGAAATTTTCAGTAGTTTGGAGAACCGGCAAATCCCACCTCTGACTGGCTCCTCCCCGGTCTATTCTCTGCCTCCCAAGTCCCAGCTGATTGGCTGGGTCTTCTTTGGTTGCCCTAATCAGGAGAACGGAGCTGGAAAGCAGGTTAGTGGGGTGGGGAGGGAATGGAGATTTTACAGCAATCTTCCCCCAAGAATTGGGAAGCAATGGAGAGTTTACAGTATCCTTCCCCTGCTGGGCCTACCAAGTCATGCCCACTGGACCGATAGTAAAAAATTTTGAATCCCACCACTGGTAGCCATATTATGCTCACAATGGAAATGACATTATATATTGCTTGTAGGGTTTGTAGCACCTTCTCAAAATAAAAATTGTTCTCTGATTTCTAAAAATTACCTCAAATGGAAAACTTTTTATAAAAAAAGATAGTTGAAAACTAATAGGTGGAAATGCGTTTGTGGCAAAACAAACAAACAAACAAACAAACCCCGTGACACTTCAAAAAAATTATTATTTTATTTTTGTACCACTCTCTATCATCTGAGGAGGACAAATGGGTTATTGAGCACCCAGATACAGGTAGATATATAAATGACCCTACACAAAATATGCCAGGTTTTCAACTACCACTCCAGCAATGGACAGCTTTGAATAGGATTTGCACCTCATATGGCGTTTGACAGGATTTCCTGTATAAATAGTACAGCATCCTCCCCTCTGTGTGACTGAGGGATGCATACTAAACCGTAGATCACACTGTGACCAGCTGTAAGTTGAGGGCCTATACTGGTCCAGTGTCTGATTTGTTTCACGTAAAATTATGCTGCACTTCAGTAGATGGCCTAGAGTTGGTATCTGAATACAGATCTATTTGACATTCATATTTTACTGTTTTTTAAAAAAATTAGGTGAAATGTTAATGTACATTGCAAATCCATGTATGTTATGACAAAGGCGAAATGAATGCATAAATAAGTGGACAAACTTGCTAAAGTATCATTCCCAGTATTCTCAGCCAACATTTTGGCTGAGAATGTTGGAAATGATAGTTTAACAAGTTTGTATGGGATTCCAGGAATCGTGATTCAGCAACGTTGGAAGTCCACAGGTTCCTCAACACTGTTGAAGATAATATTGAGAATTCTTGCTTAATTTGGACAAAGTTCAAGTGACAGCCCCACTGAAAAGGATTGACTTGTTTGCAGGTTTGCTTCATTTTGCTGACAGCAGATGGCAGCCCCTAGCTTGGTTGATCTTGGAAAAGCTAAGTAGGGTTGGACCTGGTTTATTCTTGGATGGGAAACTAGTAGGAGAACATTTATGGGAAATAGCAATGGCAGATTGTTGGCAAGAATGCCTTAATTCCAGGTAGACTTTCCCTTTTCCCAGTTTTGGTCACCACATTACAAAAAAGGCTTTGGAAAAAGTGCAAAGAAGAGAAACTAAGAGGATTAAAGGCCTGTAGACAAAAATATATGAAGAATGGCTGCAGAACTGGATATGACTAGTCTACAGCAAAGAAATAGGGACATGATAGCAATATTCCAGTATTTGAGGGGCTGCCACAAAGAAGACGGAGGTCAACTTATTTTCCAAAGCACCAGAAGTCAAGACAAGAAACTATGGATGGAAACCGGACTTCCGGTTTGAGTTTCTTCGGTGACAGACCGAAATCTCGTCTCTGCGAGGCTTCTATCTGTGCTTGCCGCTGGAGCGCCCCAAGCCGGCTGGTTTCGGGGCTAAGCCATCCCGTAGAGGTGGTGAAGAAGGGGGAGACTTCCTGCAGGATTGAGGAGAGCTGCATCTCTCCTCCCCAGCTGGCCATTACTCCCTTTCCCGAAGGCGGTTGTAACGGTGGTCAGAAATGGCCACCACAAAGAAGAACTCGACCAGAAAAGAATGTGCAGGAAGATAAGAAGACAAAGTTTTGGTTGACCAGGTCAAATAGCAAAAGCAACAAATAAGGTACCCTGGAATTGAAATTACTTTTTTTAAAAAAATGTTCCCTAAGAAGATTTTTAAGCTGCGAAGGAGAGAGAAAGGGGAAAATATTTGGGTTTTTTTTTCTCCTTTTCCTATATTGACAGCTAAGAGATTTAAGCAAGAAATTGGAAAAAAAATCCACTCTGACATTAATAGACATTTAATGCTGAAAATAAAAAGTCAAAGGGATAATAAAGATTTCTGGATAATCAAAAGCTTTTGAAAACAGGAAAGGAGAGAAAAAGGATAAAAGGGCAGGATCTGGAAGGGAGGAGACTGCCTGGAATTAAAAAGAACTTACAGCAAGATCTCAACAAGACTTCCAAAAGATACATTTTAACTGAAATATCGCAACAAAAACCTCAGCAAGAGAAAGTGGAAAAAGAAATAAGAAGAAATAACTTGGGACTATCTGGATTACTTGATGATTTCTGGATTTTTGGTTATTGTATTTGAATCACTAAAATCAATCAGGTGGTTGTTTAAAACTGTTTAAAATGGCTCCACTTTTAGAAGAACTGAAAATGGAACTTTAAAAGTACAAAGAAGATGCACAAGAAGGGAGAGGTTCTTTTGGCTTTGTATTTCAGTTTTTAGAAATGGAAATTTGGAATTATGAGAGACAACAAGAAATGCCTGCAGAACAAGAAGATTGCAACAAAGAAGAAGCCATCTTTAATGAACAAGTAATCTAAGTGGGGGGGGGGGGAAGGAAAGGGAGGGGAGGGGGAAGAGAATGGAAAGTTTAAGATTGGGAAAAACAACTCAAAAAAATAGAGTGAAAAATAAGTATAAAATCAGAAAGCAACAGAAGAGGGAAATGCAGAAGAGAGAATTAGAAGTAGAGAGACAAGGGTAAAAAGGGGAGGAAGAAGATGAGAGGGAAGAAAGAAAGGAAAAGAAGTTATAAAGGACAGAAGCAAAATATAGACAAACAGGGCCTATTTAGAGATAATGGGTGAAAATTTAATGGAAAAGGGGATTCTGCAAAGATACATAAGATAGTATTGTTATATTAGAAATAGAAATAATTTTAGAAAATATGAAACAATGTATGATTAAAATGTTTGATAAAATAGCTATTGTAATTCAGTGGAATGCTTGTCAATAAACAAATGTAACAAAATGAATATTTAATGATTTACAAAACATATGTGAAGAGAAATAAGGGAAAAATTAATTATGGAGATTATATGTGTCTTTAAGGAAGTGTGATATTTAATTGAAAAGAAGTGTTAAAGATGTTAATATGTTAATGATTATTAATGATAGAACTGAATTGGAATGGAATGAGGATTTATAATTACATATATTTATAATCTTTTTTTTTTTTTTTGAAGAATATAGTGTGTATTATAAGAATGTACCAAGCAGAGGTTAAATATCTGGGGATATATTTGACAGCAAGATGTAGCACATTAAAAGAGAATAATTATATTAAACTCAAACAACAGATAGCTACAGATTTGAAGAAGTGGGAAAACTTGCAATTGTCATTAATAGGGAGAATTTCAACAATCAAGATGAATATTCTACCTAGAATTTTATTTTTGTTTCAAACAATACCAATTAGGCTTGGAAA
This sequence comes from Hydrophis major, assembly GCA_033807585.1. Classification (NCBI taxonomy): domain Eukaryota; kingdom Metazoa; phylum Chordata; class Lepidosauria; order Squamata; family Elapidae; genus Hydrophis; species Hydrophis major. The sequence continues at coordinate 245,638,588 of CM066328.1, read as the reverse complement.
AGACTATTTTGAAGATTTAAATAAAATCATGTTGAAGTTTATATGGCAAGGTAAAAAAGCGAGAATAAAGCTAAATCTTTTGCAAGACGCTAGAATTAGAGGAGGTTTTGGCCTGCCTAATTGGGAATTGTATTATCAAGCTGCAAATTTGATGTAGGTTAAAGAATGGATAACATTAAGAAAGCATAGATTGTTGACATTAGAAGGGCATGATTTGCTGTTTGGCTGGCATGCTTTTTTATGGTATAAGGGAACTAAAACACAGGGTTATTTTAGAAGACACTATATGCGGGAGTCTTTGTGGTTAAACTGGGAGAAGATAAAAAGACAATGTTATTTGAAAATTCCAGTTTGGTTATCGACTATTGAAGCATTTTCCTATCCTATAATTTATAAGAAGGAACAAACAGTTAGATATGGGGAACTCTTGGATGAAAAGGGTGAACTTAAAACGACCCAAAACTTAGAGGAACAAGGTATAAGGATGAATTGGCTTTCATATGCACAAATACATTCAAGGTATGATGAAGATTCTAAAACGGAGGGATTCTATGATAAGCAGACTGATTTAGATAAGATCTTGATGGGTACTGATGAGAAGGTGATTAAAAAATTATATGGTTATTTACTGGGAATGAAATTAGAGGAAGAACAAGTCAAAGAAACTATGATTGTTTGGGGGAAGAATTTTGGATATGGGATTGATCTAGAGAAATGGCAGAAATTGTGGTCTCAAAATTATAAAATGACAATGTCAACAGCATATAAAGAAAACTTGTATAAGATGTTTTACAGGTGGCACTTTCCCCCGACAAGAATAGCAAGAATGTTTAAGAACAAATCTGAAAAATGCTGGAAATGTCATCAGATACCCGGCTCGTATTACCATATGTGGTGGACTTGTGAGGACGCTAGAAAATATTGGACTATAATTCGCATGTGGTTGGAAAAAATGACAAAGAAACGCATGGACTTGAAACCAGAGATCTTCTTATTGGGAATTTTACCTGATATATATAGTAAAGATTTGAAGTACCTGATTGTAAATGTATTAACAGCGGCTAGGATTGTATTTGCTAAAAATTGGAAGAATGAGAAAATACCATTACAGGAAGAAATTATTAAGAAAATATTGGAATGTGCTGAGATGAGTAGATTGACATTTGAGATTAGAGAGCAAGAGGATAAACAATTTTATGAAATTTGGGATCTTTTTTATAAATGGCTAGATGATAAAATACGATAATAGAATATTTAGAATGCTAGACAGTAAGGAATATCTTTATTTTGCTATTATTTTGTTATTTGACATTATATTTATCAAGGTTTTTTTAGGATTGATTTGATATGATTATATGATTTGTTATAGAGTAAACTGGTTTAAAGTATTGTTAGCTCATAAAGCATGAATGATTAAAAATATAGTCAAAAACTTCTTTTTTTAGTGATATTAGGATATATAAGTTTGGATTGACAATATGAGTTGTTATGTAACATAATTGTAATTGAGACTACAGAATGAATGCACAAAAATGATAAACCAACTGACACACTGGATGTACATATGAGAGTTGATGTTTTTATGTTTTGTTTGTCTTGTTTGTTTGTAGAAAATTAATAAAATCTTTTTCCAAAAAAAAAAAAAAAGAATGTACCAAGCAGAATTCGATTGGAAGTTATGTATTATGTATTATATTGAAGGTCATAACCTTAAGGTATATATTGAAGTTTAAATAAGCATTGAATGGATGTAATTAAAAGATATAAAGGTGTCATACTCCAATGAGTAACTACAGGAGAAAACTTGTTTAATGAGAAAAGATAATATGAAATTGAAACAGAGCAGACAAAAGTATAAATATAATGATTTGAATTGAGATGAGATAATCAAAATAAAATTGAGAAAATTAAAAGAGGGGAAAAACTATATAGAAAATGTAGAATAATATAAGATATGGAATAGAACACAAAAAGGAGCCTGAAATTGAGTTTTGTGTCTGTATAAAGAAGTTCAACCTGGGACCATGCTATTTTCAAAAAAGGATGTTTTACTTGTATTTTGTATGTGTGAAAACCCAAATAAAACTTTATTAAAAAAAAAAAGAAAGAAACTATGGATGTAAACTAATCAAGGCCAGAAGCAACGTGGAATTAAGGAGAAACTTCCTAACAGTGAGGACAATTAACCAGTGGAACAGCTGGCCTTTAGAAGTTGTGGAGGCTGCATCACTGGAGGTTTTTTTAAGATGAGACTGGACAACCACTTGTCTGAAATGGCATAGGGTCTCCTGCTTGAGCAGGGAGCTGGACTAGAAGACCTCAAAGGTCCCTTCCAGCTCTATTCTGATTGATTGGACTGCCTTACCATGTAATCACCAAGCCTAGTGCCATATCCTCTTCTTTTTAACTTGCCCTCCTCCTAATGGTGAGCACACTAGTTGCATTCCAGTGGCAATGACGTTCACTGAGCATGGTCAGTAGAGTAACCACACTGGCCGAGGGATAGTGACTATTGTAGTTGAGCACACCCAAAGAACAACAGCTCTGGAGGGGCCTCTCTTTTGTTCATAGTGTGGCAAGGCTGCCAGCTAAAGTTCTGAGAAGTGTCCTTTCTCTGCTGTACCTGTTCTGTAGACCTTCAAGTCTGTCCCTGATAAGGTCCCAATGAGCCAATATTTCTAATGACAAAACTCAGAGGGAAAAAATGAAAAGCAGGTGAGCAATCCAAACTGTCAAAAGGGCCAGAGGAGTCTTGTTCCATTTCAAGCCTGTCTTCTATACAATATATAGAAGCTGGCAGCTTGCCTATCTCATGGGATGCCCACAATGTGCAAAGGGAAAAAGGAAGGCAGCCGTCTTTTGAAGACAGCTGGTGCATTAGAGATGAACTCCTCTGGATGCTGTACATAAAATAGACTTCAGATCTGAAAGAAAACAAAGGCTAACCAGGGAGCAAATTACTTCTGTAGCAGGGAGTGGAACAAGCTGAAAAGATGGCATCCGGAGACTTGGGGGCTTTTCTGCTACTAGAGTTGCAGATTTCTTTTGGGTTGAAGATTTCTCCTCAGGAGGATGTTAAAAACTACTTCAAAGCTTTGCTAAAGGCTTATTCTTCATGCAGGAGATGTGCAAGAAGTGAAAGGCCACATCCTTGATTGGCTTCTTCTGAATTGCTGATTTCTGTGTAAAGTATATTACAGACTGGAAGGCTTTCAGAGTTCTTGTGACACTTCAGATATGTCATCAATTATTTGCTTTGGTGGGAAGGGATAAGTTTTCTTTCCAAAATCACCCTCTTAAATAAAGAGATGCTACCTATGCTCCCTATCCATAAAACACTCAAGGAGGTTTTTTCCCCATTCTAGGTGATAAGTAACAATAGCCAAGAGCATAATAATAATAACACAGCAGAAAAGAAGAGAAAACACTGGTGAAAAAAATCACAAAATAGAAAGACTTGCAAATAGAAATAGAATGACTGTGGCAAAGAAAGCAAGGGTGGTGCCAATAGTAATTTGTGCCTTGGGTGCAATCTGAAAACAACTGGAGTACCACTTGAACGCCCTTGGCATTGACAAAATCACATTGGTCAATTGCAAAAGGCAGCTTTACTTGAAACAGCTTATATCTGGCGACACTATCTTTAACGCATCAAAATACAACATTTGTCTGTTCCAGGTCCTTGGGAAAGACTTAATACATGCAACAAAACAGCAATAGCCAATAGCGCTTCGATTTATATACCACTTTATAGTGCTTTGCAGCCTTCTCTAAACGGTTTACAGAGTCAGACTATCGCCCCCAACAACCTGGATCTCCATTTTACTGACCTCGGAAGGATGGAAGGCTGAGTCAACCTTGAGCCTGTCAGGATCGAACCGCTGGCAATTGGCAGAATTAGCCTGCAATACTGCATTTTAACCAGAGGTGGTATTCAGCAGGTTCTGACCAGTTCTGGAAAACTGGTAACAGAAATTTTGAGTAGTTGGGAGAACCAGCAAATCCCATCTCTGACTGGAGATTTTACAGTATCCTTCCCCTGCCACACCCACCAAGCCATGCCCACAGAGCCGGTAGTAAAAAAATTTGAATCCCACCACTGATTTTAACAACTGCGTCATCACAGCTCATGCCAAATCTAATCTAAACATCTGATTGACTGTGCAAAGAACCATAATATAGTAATAGCAAACCTTCAAGGATGAATCTACAAGATAAACTGGGAAGGAAGATGCCCAGAGAAGGGATGTTCTCCTGACACAAAATATTTCAGATGGGATATAAAATTCTTGACATGGATTCTACTTATTTCTGATTCTTTGTGTGTACACAGATGTATAACGCACACACACTTACAGTATAGTTTGCCTCTATCTATTCTCTCTTGAGAATGGCCATGGGAATCAAATTGCACCCTCACAATTACGTGCCAAATGTTTGAGCAATTTGAGATTGATCATCAGTTCCTTGTGGGAGAGGACACACGACAGCACATCCTGGGCTTAAACGAAGACTTGTGTTGAAGTGCACACACTGTGATTCATTAGTTCAGGATTGGAAAATTTGCAGTTTGAATTTTTAGGGAAGGAGGAAAGCCTGGAGGAGAGGAGGGAATTCAGGTGGTCCTTGAGCTACAAGTGACCATTCAAAGTTACAACGGCTCTGAAAAAAGTAACCATTTTTCACACTTAGGATGGTTGCAACCATCCTTATGGTCACATGATCAGAATTCAGATGCTTGACAACTGGTTCACATTGACGGTGGCTGCAATGTCCTGGAGTCAGGTGATCCGCTTTTTTTTTTTAAAGAAAATTTTATTAATTTTCTACAAACAAACAAGACAAATAAAACATTAAAACATTCAACTCTCGTATGTACATCCAGTGTGTCAGTTGGTTCATCATTTTTGTGCATTCATTCTGTAGTCCCAGTTACAATTATGTTACATAACAACTCATATTATCAATCCAAACTTATATATCCTATAATCACTAAAAAAAAATAAAAAAATTTTTTGACTATACTTTTAATCATTCATGCTTTATGAGCTAACAATACTTTAAGCAGATTATTCAACAAATCATATAAACATACCAAATCAATCCTAAAAAAACCCTTTATAAATATAATATCAAGTAACAAAATAACAGCAAAATAGCAAGATAAAGATATTTCTTACTATCTAAAATATTCTATTATCGTATTTTATCATCTAGCCATTTATAAAAAAGATCCCAAATTTCATAAAATTGTTTATCCTCTTGCTCTCTAATTTCAAATGTCAATCTGCTCATCTCAGCACATTCCAATATTTTCTTAATAATTTCTTCCTGTAATGATATTTTCTCATTCTTCCAATTTTTAGCAAATACAATCCTGGCCGCTGTTACTACATTTACAATCAGGTATTTCAAATCTTTACTATATATATCAGGTAAAATTCCCAATAAGAAGATCTCTGGTTTCAAGTCTATATGCTTCTTTGTCATTTTTTCCAGCCACATGCGAATTATAGTCCAATATTTTCTAGCATCCTCACAAGTCCACCACATATGGTAATACGAGCCGGGTATCTGATGACATTTCCAGCATTTTTCAGATTTGTTCTTAAACATTCTTGCTATTCTTGTCGGGGGAAAGTGCCACCTGTAAAACATCTTATACAAGTTTTCTTTATATGCTGTTGACATTGTCATTTTATAATTTTGAGACCACAATTTCTGCCATTTCTCTAAATCAATCCCACAAAATTCTTCCCCCAAACAATCATAGTTTCTTTGACTTGTTCTTCCTCTAATTTCATTCCCAGTAAATAACCATATAATTTTTTAATCACCTTCTCATCAGTACCCATCAAGAACTTATCTAAATCAGTCTGCTTATCATAAAATCCCTCCGTTTTGGAATCTGCATCATACCTTGAATGTATTTGTGCATATGAAAACCAATTCATCCTTATACCTTGTTCCTCTAAGTTTTGGATCGATTTAAGTTCACCCTTTTCATCCAAAAGTTCCCCATATCTAACTGTTTGTTCCTTCTTGTAGATTATAGGATAGGAAAATGCTTCAATGGTCGATAACCAAACTGGAATTTTCAAAAAACATTGTCTTTTTATCTTCTCCCAGTTTAACCACAAAGACTCCCGTACATAATGTCTTCTAAAATAACCCTGTGTTTTAGTTCCCTTATACCATAAAAAAGCATGCCAGCCCAACAGCAAGTCATGCCCTTCTAATGTCAACAACCTTTGTTTCCTTAATCCATTCTTTGACCCACATCAAACTTGCAGCTTGATAGTACAATTCCCAATTAGGCAGGCCAAAACCTCCTCTAATTCTAGCATCTTGCAAAAGCTTTAGCTTTATTCTCGCTTTTTTCCCTTGCCATATAAACTTCAACATAATTTTATTTAAATCTTCAAAATAGTCTTTTCCAAGCCTGATTGGTATTGTTTGAAACAAAAATAAAATTCTAGGTAAAATATTCATCTTAATTGTTGAAATTCTCCCTATTAATGACAGTTGCAAGTTTTCCTACTTCTTCAAATCTGTAGTTATCTGTTGTTTAAGTTTATTATAATTATTCTCCTTTAATGTGCTACATCTTGTTGTCAAATATATCCCCAGATACTTAACCTTATTTGTAACTTGAATTTTCAAAAGATCTGCCAGTTCTTCTCTCTGTCTCAATAGCATATTCTTTGTCAAAATCTTTGTTTTATCTTTATTTATTTTCAAACCAGCCACCTCTCCATATGTCTCTATCCTTTCCAATAACTTTGGAGCTGTTTCTAGTGGGTCTTCCAAAATAAAAGCTAAATCATCAGCAAAAGCTTGTAGCTTAAATTCTTCCTTCTTAATTTTCATTCCTTTTATGCTTTTATCATCCCTAATATTTCTATTCAACACTTCCAAGGTCAACACAAATAGCAAAGGAGATAGGGGGTATCCTTGTCTTGTGCCTTTCCTTATATTAATAAAATCTGTAAGTTCCCCTTCCATCATTACCCTTGCTGTCTGTTTATTATATATGGCTTCTATTGCTTGAATAAATTTTTTAGCAAAACCCATCTGCTCCATTAATAATAACATAAATCTCCAGTTCACGTTGTCAAATGCTTTTTGAGCATCTAGGAATATCAAAGCCATTTGCTTTTCAGGATGAGCCTCGTAGTATTCCAAAGTGTCCAAGATTACTCTCATATTGTCTCTGATTTGTCTCTTTGGCAGAAATCCATTTTGATCTGGGTGAATAAAATTATTTAAATATTTTTTAAGTCTTTTTGCTAAGATTGAAGCAAAGATTTTATAGTCTGCATTCAATAAAGAAATAGGTCTATAATTCTTAATTTACAGTGGGTCAGACTCTTCCTTCGGTATAAGTGTAATATAAGCCTCTGACCATGTTTTGGGTATCATCTTTTTTAACATAACTTCATTCATAACTTCTAACAATGAGGTGCTCAAAGATTCTTGAAATATTTTATAGAATTCTGCTGGAAGCCCATCTGGACCCGGTGCTTTCCCATTATTTTGTCTCTTAAATGCTTCATTTAGTTCCATCATTGTTATATTGCTTTCTAGCATTTCTTCAGTCTCTTTAGGTATCTTCGGTAAATTAGCTTCCTGTAAATACTGTTTGACTTTTTCCTCATCAATATTCTCTTGTTTATATAGTTGCCCATAAAAATCTCGAATAATTTCTTTTTTCTCCTTATTCCCATAACAAACTTGGCCTTGTTCATCTATTAACTTCAATATTTTTCTTGATTCCTTCTCTTTTCTCAATTTATATACTAGTCATCTACCTGGTTTATTTGCATCTTCAAAATAATTCTGTTTAGAGTTTCTGATTTTCTGTGCCAGTTCTTCTTTCTCTATTAATTCCATTTTATGTTTAATTACATCCAGCTTCAATTTCATATCCTTTTTCTGTGGCATTTTCTGTAATTCTTTTTCAAGAATTTTATACTCATCTTCCAAGGCCTTAGAAGCTTGCCTTTTCCTTATATTCTTTTTTCTTGTATAATCTATTATCAAACCTCTAGCGTATGCCTTCATTGTATCCCACACATTCTGCGTTGAAGTATCTTCTTTTTTATTTTCTCTGAAGAAAAAAGCCAATTCCTTCTCCATCCATTGTGTAAAATCTTTCTCCTTTAAAATAGTATTATTTAATGTCCATCTCGATCTTTTTTTTTGTCCCTTCCATTTAATTGTCATTGGGCTATGATCTGCCCAAGTACTTGTTTCAATATTTGTTTCTTGAATATTGGATATTAATTTTGTTGAGATCCAAATCATATCTAATCTGGACCATGATAGATGTCTATTTGAATAAAAAGTATATTGTTTAGCTTTAACATTTCTTTCTCTCCAAATATATCTTTTAAAGTTAATTCATCTGTCATTTTTAAAAAAGACCTTGGGAGAGCCTTTCTATTTTGCTTTGTTGTTGTTGCTATATAGTCCAATTTATTGTCCACAATTCCATTAAAATCTCCCATCATAATTATATTAACATAGTCCAGTCCGATTATTTTCATGTGAAGTTTTTTTTATAAAACTCTTCTTGTTTATCATTCGGAGCATAAATTGCAATCAAGAGTATTTTTATATTATTGTCCATTATTTCTACCATTAATACTCTTCCATCTTCATCCGTGTAAATCAATTTTGCTGGGATAGCCTCTTTAATGTATAGAACCACTCCTCTTTTCTTACATTGAGTCAAAGAAGTAAATATTTTCCCCAATTTTGGTGTACTAACAATTGTTCATGTTGTTTTTTAATATGAACTTCTTGTAGACAAATTATATCAAATTTTAATTTCTCTAATTTATGAAAAATTTTCCTTCTTTTAACAGCTGAATTAAGTCCATTTATATTCATTGTAATCAGTTTTTTTTTCTTCCATGATTATGCTTTATATTTAGGTCTAACCGCTCTTGTGGATCTCACTTCACGCTGTTCTTTGCTATCCATCTGTCCCCCTACTGCTCCTTTCTCTTTTTCAGTCTCCAGTTGTTCCTCTTGAAACTCAATTAATGAGACCTCTTTCTCTGCCTCCTCTCTTCTTCCTCCAAAAAATTCTGCATGGAAAAGTTCCGCTTTCTCAATTGAATCAATTCTATATCTCTGCTCTTGCCACCTAAACATTAGTCCTTCTGGAATCAGCCATCTATAATTCACTTCGTTTTCCAATAGCATTTTGGTCAGAAATCAATATTCTCTTCTCATCTCTCTCACTCTTCTGGGTATTTGTTTTAAAACCATAACCTCTTTACCTTTGTATTTCAATGTTTTCTCTCTTACTACTTGTAATATATGCGTTTTAATGGATTTTTTGGTAAATCTAATATGGACTTCCTTGGGTAATTTATTTCTCATCCCATACCTTATATAGACTCGATATATCTCATCTATTCCATCCATCATCTTTTCCTCTGTAATTTCCAAATCATCTGCCAAAATTTCTATCATTACCGCTGCCAAATTTTCTCCTTTTTCCTCTTCTATATTTTGAAATCTGAGGTAAAATTCTGACATTTCCATCTCCCACCTCAACATCCCACTTTTTTCTTGTTCAACCGTTGTTAATCTACTGTCAATATTTCCAATCTTCTTCTCTCTTTGTTTTCCTTCTTCCTCAATTTTTTGGAATCTCTCCTCATACTTGACCATCATCTGTTTAATATTTTCCACTTTTTCATCAGTCTTCTCTGTTCTTTGTTCAATATTTTCTGTTCTTTGTTCAATATTTTCTGTTCTTTGTTCAATGATGTCTGATTTTATCTTGAGATCTTGGATTCCTTGCATAATCATCTGTAAAGTTACTCTTTCTTGTTTCTTATCTTGCTTCAACATTGTCTGAATTAAACGTTGTCCTCCAGCTGGTGGGGAAGCAGAGGTAGAAGTAGAAATGCCAGATGGTATTGGTTTCCTGCTCATTTCAATGCTTCCAAAGCTTCAAATTCTTCTTGACTTTTAATCCAACTGGTAGAGCAGCCAATTATAATCCAAAATAGAAAACTCCAATAGTAAAAGGCACGAAACCAAAAAAGAAACAGGAAAAAAGGAAGAAGAAAGATCTTCAGGTTCTTCTAGACCCTAATCCAATTATGAAGTAGTCCACCATAAAAAAGAAAAAATAGAAAGGAGAAAAACAAACAAATCCAAAAATAATAATATTGATTAAGAGCAAAAAAAAGAAAAGCAAAAAAAAAGCAAAAAGAGAAAAAACAAAAAGTTCCTTCAGGTTCTTCACACCTTAATCCAGTTGAAAAGTCTCAATAATCAAAAAAGAAAAACAAAGTGGTCCAAAAACATAGATAGGAAAAGCAAAAAAGTCCCAATAAAAAAGAAAAGAAAAATAAAGAAAAAACTCTGAGGCTTTCCCTTTAAAATAAAAGGCAGAAATAAAAATATTACTAGAATTGAAATTTAGAAAAAGGCTGGCGAATAGGATATATATATATATATATATATATATATATATATATATATAGGCACACTGCACTTTATTTATCCAAGGCTCTTGTTATGACTCTCTTCTCCAGCAGCTTCAAAGCCAAACCTCAAGTGTTGAATTATTGATAACAGTCCAGGAAAGCACCTGCAATAATATTTTGCTGTGCTCTCCCTCTATCTTATCACGTTAAAATGTCCTTGAGAAGAGGTCTTTTTGCAATTCTCTCCAATTCAAATAAAATACTTTCAAGCCTCTAGTTGGCAGTGTTGCAAAGTTTCTTAATGCTCTTCCTCCCCCCCAGCCAGAAAAAAGGAGTAATATATACAGAGACAAAAAAAAAAAAAAATAGCCAAAGGGAGCCTCTATCCTAAAGAAAGTTAAAAAATCAAAGGGAGCATAAAAATATATATAAGAGAAAATTCAATCTGGTTACCTACAAAGTCACACTAAAGTCCCCCCAAAAAAATATAGAGAAAAGAAAAAAAAACCCCAAGCCTCAATTTGACACCACTTTAAAAAACGCCGCTCAGACAGTTTCAGTCAAAAAAAAAGTCTCACAGATTTCTTCTTTGATCAGGATGTCCTTTCCAACCTCAGCGAATTTACAACACAAAAGAGTTTTTATCACCCAGCCGACACACTTTCACTCCAGCCACTTTCTTTCCGGAGCTGTCCTGACTTCAGCAGCTATAGAGGCTGCCTCTCCGCCGCCAGCAAAAGGGCTTCTTCCGGATCAAACCAGAGATTTTGCGATATCTCTAGGATCCTGGAACAGTACCCTTCTCAATCCCCGTCTCTACGGGACGGTTTAGGTCCGTTGGGACCGACCAGGGGCGAAAATATCGGCTGCAATCTCAGAGCCCCGAGATCGCAGCTGTATCGCCAAAACGAAGCTCCGCCTTCTCCCAGGTGATCCGCTTTTGTGATCCTTCTGACAAGCAAAGTTAATGGGGAATCCAGGTTCATTTAACAACCGTGTTACTAACTTAACAAATTCAATGATTCACTTAACTGTGTAAAAGTTGGGGCAAACTCCCTTAATGAATGTTTCACTTAGCAACATAAATTTTGGGCTCAATTGTGGTCATAACTCAAGGACTGCCAGTATGAGGGTGGATACATAAAGAGCAGAGGTTGTATTCAGCTGGAGAACTGATAGTGGAAATTTTGAGTAGTTCGGAGAATCGGTAAATACCACCTCTGGTTGGCCCCGCCCCTATCTATTCTCTGCCTCCTGAGTCCCAGATGATCGGCTGGCTCTTCTTTGGTTGCCCTGCACAGGAGAACGGAGCTGGAAAGCAGGGAATGGGATTTTGCAGTAACCTTCCCCTGCCATGCCCACCAAGCCACGCTCAAAAAGCCATGCCCACAGAACCAGTAGTAAAAAAGTTTGAACACCACCACTGACATAGAGGGGCACTCTTGTGTGTATTTCAGAGAACAATGTTCACTTATAGTCTTTGGACTAATAGTCATGACTTTCTCCCCATTAAAGCTTCTAGAAACAATGCTATACATAATGGACTTAAAAAATTATAATAATTGCGGTCCCAAACACAGTAATGTACTTACCGCTCCCAAATGTAATTTGGTATGTGACATTTTTACATCTTCTCTTCATGAAAACAAGCCTGCTGCGAACATTAACTGCTATTTAAACCAAATAGGAGAAAAAAAAACCAATCGAATGGTCCTACCAAATTTCGTTCTGCTATTTCCATCTTCAAAGGCAAGTGTGCTTTATACACACATACATATGCATCCAAGCATGAGTTTTTACATAGCCAGAGTGTCACAGCCCGTGAATAAAAGGGTGCTATCAGCAAGCTTGGAAGGAGGCCAGTGTTTGCAGAAGGACAAAAAACAACAACAAAAAAACAACCCTTAAGAAAATAATCTTAAGGGGGGTGGGAGTAATTTCCAAAATAGCCCAATGAGGACAGAGTATTGGACAGTATTTTTTTTCAGCCGATATTCAGACATGAGCACATTGATTGAAGGCTCTTGCAAACAGCTGCTCTCAGTACAGGAGCTGGTATATGAAGATGTCAGCTCCAAGAACTGCTGAGCCTGTTTGAACCTCTATTCTGAGACCCCATGTTAGGAGACAACCAGGCAGGGATGGGGAGAGAGGCTACAAGCACAGAATTAGTCTTGAGTCCTTGCGCAGCTGCAAGAGGTCCGGTACTGACCCTCCCTTAAACCCTATAGAACCCTATTTATCTGCTAAGGCTGGCAGCCTGGGGAGATTCCTGTATAATAGGCAGAATATAATAAAGGAGCAACCTTGAACCTTATGTGTGTAAGTGTGGTTAAGAGCTGTGGTGGCGCAGTGGTTACAATGCAGTACTGCGGGCTACTTCTGCCGACTGCCGGCTGTCTGCAATTTGGCAGTTTGAATCTCACCAGCTCAAGGTTGAGTCAGCCTTCTGTCCTTCCGACTCTGTAAACTGCTTAGACGGGGCTGTGAAGCACTATAAAGTGGAATAGAAGTCTAAATGCTATTGCTATTTGTGCCTGACAGCCCAGGCAAGGGGAGACGCAGGCAGGAACTTGTTCCTAGCTGTTGTCACTAAGATACTTTTGTGGTTCTTCTGTCTGTTTCCATGGCTACAGCCTTGAGACAGTGCAGATCATCCTTATGTATGTCCTTTGGAAGGATGGGGTGATGCGGCATTCCTGATCCTGCTTGATCTCTCGGTGATGACCAGTACTTGTAATCACAGTATTCTTCTGGACCACCTCCATGGGTTGGGAGGAGTACAGCGTTGCAGAGTTTCTCCTGCTCCCTCCAGGATTGATCATAGTGAATGTTGCTAGGTGGAGAGAGATTTAGCTGAAAGCCCTTGCTTTGTAGAGTCGCACAGAACTCACTTGCCCTCCCACATCAATTAAAAATCTACAGGATGCTACTAGGTGAGGAAATGTGTTGAAACAGGATCAGGTGATACCCAACTGTATATCTTGGTGCTTGGTTGAACAAGTCTTTTCCCACTGCCTCAAGGCAGTAAGGGTCTTGATAGGGAACCATAGGCTTGGAGTCAACTGAGGGTGAAGAAGGTTCATTTTCCAAGCTTGTGGGTTGATTTCTGAACATTTTGTTCCCAGGTTAGGTAACATCTTCAGTGGAATTTAGGGGATGTAAGAGTTATTGTTCCTCCATTTATAAGTGTTTCCTGGAGTCAGTAGGTCTTGTGATGAGTCAGGTATCAGTGTGTTAAATGAGGGTCTTGTGATGAGCCAAGTGTGGATGTCAACTCTTGTAAAACAAGTTGCTTTGTTTTCAAGGACCTCCTCAGGATAGAGAATTATCATCTTTGGTTCTCAATGTGAAGGGAACTATGTGATTTTGGGGTTCTCCTGGATCCTTGGCTCCTGCTTGATGAGTAAATAGCAGCCATGGGCAGAGGGACCTTTGGAGATCCATCTTATTCATTAATTATGACATTTCCTGGATTGGGTGACCCTTCTTTCAATAGCTCACATTTCACTTCTGCTTCCCTATCTGCTACTATAACACATTCTATAACCTTTGAGGGCTACTTGGAAGCTACAACTAGTCCAATGTGTGGCTATGTGGATAGCTCTGGGCATTTCCCATTTTGCCCATGAAACATCTATGCTCTGCAAACTGCACTATCTATCTATCTATCTATCTATCCATCCATCCATCCATCCATCCATCCATCCATCCATCCATCCTTCTTTCTTTCTTTCTTTCTTTCTTTCTTTCTTTCTTTCTTTCTTTCTTTCTTTCTTTCTTTCTTTCTTTCTTTCTTTCTATCTATCATCTATCATCTATCTATCATGAGAGATGGGTTTAATGGGTTTTCCTCCAACCTGTGAACTGACACAAACATATGCTGTTCCAATAGGCATTTTCTATGAAATGAGTAATAACACTGATAGACTAGCTTTGATGTGGGACAAGTTAAGTGATTTTCCTGCTGCTTGAAAAATGTCTACCAGTTGCTTACTCTGAAGAAGCATCATGGGAGCATATGAGTTTGGGTGGACCTGCATGCTTAGCCATCTGTCAATGTAGGTGGGAACTTTTTGCCTATCCTACTATACCAGGAAGGCCAAATTCACTTGGATCATCTTCTCAGTGCTTTAGTCTTCCAATCCCTCTCATGCATGTTCAACCCTCTTATACTTTTGCCTTCTTTTGCCCACCGCTTGCTTTTAGCATGTCTTCTAACCTGCTCTATTGTTTATCTTTGTAGCATTCCTCTGTTGTTGGCCTCATGGTCCATGAATCATCCACCATTGCCTCCTTTGAGGGGATGGTGGGAAATGGAGCAATGATGCCAGCTAGTAATCTCCTCCAATGGATTTCCAACATATTTGTTTTTAATTGTATCACCTGCTCTATTGCTGGCTCTTCTACCATTCCATTGTCAATTCTACCAGGTATTCTTCCATTGCCCTATTAAACTGACTCCACTGCTGATGCCAATATCAGTTCTATTGTTCTCTATTGCTGCTCTGTTACTAGCGCCACCATCTTCTCTATCACTGTCTTTGTCACCAGGTCAATCACCAGCTTCATAATCTGCTCTGTTGCCCTGGCTTGAACAGTGAAATTCGGAGGGCTCCTTTGGGGAAATACTCCAAAGTTGGTGGAACCATGATTCTAAAAGTCTTCTCTTTGTGTTGTTGAGTGTCACACTGCATTTCCAAACTTAGGTTCCTCTCAACCCCCCAAATACTTAAAAGCATTTTTGCACTACTTGATGAATGTTCACAGTATTGATGTTCTTGCAGAGCTCAATATTCCCCTGAGTTAATCAGACCTTTCTCCAGCTGGCCAAAGTGGCACCCAGCCTAGTCTGTTTCCCATTCATCACTGTCTTGGTGCATTTCTTTTCACAATAAGAAAAAAAGTACTCTAATCATTTGATTTGAAAAAAAAAGGGAAAGGAAAACCTTAGTACCTTAAATTTGGCAGAACCGAAGGAGGATTGAAGACAGCTAAAGAACAGTATGGTGGGACAAAATGCCCATGTTATATACAATGCTCATTGTTAGGTTTTGAAGTAGAGATTGTCTTATGGCAGACTTTCTCTTGCTTCCCCCTTTCAAGGCATTGGGCTGTAAACTGTGTAATCCTAAAGGTCTCTTGACAAATCCTGCAATTCCCAGCTAAATGGCTTTGGTTGGTTTGTTGCCACAGTGGTGCCATTTGATTGTAGTAATCTGTTGGTTGTTTCTGAGATGCTTTTTATGTATGGATTATGTTATGTCTTTCATAGCTTGTACTGATTATGCTGCAGTGGGTTGAGTGGCCAAACACTTTTTTTTTATAAAATTGCATGGATATCCATTTTGTTGGATGATGCAACAAAACCCTCCAAAATAACTTAAGTAAACCAGCAGCTGAAGAAGAAAAACAGCAGTAGGCCTCTGTAACATACTACAACTGCATTTGTGTCAGAAGCACCTATCAAGGCATTTCTGGGTTGTGAGGATTAGCCAGTGACATCACTGTTGTCCAGGGGATGTTTGAGAGGCTTCCTTTCATGTCCCTGTTATTTTCCCACCAAAGTGGTTCCTATTTATCTACTTGCATTTGCATGCTTGTGAACTGCTAGGTGGGCAGGAGCTGGCGCAAATTGACAGGAGGTCATTCTGTCACCTGGCACACATTCTTGGGTTTTGAACTGCTGAGCTGTCAATCTCTTAACTGTCTTTTGACTCAGGGTCCTAACCATAAGAGCCACTACAGCCCTTTACTTTGCAACATAGAGAATAAGAACTGTAACAGCCACTATGAAGGGCAGACAAGCAGAAGACTAACAAAATTTCAGCTGGAAACAATGAGCCTCCTAGATCAAGTTAAATCCAAATATGCTGGGGAATTTTTCTCCTTTAATCTTTAGCTTATTCTAGTTCCCTTTACTGCCCAGTCTTTAAAGTTCCATCTTATCTTTTTTTTTAAAAAAAAGCAATTCAAAAAACATTATTTTCTCACAGGAGGAATTCTCATAATTAATTTCAAACTCTTACTTGAAATCCATCTGGACCCTTATTTCTTTAGGTTTTTTTTTTTTTCAAAATCAAAATTCCTTTTTGTTGCATATTTCTCCCACCCCAATTTTGTTAAAGTCCTTCAGCTAGTGTTTAAAACTTATTTTGCCAAAGGTTGAAGGAAACTCACAGCGCTTTCAGATATATTGATAAAAGACTCCTAAAGTATGCAAACCCAGTGTCTATAAAGGTGCTGATCATAGTTTCTCTCCTTTCCCAAGTCCAAATTAATCAGATAACAATGTCTTATGTTCTCCTTGTGAGAGCAATTATCTGGATTGCCCTATGGGCAATCTCAAGTCCTCTTGAGCCGTGGTGGTGCACTGGTTAGAATGCAGGACTGCAGGCTACTTCTGCCTGTTGCCTGCAATTTGGCAGATCAAATCCCACCAGGCTCAAGGTTGACTCAGCTTTCCATCCTTCCAAGGTGGGTAAAATGGGGATCCAGATTGTTGGGAGCAATAGGCTGACTCTGTAAACCGCTTAGAGAGGGCTATAAAATCATTGTGAAGCAGTATATAAATCTAAGTGTTATTGCTGTTGCTATTGTTCTTCTTGTCCAGAGTGGAATTATGCAGAGGTGGTCTACTCTGTGGTTTTTCATTTCGCTGTAGTCATCAGTTTTGCTTTTAGCTGTCTTCAGTTCACCATTTCTTCCCCTGAAGTATTCTCAACATTCATTTTAATGAAGAGTGGCAAACTAAACAAACATACATTTGATATCAAGTTTACATATTTTTTTTCTTTAATTTTTGTAGGCATTGGGTGTCTCATAATACATTATTAATTTTATGCATTATGGTTTACTTTTGCAAACAAAAAGAGGCCCCTGAAAGTGTTTTTGGGACAGTTCATGCAGCTGATTTCCAAGGCAAATATACATAATCTTGCAACCTTATGATGCTCAGGGAAGAATGGGAAACCTATAAGTCTCCAGATACTGAGACTCCAAACATCCTTCAACATTTTACTATGTTTTACAGGATCATTGGAAATTATAGTTCCGCAACATAAGGTGGATCATAGATTCATTTCTCCAGATGTTATGAAATTATAATTCTGTTCCGTTTCATTTCAGTTCTATTCACTTTCCTGAAAGCAAATCCTATTGAATGAAGCTTGGTCATAGAACACTGTTTTTTTTATAAATGTAAACCCTTTATAAACGTCAAACTGGTATTCTTTTTTTCCTTTTGGCTTTTCTAAGTGTTTTAAAATGCAAATTCTTCATGAAGGAATCAATGATTTCTACAAATGTTTCTGAGAAGTTCATCATGGTCTACCTCTTTCCATAAACTAGCCCCACTCCCCAAAATGGGTATTTCCAGGTGATTTGCATCAGAGTAGCCATGATTCCCCAACAGTGTAGCTATACAGCAACATGAGAGTAGTAGTCCAAAATATCTGGAAGATGCCCAGGTTTGCCACAAAGCTTCTACTTCATTTTCAAGGTGCAGCATGACTTAAAAGTTTTCATGGTTGCTATTCAGCAAAAAGTCCAAAGAAGGCAAGGGAACGAACATTTTATATAGGTCAAATCAATTAAAAACCACTTCTTCCTCTCTTTGGTTAATTTAAGCACCATTTAATTGGGGATCCCAATGTGCCTACTGTAACTGCACGGCTGGTTTTATGGAAGTACTTGTAGACTTGTGTCTTGATTTATTCTCCTTTCCTCTCTGCATTGATTCTTCAAGTGCCTTCTGATACCATTTTTCTTCCAGGCTCTGCTCGGTCCCCTCCTTGTTTTAATTACCAGGGCCTCTACATAAAGCTGAAAGAGAGATAATGCTCTGTCTTAAAGCGGAGACAATAACCTTGCCAAGTGGTGAATCCACAGGAAGCACAAATAGTTTACAGAGTGCAACTTCCCCTTGCAGAAAGTTTTACAGTGCAAGTTCTTTGAATGTGGAATGCATATGTAATATGTATAATCATGGGCTTTATTATATACATATTGTATGTAATATGGAATGTCAATATTACACATATAATATATATGATTTTGAGAGTGAAGGCTCATTCTCTGAGCTTGTGAGTTGGTTCCTGAATGTTTCATTGCTAGGCCAGGTAACTTCTTCAGTAGAGTTTAGGGGATGTCAGTGTTCTTTTGTTTATAAGGCCTTTGCAGGTCTTGTGATGAGTCAGGGGCAGGTGTGTCCAGTGAGGGTCTTGTAACTGGTTTTGTGAAGGGTCAGGTGTGAGACATCAGTGAGAGTCTTGTGACGCGTCTTATGATGGATTGGTTACATCAGGTGGGGATTATTGGGAGGAGAAGGGCTGGTTGGCGGTGCTTGCTTGGGTGAGGGTCGGTGGTGTCTCTGGTTGATTTGGATTCTGAGGGGTTCATAGGCTGGTTGTAGGCATAAGATTTTACTTACATAAACATAGTTGATCCACAGAAGCAGTCATCATTACTGACATTGTAGACACTGCAGCTGATAATTTCTGGCCCTATTCTTTGAAAATTCTCCAATTCTCTTGGAGAATTCCAAATGTTACAGTGTTTTGTGTCATTTTGTGAATTCCCTATTAACCCAAAACCAAAAGTGAATTTACACTTTTTATTTTATTTTTTGCCTGGAGTCTTTAGACTCCTCTAATGTCCAACCTTTGAAAACATAACATTTCAGATTATTGTTATGATTTCAGATAGACCAAATATTTTGGTTCCTATGAGAAGCTATTTATTGTACATAATTGTTTCCAAAATCTTACAGTAAACATCTCAGTATAGGTAGTTCTCGACTTACAAACACAATTGAACCCCAGATTTGTGTTGCTAAGGGACACAGTTGTTAAGTGAATTTTGACTCATTTTACAACTGTTTTTTGCCACAGTTTAACAGTGAATCACTGATGTTGTTAAGTTAGTAACCCGGTTGTTAAGTGAATCTGGCTTCCTCATTGACTTTGCTTGTCAAAAGTTTGCAAAAAGTGATCACAGTTGGTGGGCATGGCTTTGTGGTCATGTGACTGGCTGGGCGTGGCCAACTCCACATCACTCACATCAAGGCATGCATCTCCTCGTCTGGCCTCTCGTGACTGTGGGGATGCTGCAACAGTTGTAAGTGTGAAAAATGGTCATAAGTCACTTTTTTCAGTGCCATAACTTTGAATGGTCACTCCACAGAAGCAAAGTACCAGTAAAGGAGGGGGGGGGAACTCCAGAGGCGTTCCTGAGACAGGAAATCTAGTCCTGCCAAGAATGTAATAAGGGTTAATAGAGGGGCAGTTTCTGTAAGCAACCCCAGAATGTTTCCTTCCTGCCTTCCTTACAGGATTAGGCCAGTAATTTCTTCTAACAACCGGTTCTCTGAACTGCTTAGAATGTTAACAACCGGTTCTAGCGAATAGGTGCAAACTGGTAGAATCCCACCCCTGGTCTCTACTATTTTCCTTCTCTCCTTCCTCCCAACCTGACCAAACTAACTTTTTGTAGACAATTCAAATGATTACTGAAATCAGAGTAATTCTTAGCCACTTTGAAAGACCTACTGAGAGTATTTATATAAAGGCCAGCCATTGGCCCAAGCACAATAAAAGTACATTGTACTAGGCTCCCAAGTCCCATAGTAGAACGGTTTGTAGACAACTTGAGAAAAGACTTTTCTGAGTTCACATCAATAGATTTCCTACACAGAAACAATGCAAACTACAACTTTGTACAGAGAGAGGATATTATTCTCCGGTATATTGATTGACTTTAAATTTCAATATCAAGTCTGAATTAATAAATATATAAGTAATTAAGCACCACCTGGGGAAATTAGCTGAGCTCGTCTGTACCTGTGTTAATGTTGTGCAAAACTCCCCAGGGCTGATGCAAATGAGTAATTAAAAGCAAAAGTTGAGAACACTTTGATAACATTTTTTTTAGACATTCACATTCATTTGTAATTGCCTCCCCCTGTGACTGCCAAATCCCCATACCTTTGAAGTTCTCTCTATACAACCATTTCATTTTGTCTGGTCTTCCCATCTCTCTTCTCCTTTTTATTGCGATTACAGTGGCTGAGGCCTCTTCTCCCTTTAAGCATTTGGAGTTCTGTAACAGTAACACTGCAGATAACATGTATCTTGAAAATTTCATTTTCCTAGGGCACCGATGCCTATACTAATGTTTTCCCTAGCAGGGGATAAATAGTTTGCTAACACTTCAGGCAGCAGCCTGATTATCTGCTACAGTCCAATTCCAGACACTTGGTAGATGGAGATAGCATGGCCCATTGAAATGACTCTATGGCATGATATCACTGTGGTTCATTTTGGAGGTCTGCAGGGGTGGTATTCAAATTTCTTAACAACCCGTTCTGTGGGCATGTCCTAATTTGTCGGTGTGGCTTGGTAGTCATGTGACTGGCTGGGCATGACTTGAATGTAAATATTGTAAATGTTTATGTAACTATTGAATTTTTTTTATTTAAAAAAGAGCAGCTTTTACCCAAAATGAGGCAAAGTAGGCAGGCAGACTGAGTTGCTTGCAGAATCACAGAGTCACTCACAGATCTACTTTTCTGCAATCTGCTGCTTGAGTCTGCACTGAAAAATAGAAACTTCAATCCTAAGGAAGGTTCAGCTCTGCTCTCAGGCCAGTGGTACAATTTGCCAATTCTCTGAACTTCGCAGAATCGTAACAACCGATTCTAGAGAACTGGTCTGAACCAGTAGAATCCCACCTCTGGTAATCTGCCCTGGTTGTGAAATGAAGATTAACTGGGCCAGATTTTTTTTTGTAATTCCTATTGTGGAAAAAAGAAAGGGAACCTCAGTCATCTCATCCTGAAAGAAAAGTCAATTAATCAGTCAGTCAATCAGAACAGAGACCTTAGAGGTCTTCTAGTCCAACACTCTGCTCAAGCAGGAGACCCTATACCATTCCAGACTGGTGACTGTCTAGTCTCATCTTAAAAACCTCCAGTGATGAAAAATCCATAACTTCCGAAGGCAACTTCTGTTCCACTAGTTAATTGCTTTCACTGTTATGAAGTTTTTCCTTAATTCCAGTTGCTTTCCTCCTTGATTAGTTTCCATCCATTGCTTCTTGTCCTGCCTTCAGGTGCTTTGGAGAATAGCTTGACTCCCTCTTCGTTGGGGCAGCTCCTGAGATATTGGAACACTGATATCATATCACCCCTAGTCCTTCTTTTCTCTAGCCATTCTCAATTCCTGCTATTGTTCTTTATATGATTTAGTTTCCAGGACTTTAATTATCTTAATTGTACTTTTCCCAAGATTATTGTTCTTGGAGCGTCCCTCCCAATTTCACAAGGGAAAAAAAAGTTTTCAGAAAGGTAGGTTAGGATGTATGGCCACCTATAGTAAAATTAATACCAGAGGAAATTTTCACTTCCCAGTCTCAAAATAAACTTACGGATGTCAAGGAGCAAAAAAAAAAAGGAGGTGAGAAAGAGATAACACTTATTTTAGCCAGTTGATCAGTGAAAAATTAAAAGAGAATAGATATGAGGCATATTCTGTTTTGGGTTAAGATCCAAACCAGAGGTGAATTCAGGTATGGCAACATTTTCCTCACATGAAAGGAAAACATTGTGCTCTGTTAAAAACAACTGTTCCAAGCCATAGCATTATAAGTGCGTCTCTTTGTGAAGATGATGGCCAATCTCTACTTTTTAGACTTCTAAAAACTTTAGAATAGAATAGAATAACAGAGTTGAAAGGGACCTTGGAGGTCTTCTAGTCCAGCCCCCTGCTCTGACACGAAACCAATGGTGGTATGCTATTGGTTTGGACCGATTTGGCCAAATTGATAGTAAAAAAAAAAAAAAAAAAGCCTGCCACAATCAGCTGACAGAAGGGGAGAAAAAGCCAACAATCAGCTGAGAGGAGAAAGAAGAGAAAATCACAGGATCGGCCCTCCTACTACTACAGGATCGGATCCCACTACTGCAGGAAACCCGATAGTGTAGGGCCTATACCACTTCAGACAAATGGTTGTCCAGTCTCTCCTTAAAATCTGCCAGTGTTGGAGCACCCACAACTTCTGGTTTGTTCCATATTAGCAGGCTCGAAACCCTGCGTTCCGAATGGTCCAGACAAACCGGATCGTGATTGGATGGCTTGAACGTTCCTGATTGGCTCATACAGGGTTTGCCACGATTGGCTGAAGCCAAGCGCGGCAAACTCGAAGAGTTGTCATTGGCTGCCTAGCCGCAGCCAGCTCGATAAGAAGAGCTGCCGCGCGCTAGGGTTTTTGTCTCAGAATCTGCCTGTTAAATAAAGAGCTGTTGTTCACTACTCAAGCCTCGTCTATTCGTGAGACCCACCGACCGAACTTAACATGGTTAATGGATTAATTGTTCTGTCAGGAAATTCCTTAATTCCAGTTGCTTGTCTCCTTGAACGGTTTCCTTCCATGGCTTCTTGTCCTGCCCTCAGGTGCTTTGGAGACTAGATCCTGCATCATTCCCTGAAAAGTGTGAGCATTTGAAAAGTTGAGGTACCGGTAAGGTGGCCCAAGTTTCTGAATTTATTTTCACATGAGTAGGAATATTTAGAAGCTTGAAATGAACCGTTCATTTGAAATGGGTACCAATTGTTGTAACTATGTATCATTCATGTGATTGCAACTATGTATCAGTGCAACTATGTATCATTCAAGCATTGCAACAATGTATCATTCACGTGTAAACATTAGATTTCTGTCTCTTCAGTGATCTTTGCCAGGCATGTATAAGAGACGGGAGATAAACATCTGTCAATACAGAATGATATCCTAACTGACTTGAACTGTTGTAAATCACACACATCCTGTTTAACCTGGTATCCTAACTGACCTGAACTGTTGTAAATCACACACATCCTGTTTAACCTGATATCTTAACTGACCTGAGCTATTGTAAATCTTGAATATCCTGTTTGACTTGGGCTCTGAAAAATTTCACCCCCCTGTGAAAAAGCATAATAAAAGAGCGTGTGCCAAGACATTCGGGGCGCGCTCATCCCAAGAAACTTCATCTCTTGTCGTTTCTTCCTCCTTCGCTCCCTCTCATGAGGCGCCCATCTGATGCGGGATAGCAGATACCGCAACCAATGTATTTCCAGGCCTAATGAAAAGGGCTGGTCCTTAGGGCTTGGTGCTCTTTGCAACTTCAGGCCTGCTTACCTTGTGGAAGCTGTCCCTTCCCTAACAGGGCCCTACACCAATTCTTTTGGTCACTGTAAACCTCTGTTTCATTTTGTGAGAAGTGTATCTAATTTGTGACTCAAAACTCAAGATGAAAAAGGGAGTTTCTCCTTTGAAGTAAGGAAAGGCAGTATCAAACACTGATTAGGATGTTGACTGATCTTGGAATGTCTTTGAAACACTGGGAATTATCACACTTTTTAGGAATGCCTTTGAAATGCCAGATACTGGTTATGTATGTTATCTGCTAAGGAAGCGCTGATTGTATAAGGTGATAAAATGTAACTTGTATCCTGAAAAACAAATTGTAAATCAAGCCATTTGTATACTGGGGGAGTTAATTTTAGGGTATAAGAATAGAGCTTTTAAGATTTGCTTTTCGTTCTCTCCTCAACTGCCAGAAGGAGAGAACCCATCTGCAGATGCTTTATTCCAATAAAGCCTTTTTCCTTGGATCAACTTTGAATCCTGGTGGTTTTTCTTAGCCACAATCTCACAATTTGGGGGCTTGTCCGGGATCCTCGATGGCGGCCGACTGGAAAGTGGGGACCAGGTAAGAGAGTGGCCACAACTTCCCATTGAGAGGTGCCTCTCCCCGAATTCGGTCAGACTCCCGAGGTGACTGGGAAATCCAGACGATCCTTGGAAAAAGAACAGAGACGAAGTGCCGTCTGAGAGAGTGTGAGATCGATCTGAGTTGGGGACGCCCACACATCCTTTGACTTCGGAGAATCCAGGAGTGATCAGATCAGGTAAACTTTGTTTCCTTTCATTTGCAGCCCAAAAGAAAGAGGTCCTTAAACTCTCTGGGAGAATCCAGCATCTGCTGGAGGACTGGGCTTAGGAGTCTGAAAGAGAGGGGTCCTTAAACTCTCTGGGAGAATCCAGCGTCTCCTGGAGGACTGGACTGGTGAGTCAAGACTCTGGGAGTCTGAAAGAGTAGAAGATGGGAAAGGGGCAGAGTGAGGCTCTGGGAGCCTGGAAGAAGCCTGTCTGGGACAGGGAAAAATCTGACAATGGCAGAAATCAATTCCGGTAGATTCGCCTTTGGGACAGCTACTCCAGCAGTGGTCCTTCCTGAATTTAAAGGAATTCACCAGACATCTCGAAAAGAGAAACATGATTTATCTTTGTTGAGACTGATGGCCAAAATACTCTTTGATTGATCCTAAATTCCCATATCACTGGAGTCCTGAAGGGGAAACCAGTACCTATTGGATGACCAAATTGCAAGACTATATTCTCCAACACAAAATGACCACTCAGATTGCATACATAGATGTATGGTTTCATGTGAAATTTGAAGGTCCCATCCCTCCAATTGAGGTTCAATACATGTCTCAACAAAAGACAATGAGAGTGAGATGGACGATTGGCTGCAGAGTCCGCCGCCCGCAAATCCTAATTTGAATAACGTGCCCGCCAATGTTCCTATGGCACCACCGTCATTGCCGGTAGCACAACCCCCTCCTCAGCCGCCCCTTTATCCGTGGCTGAGAAAAGAAGTGGAAAGATTAAAGAGAAGTGTTCAGGATTTTCCATTCAGAGGAAAACCTGAAGTGGATGCATTTCCTCTTAGGGAAAGTCCCTAATGGGATCAATACTGCAGGCAACCCGGTGACAGTCTTTGTGGCTGTCCCCATAAAATCTGCTGAGCTGTGGGAATTGTTGATCTCCTGAAAGCAGCCCAACAAGCTTTTGTGAACAGAGACACTGTAAAAACCAGACAGAAGTCACAAATGATGGTTGCAGTTGCACAAGCTGCAGCAAAGAATAAAGTGAAGAAAGGTAGGAATTTTGGGAAAGGTCCAACTGGAGAAAGGAGAGAGAATTTTGAGGGATACAATCAGGGAAGTTTTCAGGGCAGAGGAAGAGGTTCTAGAGGGAGAGGCATGGGAATGAGACAACCTGGAATGGATAGGAGTTGCTTCAGGTATGGGAAGGAAGGTCACTTTGCGCGCAAGTGTCCTACCAACTGGGAGGAAAGGAGCTATGCATTGTATGATAATTAGGGTTGTTCCGGCTCCTTTAAGAGGACCTGTGGGGAGCCATTGGTAAACATTATAGTGGGTCCTAACCATCAGGAATGGTTGTTCCTGATAGATACTGGCGCAAGCCGGACTTCTGTGTGTGATCCTATAGAAGGTGCACATAGATCCAAGAAAGCGATTAAGATGTTTGGGGTGAGTGGAAAGTCACAGGACGTGAGTGTGTTTGAACAAATCAGACTGGAGATGAATGAAGTGGTGACAGAAGCGGAAGTATTGTATATTCCTGATTCTGGAGTAAATCTATTGGGAAGAAATTTGTTGCCCGTGTTTGGTATCCAGCTGTGGGATACCGGGAAGGGAGTAAGGATGTGGAAGATGACTGTGGAAGATGAGAAAGCAATTTCAGATGAGGTCTGGGCAGGAGGAGAGAAGGCAGGGCAAATGAACATTCAGCCGATTAAGATTCAAGTGCAGCCTGTGGTGACAAAGCTTTGGACCCCACAATATTCAATGAGTAGAAGGGGGAGAGCGGGGTTGATCTGAAGGATGCTTTCTGGGCATGCCCCCTTGAGGAGGGAAGTAGGGACCTGTTTGCATTTGAATGGAATGATCCTGAGACTGGGAGAAAACAGCAATTGAGGTGGACAGTGCTGCCCCAAGGCTATACTGAAAGTCCTTTGTTGTTTGGACAAGCTTTGGAGGAAAAGTTAGTGTCTTTGAGAAAAGGAAGGAAATCACGATGATTCAATATGTGGATAATTTGTTGCTGACTGGGGAGAAAGAAGGAGAGGTTAGGGCAGCATTTGTAGCTTTGCTAAATTGGCTGAAGGAGCAAGGATTGACAGTTTCAAGGAAAAAGATCCAGTTTGTGGAAAAGAAGGTGAAATATTTAGGGCATTATATTCAGCAGGGGGTGAGGTCCTTGGATCCTGAAAGGGTGAAAGGGATCATGAGCCTGGCTCCCCCCAGAAATAAGACAGAAGTCAGGAAAGCGCTTGGATTGTTGGGGTATTGCAGAGCTTGGGTGGATCAATACACTGTGTTAGCTCGATTCTTGCACAGGAAGCTAATAGGAAAAGGAGAGAGTATAGAATGGTTAGAGGGAGATGATGAGAGATGGGAAGTTTTGAAGAAGGCACTGTCATCTGCACTGGTTTTGGCTTTGCCCAATTTGAAGCTCCCATTTCATCTGTATGTGTCAGCAGCTCAAGGAACGGCACTAGGAGTGTTGATGCAGAAAAGAGGGGTGGAAATACTTGTTGTTGATTAAAGATCATCTGACAGGGTGGGTGGAGGCCTATCCAACTAGAAGAGCCACAGCATCCACAGTAACCAAGATCCTGTTAGAACAAATCATTCCTCGTTATGGGATGATGGAAGCTATTGATTCTGATAGGGGGACACATTTTACACAAAAAGTGTTGCAGTCTGTGATGGAAACTATTGGGGTAAAATAGGATTTGCACACGCCCTGGCATCCCGAATCCAGTTCTAGGGTGGAGAGAGCTAATGGCGAGCTAAAGAAACATCTGACCAAATTACAATTGGAAAATGGGTTACCATGGACAAAGAACTTATCCTTGGCACTACTCAGAATCAGAACATGCCCAAGGAAGGACACTGGGGTCTCTCCATTTGAGATGCTAATGGGGCGACCTTACTTGGCAAAAATAGGAAATCCAATTCCTGAATTCAAAGATTTGTTCTTGAGGAAATATTTGCAGACACTGTCCAGGCCTTTGTTTTCTCTCCACAAACAGGGATTGTTGGCGCAACGACCACCTTTAGCTGGCAGCCAACATCCTCATGAAGTTGGAGACTGGATCCTGATAAAGACTTGGAAGAGCGAGAAGCTGCAGCCCAGCTGGGAAGGCCCGTACCAGGTGCTGTTGACAACTGAATCTGCAGTTCGCACTCGAGAAGGAGGCTGGACGCATTACAGCAGAGTCAAGAAGGCACCGGAACCTGAGAAACCTTGGAAGGCCATTCCAGTGGACGGTCAACCATTGAAGTTAACTTTGAAGTGGTAATATGCAGCTGATTTGCTTAGTGACTATTTACTTACTCATGGACAGGATAGGAGGAGAGACTGAAATAAAGACAAAAGCTGACACTAAGGGACAATATGATCAATGCATAAAAACAACGAAGACAGGGACACAAGTGACAAAGACTCTAGTTTTCCATACTCAACTGAGTTGCAAGATAAGAGGCTCCGGAACTTGTATCTACAATGGGACATCTTACTCCATTTGTAAGGATGAAGGGAATGTCAAATGTTATGACCCAAAGGGTCCCACACATAGGTACACCATAAGAATTCAGGCAGGGAACAAGGTAATGGTGAACCATGACTTTTATAATCCCAGGGTGTCACAGTCAGTAACCTTTGATGCCTGTGAGGCAATGGATGAGGGAGATAATGGGTGTGGGTCTGAGGAATGGAGGAGAGAATACTCAAAGAATGAAAAATATATTTGTGGTAGAGCTTCATGGAGTAGTGACTGTAGTTACGGCACTTTCTGTAATGGGCTGTTCTGGACAAAATGTATTAGTTTCCAGACATATGGGCTAAAGATAAAACCAGAAGTTATCCCAGGACTAGACAGTAAGAAAACGTTGTATATGAATAGGCTGAGGGTACCTGATGCCAATTGCCCTCGTCATAAGTGTAATCCCATTAAGCTTACATTCCCGATCCCTGAAAATTGGCTGAAACCCCAGACTTGGAAAGGATATCTAGATGAATATGGATTGGGAATAGATGGGACAGGGGCTGACCCATCTATGAAACTCAAGATTCAGGTAATCAAACATAATTTGAATCCTATTGAAAACTCTCTGTTTTACTCTTATTATCAGGAGTTTCAAAAATTACAAGATATAGTCTTGCCTCCAAAAGCCCAAAACACGTTCCTAGCTCTAGCTGAAACTATTGCTAAAGAATTGACAGTCAAGAACTGTTTTGTGTGTGGTGGAACCAACATGGGAGAGCAGTGGCCATGGGAGGCTCAAGAAGTCAATTATACCTATGTAGCAGAGAACCAGGCCAATTATACCTTTAAGCAAAAAGGAGAAGAAATATGGGCTGTCACTACTAATCTGGTAGGAAATGTATGTTACCAGAGAAACCAAACCACTGATCGAACCATCAATGTAGAGTCCCTGCGGTGTCTAGGAGTATGGAAAACCAGACTTGGTGGTCCGGAGGAAACATCTCTGAACCAGCAAGATCCTTAGAAAGTATAAGTAAAATGAATTTTCTGAAAACACTTGAGGAGCAGAAACCTTGGACAACCCCGGATGGACTGTATTGGATTTGTGGCAGCTAAAAGACAAGTCACTGAACAAATGATGGTATTAAGGCAATGATATGATCCATTGGAGTACCTAGAGGAATCTCCTGAAGAAGGATGGAAGACAGCAGACTTGTTATTAACTGAGTTTGAGTCAAAAATGAGACAAGAACAGGGGGGATTGTGAGAAGTGTATCTAATTTGTGACTCAAAACTCAAGATGAAAAAGGGAGTTTCTCCTTTGAAGTAAGGAAAGGCAGTATCAAACACTGATTAGGATGTTGACTGATCTTGGAATGTCTTTGAAACACTGGGAATTATCACACTTTTTAGGAATGCCTTTGAAATGCCAGATACCGGTTATGTATGTTATCTGCTAAGGAAGCGCCGATTTGTATCCTGAAAAACAAATTGTAAATCAAGCCATTTGTATACTGGGGGAGTTAATTTTAGGGTATAAGAATAGAGCCTTTAAGATTTGCTTTTCGTTCTCTCCTCAACTGCCAGAAGGGGAGAACCCATCTGCAGATGCTTTATTCGAATAAAGCCTTTTACCTTGGATCAACTTTGAATCCTGGTGGTTTTTCTTAGCCACAATCTCACAATTTTCATGGAGAGTTGTACCCTGATTGTGTAAAATGAGTATATAAAGCGCTCTTTTGTGGGGGGCAGTTTCTAGGCCCCCAAAGGTTCAATATTCAGTGGAAAGAGAAAGCTAATCAACCATTTTGTCTTTAGCAGGAATGTGTGGAAGGTTTATCATAACTCCCTCCCCCCCCCATTATCCTAACTTTCTGGTACTATGGAAATTAACTTACTGTTACCTGTTCCAGAGGTGGACTTACCTTTCAGTAGGATGGTGCAGATATAGATACAGAAGACTTGTGGTTTTTTTTTTTTTTAGTATTTATTTGATTTGTCAAGATACAGGTATAAGAATAAACATAGTTTTGAATACATGAGATAGATACTTATAAGAAAAATAAAAAGAAACAATAGGACAGGGATGGTAGGCATGTTGGTGCACTTATGCACGTCCCCTACAGACCTCTTAGGAAAGGAGTGAGGTCAATAGTAGACAGTCTAAGGTTAAAGTTTTTGGGGTTTGGGGAAGAAACCACAGAGTCAGGTAGAGTATTCCAGACATTGACCACTCTGTTGCTGAAGTCGTATTTGTTAAGCCTGGGTTCCCCAACCAGGGTTAAGGAGACAAGCTAAACAGAATGTGCAGCGTTAGTCAGATAGGCATACAGATAAATGAGTGAGATATGTTTGTATGTTTGTTAACATACAGTAAAAATAACAGATACGCTTGTGTTATCAAAAATATAGTTTATTCCACTTAGAGTTTTATAGCATAGTCAAAATAACAGTCCATTAGTCATGTATCATTTTAGTCAGTCCATTCAAGGATATTCAATTAGCAAAGTCCGTGTAGAATATCCTATGTCAGTTCACTTACAAATCAGTCCTCTCTCTCTCCTTTTCCAGTAGGGGAAAAACACAGTCTTCAATCTATCCAGTAATTAGGGATCATCAAGCCAGAGAGAGCAAGCTGACGTTCCTTGCTTCTTTTATGGTGCTTTCACAACCACTCCCTTAATTACATTCCTACAGTTAAAGTTGCAGACACTTTAACTAATAAACCATGATAACATATTTATTATTTTACCTAAACCAATTAGGGTAAACAATGTTATCCCTAACAGTATTTCCTGCAATCAAGTTTGGTGCGGTTTACCTTGAGTTTGTATCTATGATGTGCTCTTGTATTGTTATGGTTGAAGCTAAAGTATTCATTTGCAATGTATGATTTTATATAGCATATTCTTTAACAATCAAAAAACCATATGCCATCACTGGGATTCCTGGATGTCGCATGTCAAGAATGTTGGATGTCAAGCAAGTCATGCAGAAAAAAAAATCATTTAAAATGCTCAACAATGGTAGTGGCTTTGATGCTGTCCTCTGAAGTGTTGGAGATTCATTTCCTCAAACGACACAGAAGGTATAACTAAGCTGGCTGATCTTTATTTTGGCTGGTTTAAGTACTGAGATAGTTGAGCTGGGAATGAGCATTCCCAATATTGCTCACCTATTGTCACGCTGCCAGAGGCTGTTGTTGTGAGCTGCCAGATTTAGAGCAGGATTACCCAACTGTAAGGTATGTTTCCCTTGGGGAAGTGCATGCAGGCTCCAAGAAAGGTGTGAAAACCTTTTTAGCTACATTGTTACAATCAAAACCCTGTGTTGTACCCTGTGACTATCATTAAGTGTGGTACCTGATGATTCTTGACTCTTGACGAATGTATCTTTTCTTTTATGTACACTGAGAGCATTTGCACCAAGACAAATTCCTTGTGTGTCCAATTACACTTGGCCAATAAAGAATTCTAATTCTAAAAAACATTTTCCCCCAAAGTTTCATTGTGTTTTTTTCCCATTTTTTTCCCCATTTTTTCCCTAGTGTTCATTTTAGCGTTTGGATTTTTTTTTTTTAGGAAAGTGTGTATATTAAGATCACACTAAACAGAGGTGTGATGCAGTAGTGAGATCCAACTTTTTTTTACCACTGGTTCTGTGGGTGTGGCTTGGTGGGTGAGCTTTCTGTGTGCATGCACCAAACGTGCCCTTCGCACACATGCATAGGGTTTGCTACTGACCTTCTCCTGCAATCCTGCTCTCTCCCTGTGTGTTCAACAGCTGATGCACGGCAATCCACTATGTCGCACAAAGCAGCTGATCTTCAAAACCAGGAAATAAAGGCCAGTATAGAACCGGGGTGGGTGGGAGGGCCCAGCAGCTGATCATTCGCAGCGAACCGGTTTGCTCACAGATGGTCGTTGGAACTACCAGTTCAACCGAACTGGGCCAGACTGGTAGAATACCACCTCTGGTGTGATGGCAAAGGATTTAGGAACCCTTGGTCTAGAGCAGGGGTCTCCAACCTTGGCAACTTTAAGACTTGCGGCCGTCAACTCCCAGGCAACTGAATGAGTTGCCTTATAGCCAAAGCTATCAGAGCCATCCACAAGCAGTGAAAATAAAACAATGAAAGCCAATAACCAACACCATTAGAAATTAGGGATGTTAAGAGGAATAATCCAACCAACCTGGACATCTCTATGAAAATACACATAAATCTTGCCAAAGAAACTTTGGTCATAACAGAAGATGGCAGCAGTGAATGGAAATTGCTTGGGTCATGTTAACAATTCAGAGATCTCAAACTGGAGAACCATTTTGTCTAGGCACCAGGCTAGAAACCAGAAGACCGCGAGTTCTAGCCCCACCTTAGATATGACAAACCAGCTGGTGACTTTGGGCCAGTCATTCTCTTGGAGCCCCAACTACCTCACAGGGGTAGTTGTGGGGAAAATAGAAGGAAGGAGCATTATATCTGTTCACCACCACCTATAGCAGAGGTCCCCAAACTTGGCAACTTTAAAACTTGTGGACTTCAACTCCCAGAATTCTCATAGCTGGCTGGAGAATTCTGGGAGTTGAAGTCCACAAGTTTTAAAGTTGCCAAGGTTGGAGACCCCTGCTCTAGAGAACCACAATTTCCTCATTTGGAGGATTTAGAGTGTGTTTTCCTGGCTGTTCTTTGATATGACTGTATTTAGTGTTTGGTTTGTTGTTATTTTCAATGATAATTCACACAAAACAAAGGGAGGGGAATCCTGTTTCTGAATAATGAAGCAAGTAAGAATCTGCAGCAACGGATAGACATTCAGTAACCATCTTTGTTTGTTTTTCTTTAATGTTAGCTGATAAGCAGCATTTACAAACCTTTCTTGTTGTCGCTTCCAATTGTCCAAGGCTTGATGGTGATCTCTGTTTATTGACTAACACTTGCCTCAGGAATTTCTAAGACAGAAGGAGCCGCATCCCTGCAATCACATTGCTGTTTGCTCCTTCCCAGCATATTGCAAGCAACGTATCTTAATCTGCATGTGGTGGGCCACCCGGGTTGCCAGAAAAATCTCAAGATGCTCTTGAAGCTCGTTGGGGGTTTGGATCAGTTCTGTCTCAGTAGCTAAACAAGAACTTGTGAATGAAAATGAAATGTTGGCCAATCTCTCCTTGGATATTGCACTGAATCATTACAACAACAAAACCAAACCCCATAATAATTTTGGAGGAAAGTTCTCAGAGATTAGCTTTTCAAATGACAAAAAAACCCCCACTGTTTTCCAGTAACATATCTTTACCCAAGTGGATTTTCCTAATTCACTACAATTAAAACCAAATACAAAAATAAGCTGGATGTTACCGTATATTATTTCCAATACAGAGTTTTAAGAAATCTCAATCCGGTTATTTAAGAAATGAGTGGGGTCATCAATTCAGAAATATTTCCTGATGTAAACAGAGAAAAAAAAGGATGAAGGACAAAAAAGCAGTGGCAGCTGGATTGGCTTTCTGCTTCCTGTTGACTCATTTGCAGCAGACTGCCCTTTGGCAGCCAATGGTGGAGTTGGTCGACTGCTCCCCTGGAGGACTAAGTCAGGACTGGTTTATTAAATCTCTATAGTACAGTAATTCAGCAGCACTGATTACAAATTTGCCAAATTTCATTCCCATGAGAATCACGGGTCCTGGATTTTGCATGCATTATCTAAGTTAGCCTATTTGAGCTTTGGTGGTGCAGTGGTTAGAATGCAGTGTTGCAGGTTAATTCTGCCAACAGCCAGGAGTTCAATTCTCCCTGCTCAAAGTTGACTCAGCCTTCCATGCTTCCGAGGTTGGTAAAATGAGGGCCGAGATTGTTGGCGGCAATATGCTGTCACTGTAAGCCACTTAGAGAGGGCTGCAATGCACTATGAAGTGGAATATATCAGAGGTGGTATTCAGCAGGTTCTAACCAGTTCTGGAGAACCGGTAGTGGAAATTTGGAGAACTGGCAAATACCACCTCTGACTGGAGATTTTACACTATCCTTCCCCTGCCACACCCACCAAGCCACGCCCACAGAACTGGTAGTAAAAAATTTTGAATCCCACCACTGGTATATATGCTATTGCTCTTTGAGGTACCTTGGTTCAAACATAGTTGCCCTATGAAGCACTGTTTTGCCCAGTTAAAGGTTACAGACATGAGAATTTTAGTGGTATAGAGGTGCCATCTTATACAAGCCTGTACATTGCCTTTTTTTATAATGTACAATATGAAACACAGGGGGAAAGATGTTTATTAAATGAAACTTCATTTCAACATTTCTTGTATTCTTTCTGATTCAATGCAATGCTGGAAATAAATTATATAAAAAAAGTTAGATGTCTATCAATCTCTCAGCAAGATAGCTCTCCAAAATTAGAGCAGAACTGAACTAAATCTGGTGCAGAGAGATAAGCCAGTGGAAGAAAAATGAAGAGTAGGTTGGATCAGTCCATGGCAGCTGCTCAGAATGCTACTGACTGTTCCACTCTAAGGCTCCTCCCTCCTGGTCATGTCACCCAGAGTGGGACATTGGAGCATGCCCTGGGATTCCCATGGCACCCATACACATATGTTGATGGAAGACATGAGTAAGAATTCCAGAAGCCATACTCTACACTGCTTTTCCTTATCTATTTCCAATAATAATAATAATAATAATAATAATAATAATAATAATAATAATAATAATAATAATAATAATAATAATCATAATCATAATCATAATAATAATAATAACAACAACAATAATAATAATGCATTTTTGAATGTTCAGTTGACTTCCATGTTTAATGAATAAAGTAAATGATGATGGTGGTGATGAGGATGTCCCACATGGTAGTTTGTGATTTGAGAAATTTAAGAAACATTATGATTATTATGGGGTTTTCTTATGCCCTGTAGCATCGGACTGCATATATAACCTTCCTCCTTAAGATTATGCAATTAATAAATGCTACACCATGGTGCAAAGTCTTTTTTTTTTTTTTTAAATTAAACTACTACAAACTATTAGCCAGTGGATATAACTGCTAAAAATGCTGCAGTGGGTACAGTATGTTTGGTACATATTTTTGTGTTGTTGGAGCTATAGGGCATCCCACAAAACAGGGACAAGCTCATGTTGCAATGCATTCCATTGTTCCTTAAAAACCTAAAGATTTGGGGGTTATCTTCACACAGACTGGCTCCCTTTTGATTTGCAGGTACCCATTGTACTATCAGCCTGGGACAACTGCTTCAGAGAGTCAATACTGAAGTCTGGGATGGCAGTAGAATTCTTCCTGTGAATTCTTCCATCCCCACCCCAATCTACAGCCTTCCAAGATGCTTTTGGCATAGGGTGTATGACCTATAAATTACTTTACTGCCTTGAGGTGTGATAGAGGACTCTTTAGCTTCATCTATGGAGTAGTTAAAAGTCCATGACCAAATTCAGGCTCCCATAGGTGGGGGAGGTAGAACCCATCTTCAGATAGTCCATTGTAAGAAGACCCAATCTCTGAATAGGATGTTTGTGAGCTTCGGTTATCTTTACTCTTAGATTACTCCTATTCTAGATGCAGGCAACCTGCAATGTGAAGGCTGCACTCAAAGTTGTAAAATTATCTGCCAAGTACCTTCTTGGGGGGAAAAAAATACCATCTCAAAAAATGTGCCTTGTCCCTCCCATTAGGTATATGCAAGAGAGAGACGTATACAAAACATAAGAGATAAAGGGAGTTCTCAACTTAGAAGAACAATTGAGCCCAAAATTTATGTTGCTAAGTAAGTCTTGCCCTATTTTATGACCTTTCTTTAGTGGTGGGATTCAAAAAATTTTACTACCAGTTCTGTGGGCATGGCTTGGTGAGTGTGGCTTGGTGGGCGTGGCAGAGGAAGGATACTGTAAAATCTTCATTTCTACCCCACACCAGGAGAAGGATATACTGTAAACCTCCATTCCCTCCCCACCCTACTAACCTGCTTTCCAGCTCCATTCTCCTATGCAGGACAACAAAAGAAGACCTAGCCGACCATCTGGGACTCAGGAGGCAGAGAATAGATGGGGGCGGGGGCCAGCCAGAGGTGGTATTTGCCGAACTACTCAAAATTTCCACTACCGGTTCTTCAGAACTGGTCAGAACCTGCTGAATAATACCACCTCTGCCTTTCTTGCCACATTTCTTAAGTGAATTACCACAGTTATTTAATTAGTATTGACCGTGCTAAGTGAATTTAGCTTCCTCATTGACATTGATTGTAGACAGGGTACTCGGTAGAATAGAATACAATAGAATTCTAGATTGGACACACAAGGAACTTGTGTACAACTTTAGCATTACCATTGCTGGTATAAAATTCCTCATAGGTGATTTCCAGAAGAAAACATCTTGAGAGAGAGAGAGAGAGAGGAGAGGAGAGAGAGAGAGAGAGAGAGAGAGAGAGAGAGAGAGAGAGAGAGAGAGAGAGAGAGAGAGAGAGAGAGAGAGAGAGAGAGAGAGAGAGAGAGAGAGAGAGAGAGAGAGAGAGAGAGAGAGAGACAATTTTAAACCTTAATTTACTTGGTAGTTCTTGTTACTTAGGCAAGACTTCAGCTTTTCTTTGGAGACCCAATGAAGATTTCTTAAAATAAATGGATTGCAGAATTAGTTCATCTGTCTTCGTTTTCCCCCGCCCCTCCCTCCTTCTCTCTTTTCTTGCATCCATGCATGAGGGCACTTAGAGTGCTGTGATAGTATTTGGCAGGGTCCTTCATCCAGAGCTACTGTGGGAGCCATCACAAGTGATTGTCGTTATGAATGGTGGACAGTATTGTAGCTTACTTGCCAGTAAACTGGGAACAGATGTTTGGAATATGTAATTTCCTATATGAATATGTAATGTTTGGTATTTAAATGGCAAATACTGTCTGTTGTATTTTCCACAAGGAAAGTGACATTAGTAAATCACATCAATTATTGTAATAAGGTTTTATGATCAACTTGCCCAGGTTTCTTTTTTTTTTTTTAAGGATCTTTCCTTCTTTTGAAGCAATGCATTTTTGGCAATAATCTTCAAACAGCTTGAATTGTTGATAGCTCTCCTTTCGACTGCCAAAAGGAGTGGGCATTCTGGAGGCAAAAATCTTTATTCTGTTGGAGAATTTTCTAATTTGAGGTCATTTCAGTGTTCTTGTTTTGGGAAGTCCCTGTATCTCAGAATGGCCTAAAACAGACCATTTAGACCTGGAATCTAAATCTGGGTTACTTTTGTCAAATGAATTAGCTTTGCGTAGTGGATAATTCTATCTACCATTATATCTTTGTTGTGAATGAATAATGCCAAATAAAGTTATCTTGAGCTTAAAGTCAAGTGCAGGGTTCTGGCCCTGCACTTCTGATTGGCTGTTAATGGCAGGATCGGATTGGTCCGTTCAGGAGCATCTGATTGGCCATTAACAGGCCATTCTCATTGGTTAATGGAGCTAGCGCTCCAGGATTGCTATTGGTTGAATAGTTAATAAGTTGCCTATATAAGGAAGGCTATAGCAGCCCTCCAGTTTGAGCTGTCGCACCATATAAATAAAGAGTTTGAAGTTCACTGTTTCTATCGGCTCGTCTCCATTATTCGCATCCATGCTCCAGACTTAACACTGGCGACAAGGATGGGATTGGATGAC
This sequence comes from Hydrophis major, assembly GCA_033807585.1. Classification (NCBI taxonomy): domain Eukaryota; kingdom Metazoa; phylum Chordata; class Lepidosauria; order Squamata; family Elapidae; genus Hydrophis; species Hydrophis major. The sequence goes on along the minus strand of CM066328.1, from coordinate 245,601,069 downwards.
ATCAGAGCCAACGACTAAGACAACTAAGCACATGGCTGAAGTGCACAACGCCGGAACCATGTCCAGTGGCGCAGTACCACCCGCTCCTTTCGATCCAGCTCAAGAGGGCTGGGAGTCCTACATGGACCGTTTCCAAATGTTTTTGGAAACGAATAACCTGAAGGATGCCACAACCGGGAAGAAACGGGCGGTATTCCTAACACACTGCGGCCCGACGGTATTCAAAATGGCTAAGGTATTAGCGAAACTGGCTGAAGTGAAGGCCATGGACTGGGACGTCCTCGAACCACTACTAAAGGCCCACTACGCACCAACCATTTCAACGCTCGTAAGACGACACGAGTTCTATCAAAGAAACCAGCGGAAAGGAGAAAGCGTTGCCGATTTCGTTGCAGACCTTTGGAACTTGGGAGGCCTTTGTGATTTCACTGACCTAGAGGAGGCCTTGAGAGACCGGGTAGTCCTCGGGCTAGACCGAGTAGTCCTCGGGCTAGACGATCTAAACGTACAGAGCAAAATAATGGCAAAGGGAGACATCACCCTTAAAGACGCCATAGCTGAAGCTACAGCAGCGTAGGTGACCAAGAAGTCGGCTGCCCAACTATGCTGAAATCGCGCTCCAGCACACCAACTGGCCAGCGAAGTTTCACCTAAGGCAGAAGGGCAGCTGCAGACGACCCACCATGAGGACCTCTCTTCGTCGTCAGACAGCGACGAAGAAGAGGTCCATCACCTGCGATCCGATCGGGACCGTTACCCGAAGTCCCAGCAACCGTGCGCTGGCTGCGGTGCCAACCATTACCGCTCTGATTGCAAATTCCGTGACACGCTCTGCCATGAGTGCGGGAAACGAGGCCACATCGGACAGGTCTGCAGAAGTCTCCTTGGACCCAGCCAGATCGTGAAGGGTACCAATCTCCGCCAATCGACAGGGAATCGCCCTGTAAGGCGAGAACCAGCAAACCACTCCTACAGAAACCGACCCGTGAATCGCCTAATGAGACAGGAAGAGGCCCACCAAACACTCACTATTGGCCACGCCTCTTCACTAGACGCTAAGAAAATTCGGGTCAAAGTGGACATCGAAAATCAACCTTGCCAAATGGAAGTTGACTCGGGGTCGTCTCTGTCAGTGGTCTCCTGGAAGACCCTCAAGCAACTCATCCCCACTATCCGGCGCCAAGACCTTCAATTCCAACGGCTCATGTTAAAGGACTACCAGGGGAACCGGATTCCAGTCGTCGGATCCAGTAGAGTCCAGGTTGCATTCAAGAACCGCATGGTGTACTTACCCCTGACGGTGATCGACAAGGACCGGCCTAGCCTGTTAGGCCTGCAATGGTTCGCACCACTCGGCATTGAAGTGGCAGGCATTAACCGAATCGGCAGCAGTGACTGGGAAGAAGACCTCGCCCACGAATTCAGGGACGTCTTCACGGAAAAGCTAGGCGAGTACAAGGGGACCCTGATATCCTTTAGCCTTAATCCAAAGATAGCTCCCATCCGCCTTAAGCCTCATTGAGTCCCGTTCGCTCTAAAGCCAAAAATCGACGAACAGCTTGATAAGTTGATAGCCCAGGGAGTTTTAAAGCCAACTGACCACTCCCCATGGGAAACACCAATCGTGACCCCAATTAAACCGGACGGCTCCATTAGAATTTGTGGAGACTATCGAGCCAACCTAAACCATGCCCTCCAACAAAATCCATATCCGGTGCTGGTGGTGCAACACCTCCCCCATTCCCTGGGGGGCGGAAAAGTCTTCGCTAAACTAGACTTAGCTGAGGCTTATCAGCAACTGTCGGTTGATGAAAAAACGGCACAGGCACAGACTATCGTAACACACCGAGGTGCCTTTAAGTGTACGCAGCTTCAATTCGGAATCAGTGTAGCCCCAGGGATCTTTCAGAGCCTAATGGAGAGACTATTGCAGGGGATCAAAGGCATTGTCTCCTATTTTGATGACGTGCTCATTGCTGCCCCCACTCCAAAAATTTTATGGGATCTTTTAAGACTGGTTTTACAAAAATTCCAAGAAGCAGGCCTGAAAGTGAAAAAAAATAAGTGCAAACTGTGTACAGATCGTGTTGAATTCTTAGGGTACTTAATTGACAGTCAGGGTAATCACCCTACCAATAGCAAATTGAGAGCAATAAAAAACGCTCCCAGACCCCGGAACAAAGCCGACCTCCAGGCGTTCTTAGGCCTCATCAATTTCTATAATGTATTCTTGCCGCACAAGGCGACTATCGCTGAACCTTTACATCGCCTACTAGATAAAAAAGCAATTTGGGTATGGGGTCACAGAGAAGAGCAGGTGTTCCGTAATGTAAAACAACTACTGACTTCTGACGCCATACTAATGCACTACAATGAGACCTTGCCATTAAATATCACATGTGATGCATCGCCTTTTGGAGTGGGTGCCATTTTGAGCCATGTATTACCTAATGGGAGTGAAGCTTACTTTTCAAAAATGCTCTCGAAAACCGAGCGAAATTAAAGCCAGATCGATAAAGAGGCCCTGGCAATTGTATCAGCTGTTAAAAGATTCCATGAGTATGTGTACGGCCAGGCTTTTACCATTGTAACTGACCATAAACCATTGCTGGGGATCATCGCTGGGGACAAGCCAACTCCCTACATACTTTCTCCCAGGATGTCCCGCTGGTCAGAATTCTTGGCTGCCTACAATGATCAGCTACAATATCGTCCCGGTAAAGCCATTCCCCACGCCGACGCGTTGAGCTGTGTACCGCTCCCTGAAACCATCAACGATCCTGCACCAACGATGACAACGTTGCAGATCGAGACACTCCATACGCCACTGTTAGGGATAACATTGTTTTACCCTAACTGGTTTAGATAAATAATAATATGTAATCATAGTTTGTAAGTTAAAGTGTCTGCAACTTTAACTGTGGGATAGTAATTAAGGGAGTGGTTGTGAAAGCACTTTAAAAGAAGCAAGATTGCAGCTTGCTCACTCTCTCTGGCTTTGATGATCCCTGATTACTGCAAGGAAACAAGTTTGCATTGCTCGAACGGGAGAGAAAACAAAGGACTGACTTGTAAGTGAATTGACATAGGGTATTCAACACGGACTTTGCTAACTGAATATCCCTGAATGGACTGACTAAATGATACATGACTATTGGACTGTTATTTTGACTATGCTATGAACTCATAATGGAATAAGCTATATATTTGATAGCACAAGCGTATCTGTCATTTTTACTGTATGTTAATAAACATACAAGCTTAGCTCACTCATTTATCTGTGTGCCTATCTGACTAAGCTGCACATTCTGTTTAGCTTGTCTCCCTAACCCTGGTTGGGGAAACCAGGCTTAACACTGGTTATGGGCCCAGAGGCTGCAAAGTCAGTTTAACTAGGATAAAACAGATTTATGTTAAAAGTGAGAGTTTGTGTTGTTATACATTACAGTAAACAGACAGCTGTGTTTTATTAATTATAGTTTTATATCCATATAAGAAAAACATGGCACAAGTCAATCTACAAAGTTTGTCCCTTATATCCAAGTTGGATGGTACAAACTATGTATCATGGTCTATGAAATGTAGTCTGCTTCTATGAAGAGAAGGTTTGTGGAACATAATTGAAAATCCACCAAACGTAGAAGAATGGGATCCAGAGGATGATGAAGACAGATTAAAGATAGAAGAATTTATGCATAAAAATCAACAAGCTATTTACATTATTGCTTTAACCTTAACTGATAAGCAACTTGTTTATATCCACGGAGAAAAAACAGCTTTTGGGTGTTGGCAGAAGCTGAAGAGGATTTATGTTCGAGATAACATTGGTGCTCACATAAATCTAACACGGAAACTTTTCAGTACACATCTCCATAAGAATGGTGATATGCTGAGTCATTTGAAAACTATTCAAAGCATTTTTCAAGAACTGCACGAGAAAGAGCTTATTTTCTCTGAACTACACCAAGTCTACATAATTCTATCTTCACTTGATGAAAGCTATGATAACTACGTAACTTCACTTGAAATATTGCCAAAGGAAAGCCTAACTTTAACTGATATAACTGGCAGATTGATTGAAGAAGCCAGAAGAAGGCTTGAAAGAGACGAATTAAGGAGGCAGCAACCTCAAAAAGAAGATAATGAAACTCCTACTGCATACGCAATTAAAAAGTGTTTTAATTGTGGAGGAAGAGGACATTTGGCAAGATTTTGTAAAAAGGCAAAGCGCCAGAACGCTGGCCAGAATACAAAAAGTCATCAAAAGATAAATAAAAATTTAGAGTTAGCCATGTATAGTAACGGAGCTGTAAAAAATAATTTATGGGTGGTTGATAGTGGAGCATCACATTGTATAACAAATGATAACAAACATTTTATTAAAATGTCCAAGAGTACACAGCAGATATCGTTAGCCAATGGCTGGAAACTGAAAGCTAAAGGTCAAGGTATAGCATATTGTTCTTTTATAAAAGAGAATGTAAAAATGTTATATGTACCACAACTTAAGTTTCATTTAATTTCAGTTAAAATTTTGGTTAAACTAGGATATGTAGTTACATTTAGGGGAGATAACTGCATAATTGAGAAAGAAGATAAGAGAATTACTGCATCTTTAAGAGGTGAATTAAGGAAGTGTGAAGAGTGAAAGTTCTGTCTGAGCCGGGTCAAGTAACACCTTTTAAATTGCCTGGAATTGAGCTGCTTGTTGCTGGAGGATACATTGTATCCCTAAGAAGAGCGAAAAGCGGCGGAGAAGCTGTTAAAGGGAATTTTTTTTTTTTTTACTCTCCCACCCCACGGAAAAAGCAGAAATATTTCGATATATTAGACATTGAAAGTAGATTGCTTTGAAAGTTGAAGCTAAGAGACAAAGGGATTTTTGGACATTGAAAAATTTGAGAAATTGGAAAATCTCTGCTGGAGGTATGGATTTTTGATTATTTAAAATTGTCATTGCAAGTGGGAAGGGAGAAAAAAAATTGGAGCAGAAGCTGAAAAAGGAGGAGATTGTCTAGAACGTCTTTGTGGATCCCAAAAGAAGATATATGGTAATTGGACCTCTTTGATTAAAAATTAATTCAGAAAGAGAAAGAGAAGAAGGAAGAAAAGTATTAACTTTTGGAACTTTTTTTTTCTTTTTTTAATTGCTTTTGATTGTCTTTGATTAAAAATACTTGTGGTTGTTTTGGAAAAAGTTTCCCTTTTCATAATGGCATCGTCTGTGGATGAACTAGAGATTGAATATCAAAAATATAAAAAAGAAGATACTTTGGGCGCTTTGTTTCAATTCTTAGAAATGGCGTTATGTTCTTTTGAAAAGTTGATTACGCAGCAGAAGGACTGGGACAAGGAAGAAGAGGAAGAAGAAGCCATCTTTGATGAACAATGGGTCCCTTCCGGAGAGGAGGAGAAAAAGGATAAGAAAAAGGGGATTTTAAGAATTATAAAAACAACCAAAAGAGAGAAAAATGAGCGAAAAGATGGAGGCAAGGTTAGAAAGCAAAGGAAAAGGAGCAAGAAAAGCGAAGAGAAAAAGCAAAGGGGAAAGGGCAAGGAGAAGAATAAGCAAGAGAGAAAGGGGGGGAGGAGAAGTCTTAATGGGGGGAAGCAAGACCTAAAGAAAAAAAGTTTATTTAGAGACAATGGGTGAATTTAATTTAGATTAAAAGAGGGATTCTGGAGGGTATATAAGAGTGTGTTTTTATATGTATATTTAGAATATAAAATTTATTATGTAATTTTAGAATTTTTTAAACAGAATCCCAAGAAAGATTGCTATATGTAGTATTTCTAAGTTAGGGTAATGAGTTATAGATGTTACTCCAATTGGTGTACAGGAGAAGTATAGTAAAAGAAAAAAAAGATGAATGGATAATTGGAAATAGAACAGACAAAGAATGTTGTTGAAAATGGTAATAAGATATGGAAGGATATATATGCTTTTTTTTTTTTGGATTTTGTATATTGATAAAAGGCAATAAAATTTTAATTAATAAATAATTTGGATGGAAAAGAGAAGTAGGGACAAGATATGAAGTTAATATTATATGAAATATTGATATTATAATCTGGAAATGTTATGCCTTATTGGTCTATTATTATTATTTTTTCTTAGAAAAGAATTTATAAGCTGCTATGCCTTGATTCTTTGTGCATTGTTTTTATAAAACTGATAAAAATGGTTTTTATATATATATATAAAAAAGAAAATGATAATAAGATATGGAAGGAGATATGGGTTGAATATGATGTTTGAATTTGTGTCTGTGTAAAGAGTTTTAACCCGGGAACAGACAACCTTCAGAAAAGATCTTTTAGTTTTGTTTATGTTTTGTGTTTGTATGTTTGTGTATTGTGCTTATGGTAAAACTAACAAAATTTGTTTTTTTTTTTTTTTTAAAAAAAGGAAAAAAGAATCAATAAAACCTTGGAGGAATGTTAGACGAGAATAATTTAAACAAGCCAGAAAGAAAAGAATATGATGACTATAAAATGGATAAATATGGAAGAGAAATGAAACTGAATAGGAGTAAAGAGAAATAATGAGAAATTTGCTCAAAGATATTTGTGTGTCCATATGGAGATGGGATAAATTGGAACTATGCTGTATAAAAATAATGTGTTGTTTGACTTGTAAGGATTTACAATGTTAAGAGGTTTTATGTGTTTATGTATTTAATGGTTAATGATGTGTTGTTTTATCTTTAAAATTAATAAAAATTTGTTTCAAAAAAAAAAAGGAGGTGAATTATATGTGTTAAATGATAATGGTTTAAAGGTGGCTAACACGGTTTATGAAAATAAGAAACCTCATGATGAATGTATTCACTTGTTACATCGAAGGCTAGGGCATTTAAATTTTAAAATGCTTAAGAAAACTGTTGAATTATCTAAGGGAATAAGTTTAAAACCTTGTCATAAGTATTTTCAATGTTCTATTTGTAATCAAAGCAAAGCAAGGGTCACACCTGCTAATAGAGTTGATGGATTTACTACTAAAGAGCCTTTAGAGGTAGTATTTGCAGATTTAATAGGTCCTAAAAAACCAAGTGTAGGAGGAGCTCGTTACATACTAAGTATAATGGACCATTATTCTAGATATGGGTTTTGCTATTTAATGAAGAGCAAAACTGAAACGTATCAAAATCTCTTTAATTGGATTAAATTTGCAGAAAGGAAAATTAAAAAGAAATTAGTAACTCTTATAACAGATAATGGTACAGAATTTACAAATAATAAATTCCAGAACAGACTAAGAATGTTAGGAATTCAACATAAAATGTCTGCACCATATAGGCCACAACATAATGCCTTTATAGAGAGAAGAGGCCAAACATTACAATCAATGGCACGAACTATGATGTCTGATTCAGGATTACCTGATAATTTGTGGGGAGAAGCAATAATGTGTGGTAATCATATATTAAATAATGTTGTTAATTCAACAACAGGTGAATTACCATTCACACTGTGGCATGGTACAAAACCTGATTTAAGTTACATGCACACATTTGGAGCACCAGCATGGGTGCATATCCCTTCACAACTTAGACACAAAGGACAACATAGAGCTAAAAGATTATATTTTGTAGGATATACATCTAATCATAGATCTTATAGATTCTGGGAACAAGGTACATCTAGAGTTTACACCAGTGCTAGTGCAAAATTCCTAGAACATGTAGGATGGAATAGACTAGAGCAAGATTTAAATAATGAAGTAATTATTGAACCCTACAAAAGGCAGAAAGAACAGACTAGTTATAAGAAGAGTCCAATTAAAGAAGAAGTCCATGAAGAGCAAATAAGACCAGAACAAGAGGAAATAGTTGATCAGGAAGAGTTAGATAATCAAGAAGAGTTAATAAAGGAAAGTCCACCTGTAAGTCCTGTAATACCTAGACGTACTACACGTGTAACTAGACCACCTGATAGGTATCAAGCAAGTATAGTTTGCCAAGTAACTAAAGTTCCAACTAGTATAGATGAACTTAGGATGTATCCTACTAAGGATCAGGAGAATTGGCAAAAGGCAATGGAAAAGGAATTAAATTCATTAAAGGTAATGAAAGATTATGAAGATGCTAAATTACCTCCAGGAGAAAAATCCATTGGGTGCAAATGGATATTTAAAGTAAAAACTGGAAATGATGGGACTGTTACCCATAAAGCCTAGGTTAGTAGCTCAAGGATTTAATCAAACTGCATCTGATTATGATGAAGTTTTTGCACCAAGTCTTAAAGCAACATCTTTAAGAGCAGTATTAGTGTGGGCAGCTAAGAAAAACTATGTCATTAACCATTTAGATGTAGAAACTGCTTATCTGCATGCACCATTGCAGCACACTATATATTTAAGAAAACGAATAGGTATAAAAGACAATAAAGTAAATAGTAATGATTGTTGGAAACTCAAAAAGAGTCTTTACGGGTTGAAACAATCTGGGTTTGAGTGGAACCAATATATTGTGAAAGAGTTAAACAATATAGGTTTTAAATCTGGTTTAGCAGATCCATGTGTGTTTAAAAGAGAAAATAATGGAACGGTGTCATTATTGTTATTATTTACAGATGATATTGCTTTGATAACTAAGACTAATAATGAAGCTAATGAGATTATATCATTATTAGCCAAAAAGATAAAATTAAAGCATTTAGGTGAAATTAAAAAGTATCTAGGATTGACAATTAACAAAACAAAAAATGGTTTTAAGATATCTCAAGAAGATAAAATTTGCCAATTAATTAAAACGTTTAAAATGGAACTTTGTAAACCGGCAAAGACTCCAATGAGTCAGGAAGTTTGCCAAACTAATGATCAAAGTCCCAAATTTGATAAGTCCATGTATCAATCTTTGATTGGTAGCTTATCATATATAAGCAATTGGTCAAGGCCAGATATAGCTTATAGTGTAAATCAGCTGGCACGTTTTAATTCAGATCCACATCAATGTCATTGGCAATCATTGAAAAGAATTTTAAGATATCTTAAAGGAACAATGAACCATGCATTTTATATAGAACCAAAGGGTGATTTGAGTCTTAGTGCCTATGCAGATGCAAGTTTTGCAACTGATATAAACACTAAAAAATCAACATCTGGGATGGCTATATTAATTGGTAAGACACTAATAGGGTGGAGGTCAATCAGACAACAGCATATTAGTTTGTCCACGATGGAAGCGGAATTTTCATGTCTGTCATTACTATGCACTGATTTGATTTTGTACAAACAGTTATTATTAGACATGGGTGTAACTGTAAAAGATTCCATTATTGTGTTCGAGGATAACCAAGCAGCTATAAAGTTAGCTACTAGTATTGCTGTAAAAACTAGATCAAAGCATACTGATTTAAGATACTTAAATGTTAGAGAATCTGTAAAGAATGGGCTAATTAAATTGGAATACTGCGTGACAGAAGAAAACATTGCAGACCAATTTACAAAAGCTCAAGGAGTAACTAAGTTTAAAGAGAGTTGTAACAAATATGATTTAAAGATGTAAATAGTTATATTTATTATTATTTCCTAAAAGGGGAGAATGTTAGGGATAACATTGTTTTACCCTAACTGGTTTAGGTAAATAATAATATGTAATCATAGTTTGTAAGTTAAAGTGTCTGCAACTTTAACTGTGGGATAGTAATTAAGGGAGTGGTTGTGAAAGCACTTTAAAAGAAGCAAGATTGCAGCTTGCTCACTCTCTCTGGCTTTGATGATCCCTGATTACTGCAAGGAAACAAGTCTGCATTGCTCGAACGGGAGAGAAAACAAAGGACTGACTTGTAAGTGAATTGACATAGGGTATTCAACACGGACTTTGCTAACTGAATATCCCTGAATGGACTGACTAAATGATACATGACTATTGGACTGTTATTTTGACTATGCTATGAACTCATAATGGAATAAACTATATATTTGATAGCACAAGCGTATCTGTCATTTTTACTGTATGTTAATAAACATACAAGCTTAGCTCACTCATTTATCTGTGTGCCTATCTGACTAAGGTGCACATTCTGTTTAGCTTGTCTCCCTAACCATTAACTGCCCGTGACATCGCGAGAGAAACAAAATGCGACCCCATCTTAGCATGAGTCCTCACATGGGTGGAACGCGGATGGTCATTGGACCAAGTACCAGATGACTTTGCACCATTCAAAAGCCATCAAACAGAGTTGTTCTCGCAGAAGGGCTGTATCATCTGGGGCGATAGAGTCGTTATCCCAGAACGACTCCAACAGGCACTGCTAAGAACCTTGTACGATGGCCACCCTGGCATCGTGCGCATGAAGGGCCTCGCACGAAGCTATGCGTGGTGGCCAGGCATCGACAGACAAATCGAATCATGGGTTAAAACTTGCCAGAGATGCCAAGAAGTAAGCAACGCTCCACCAAAGGCAACCGCAACCGAATGGGAGACGCTGCGGGGACCCTGGTCCCGCATCCATCTGGACTTTGCTGGGCCGACCAAAGGCCACACATTTTTGCTAACCATTGACGCCTACTCGAATTGGCTCGAGATTCACCGAATGAGGAATACGACCACCGAAGCCGAATTGGTCATCAAAAGACTGGAAAGACTGTTTGCAACCCACGGATTACCAGACGTTCTGGTATCCGACAACGGCCCCCAATTTACCACACTGTCTTTTGAACAGTACCTGGTTGACCGCAGTATCTGACATGAGCTTACTTCGCCTGTGCACCCTGCGGCCAATGGTAGGGCTGAGCTCATGGTACAATTCGTCAAAAGGACTCTACAAAAGATAGACTACGACAACATCGACGAGAAAATCAACCGAATCCTTTTCCAACAGCACATCACACCTCACAGCGTCACCAACAAAACTCCTGCCGAGCTGCTAATGGGACGAAAGCTCCTCTCCCACCTCGATCGGTTACACCCAGCCTACGAACCAGAAAAGCCACTCGGATCCAGTGGCCGATGCCGTACCTTCCAGGTAGGCGATTTAGTATTCACTAAAAACCTATTGGCCGATCCGCTGTGGGTAGAAGCGACCGTAATCCGCATAACCGGCCCAAGATCATACCTCGTTCAGTGCCCTGACGATAGACTTTGGAAGCGCCACATAGATCAACTACGATCGTGGCTACCGTCACACAATTCCGAACTCCCTTATGACCAAACTGAGGGGGGGGGAGATACAGAGGAAAATGAATTGCAACTCGAGGAAAACCTTTTTGAAGGGACTGAAAACAGAACTGAAACGCAGGAACAGGAACCGGGGACCAGAGTGAGTTCACTTCAGGGAGTGGCCAGTGATATCGGTGACGATGGGAACGCGAACTCGGAACCAGAGGCACCCCTACCGTTAAACAACAATCTACCTCAACAGAAGTGCAGCCAACCGCCAAGCACTTTGCGAAAATCAAAAAGGCTGATAAAACAATCGTCCTACCTCAAGGACTATGTAACCGCGCCCTGTGGGCAGAAGCCAGGGGAAAGGGGTGTTGTGAATGAACAATGCCAAATAAAGTTATCTTGAGCTTGAAGTCAAGTGCAGGGTTCTGGCCCTGCACTTCTGATTGGCTGTTAATGGCAGGATCGGATTGGTCCATTCAGGAGCATCTGATTGGCCATTAACAGGCCATTCTCATTGGTTAACGGAGCTAGCGCTCCGGTATTGCTATTGGTTGAATAGTTAATAAGTTGCCTATATAAGGAAGGCTATAGCAGCCCTCCAGTTTGAGCTGTCACACCATGTAAATAAAGAGCTTGAAGTTCACTGTTTCTACCGGCTCGTCTCCATTATTCGCACCCATGCTTCAGACTTAACAGCCTTCTCAAGAATATCCTGCATTCTCAGGGTTACATATTTCAGCATTGCTACATTTTAAAGTAAGAACGTTAAATTAAACTCATCCAAAGAAAATCTCTGAAAGAAAGACAATGACCTCCTTCGTTAACTACAGCAGTTTATAATCATGAAATCAAGGTTTAATAGCTAGAAACACCATTTATATATAAATGGCATACTTGTGGAAACAATTGGTATTGTACAAATCCTACCTGGAATGATGTTATTAGTTACTCTTAGAAACCTATTTTACAGGATTCTTTGTTCCGCTAAAGAAAAATCGAAAGGGGGGTAGAGTCCTTTAGGCATAATCAGTTAACTATATATTTTGAGTTTGGATTTAATGGGGTTTGACAAGTCACCCTCTTTAAAGAGGAAAAAACACCATTTCACATATTTCAAAAAAAAAAAAAAAGATGACTATTTTAGTGTTCCTTCTGCTCATTTTGTTCAGTAGGGACTTGAGCCTATTTCTTAAAGGTCTGTCCTAATGGCACCTCTGGGAATGCCAGCCTTATCAGGTAGATCAGGGGTGTCAAACTAGATTCACACACACCCCCCCGCCCTTTCTCCCCTCCCTTCACTACCTCACGTTGTTCACAATGCAAGCAATGTAAGCCTTGTGTTCCTTTGGGCCATGTGGGCAGTGCAGTCTTGTGTTCCTGCGTAGCCTGGATTAATTGGTTTTTTTGGGGGGGGAGGGGGTGACATTTCTCTGCAGACCACCAAAATGTTCTCAATGGTTTTCTCAATTCGCCCAATGGTTGGCAACCACTGTTAGTAGTCAACAAAGGTTGGTGGTCAGTGCAACTGAAGCCCAGTTCTTTCTGTGTGCATAGTCGCTTTGATTTGTGAGATGGGTGGCATATACATTTAATAAATATAAATAAATGTGCCTGCAGTGTTGACATGTACACAAAAGAAGCAGGTGACACCTTGAGTTGTTTTTTTTACTCCCATCTGCAAAAGGAGTAGGATTTATGTTCTCTATTCTGTTCTCTGTTCTGTCTTGTCAATGTTGATCCATTCTGTGGACATTGATGGCCTAGATCTGATTGTGCGGGTTGGGGGGTGGAACCACCATAAACCAGAAAGAACTGCTGGCCCAAAGGTTCTTTTTCAAGAGGCAACTGGACTTCCTTGTTTTTCTTTGAAGACATTTGGCTTCTCATCCAATAAACTTCAGCTTTAATTGGATGGTGGGGAATCCTTCCACTCCCAACCATCCAGTTAGAACTGAAGAAGCTTCTTGGATGAGAAGTGAAATGTCTTCAAAGAAAAACAAAGAAAGTCCAGTTGCTTCTTGAAAAAGCACCTTTGGAACAACCAGGACTTGGTTGACAGACAATCTCCTTGGACAGAAAGGGCTGCACTCTTTTCTGATCACACTTGGGTTTGTTACAAAAATAAGCTACAACTGATGCCTTAGAGAAATTTTGTATTTAATTTTTAGCAATATGGGATCTAGAATTTTTCCAGTCTTTGGCGGCGGAGAAGCTGTTAAAGGGAACTTTTTTTTTCTTCTTCACTCTCCCACCCCATGGAAACAGCAGATATGTTTGGACATATTGGACATTGAAAGTGAATTGTTTTGAGAGTTGAAGCTAAGGGACAAAAGGGTTTTTGGACATTGAAAAACTTAAGAAATTGGAAAACCCTTGTTGGAGGTATGGATTTCTGATTATTTAAAATTGATATTGCAAGTGGGAAGGGAGAGGAAAAAAAATTGGAGCAGAAGCTGAAAAAGGAGGAGATTGCCTAGAATCCCAAAGAAAGATATATGGTAATTGGACCTCTTTGATAAAACATTAACCCCAGAAAGAGAAAGAGAAGAAGGAAGAAAAGTATTAATTTTTGGAATTTTTTTTTGAATTATTCTTGATTAAAAATATTTGTGGTTGTTTTGGGAAAAGTTTCTTTTTTCATAATGGCATTGCTTGTGGATGAACTAAAGACTGAATATCAAAAATATAAAAAAGAAGATACTTTGGGCACTTTGTTTCAATTCTTAGAAATGGCGTTATGTACTTATGAAAAGTTGACTACGCAGCAGAAGGACTGGGACAAAGAAGAAGAGGAAGAAGAAGCCATCTTTGATGAACAATGGGTTCTTTCCGGGGAGGAGGAGAAAAAGGATAAGAAAAAGGGGATTTTAAGAATTATAAAAACAACCAAAGAAGAGAAAAATGAGCGGAAAGGTGGAGGCAAGGTTAGAAAGCAAAGGAAAGGGAGTAAGAAAAGGGAGGAGGAAAGACAAAGGGGTAAAAAGGGCAAGGAGAAGAATAAGCAAGAGAGAAAGGGGGGGAGGAGAAGCGTCAATGGGGGGAAGCAAGATCTAAAGAAAAAAAGTTTATTCAGAGACAATGGGTGAATTTAATTTAGGATAAAAGAGGGATTCTGGAGGGTACATAAGATTGTGTTTTTTATATGTGTATTTAGAGTATAAAATTCATTGTGTAATTTTAGAATCTTTTAAACAGAATCCCAAGAAAAATTGTTATATGAAGTACTTTTAAGTTAGGGTAATGAGTTGTAGACGTTACTCCAATTGGTGTATAGGAGAAGTATAATAAAAGAAAAAAGATGAATGGATAGTTGGAAATAGAACAGACAAAGAATATTATTGAAAATGGTAATAAGATATGAAAGGATATATAAAGGTTTTGTTATGTTTTTTTTGGGGGGGGGATGTTGTATATTGAAAAAAGGCAAAAAAAATTTTTAATTAATAAGAAATAATTTGGATGAAAAGGAGAAGTTGGGATAAGATATGAAGTTAAATAGACAAAGTATTGATACTATAATTTGGGATTGTTATGTTCTATTGGTTTTCTTCTTTTATTATTTTTTCTTAGAAAAGAACTTATAAGCTGTTATGCCTTGTGCATTGTTTATATAAAATTGATAAAAATGGTTTATATATGTAATATAAAAAAGAAAATGATAACAAAATATGGAAGGATATATAAAGTGAATATGATGTTTGAATTTGTGTCTGTGTGAAGAGTTTCAACCCGGGATCAGACAACCTTCAGAAAAGATCTTTTAGTTTTGTTTATGCTTTATTGTGTTCTCTGTAAAATTAATAAAATTTGTTTAAAAAAAAAAAAAAAGATGCCGTCGTGCAACTACACCATTCCCGACATTGTAATTTCGTGCTGTACCTTGATTAGCTGTTGCATTCCTTGTTTTTCCAACTCAAAAGTGGTCTAGCCTGAAGAACGGAGGGGTGTAACAATAACCCAGACTGAAGAATGTTGATAAATTAAATATTGATTTAGCAGCGCATACAGGAGGGGGGAAAGCCCCCACCCACAAACAAACAAAACACCCCAAAGCTAAGCAAGCAAGCAAATGAAAGAGGACTGCAATGATTCATCTGCCTCTTTGTTGCTGGAAGTGATGCCAAAAGAATTAATGAGCTTAACCATTTCAGCAGTTGCTGTGGCTGTGCTGTCAGATGCACAATTGTGTGGGAACCTGGAGAAAGAAGAGGGAAGATGCTGATTGGTGACGGCTGCCACTGCAGTTCAGTTCACCTTCCGTGAACTGAATTCAAACATTCAGACTAAGATAACATTAACCATAAGGACTTGATGTTCGGATGGGCTTGGTAAGGAGCCTCCCTTAAACTGCAGCCCCGTCAGTTTATCTGCTACATTAAGCATTCTAAGCAGGACTGGTTTCTAGAAGACATTTGTCTTAGGAGAAATATATCTAACTTCTCTAAAGAGATCAATAATCTATGCAGGTAACTGAATGAGTTGCCCTATAGCCAAAGCTATCAGAGCCATCCACAAGCAGTGAAAATAAAGCAATGAAAGCCAATAACCAACACCATTAGAAATTAGGGATGTTAAGAGGACTAATCTGTTAAGCTTGGGTTCCCCAACCAGGGTTAAGGAGACAAGCTAAACAGAATGTGCAGCGTTAGTCAGATAGGCACACAGATAAATGAGTGAGATAAGTTTGTATGTTTGTTAACATACAGTAAAAATAACAGATACGCTTGTGCTATCAAAAGATAGTTTATTCCATTTAGAGTTTATAGCATAGTCAAAATAACAGTCCATTAGTCATGTATCATTTTAGTCAGTCCATTCAAGGATATTCAGTTAGCAAAGTCCGTGTAGAATATCCTATGTCAGTTCACTTACAAATCAGTCCTTTGTTTATCTCTCCCGTTCGAGTAATGCAGTCTTGAGTCCATGCAGTAATTAGGGATCATCAAAGCCAGAGAGAGCAAGCTGACGTTCCTTGCTTCTTTTATGGTGCTTTTTACAACCACTCCCTTAATTACATTCCTATATTTAAAGTTGCAGACACTTTAACTTATAAACCATGATAACATATTTATTATTTTACCTAAACTAGTTAGGGTAAACAATGTTATTCCTAACATAATCCAACCAACCTGGACATCTCTATGAAAATACACATAAATCTTGCCAAAAAAACTTTGGTCACAACAGAAGGTGGTAACAGTGAATGGAAATTGCTTGGGTCATGTTAACAATTCGGAGATCTCAAACTGGAGAACCATTTTGTCTAGGTACCAGGCTAGAAACCAGAAGACCATGAGTTCTAGTCCCACCTTAGATATGACAAACCAGCTGGGTGACTTTGGGCCAGTCATTCTCTTGGAGCCCAAACTACCTCACAGGGCTAGTTGTGGGGAAAATAGAAGGAAGGAGTATTATATCTGTTCGCTACCACCTAGAGCAGGGCTTCCCAAACTTGGCAACTTTAAAACTTGTGGACTTCAACTCCCAGAATTCTCATAGTTGGCTGGAGAATTCTGGGAGTTGAAGTCCACAAGTCTTTAAAGTTGCCAAGTTTGGAGACTCCTGACCTAGAGTTACAGGTAGTCCTTGACGTATGGCCACAATTGAGCCCAACATTTCTGTCGTTAAGTGAGATATTTGTGAAGTGAGTTTTGCCCTATTTTATAATATTTTTTGCCACAGTTGGTAAGTGAATTATCACAATTATTAAATTAGTAATGACACTGTTAAGTGAATCTGGCTTCCCCATTGATTTTGCTTGTTGGAAAGTTGCCAAAGATAATCACATGACCCCGGGACACTGCAACTGTCATACATACGAGTCAATTGCCAAACATTTGATATTTTGATCACATGACCATGGGGATGTTGCAATGGTCTTCAGCGTGAAAAATGGCCCTAAGTCACTTTTTCCAATGCCATACCATTGTAACTTTAATGGTCACTAAATGAAGTCAAAGACTACCTGTACTTACAAAATAATAAAGGTGAGATAAAAATAATTCACACTGGATGTATGTTGAGAAATGCATCTGAAAAGAAGATGCGTCCATAAAGATGGTGTAGCAAAGGGCTGCTGAAATAAAAGAGAGCTTACTATGGAGAAATGTAAGAGCTCTGCAGTAGAAAAATTTAGCTGAGGAAGGATAACATCAGGAAAACCTGTATTCAAAGGAGTTTCTTGAGAAACTGACTTTAAAAACTGTTTTATGTTCTTGTTTTTTAAATTTTTATTTTTTATTTTTTACACATCTCTTCAAGTGAGCAATGTAATTCCAGGTTACAACATACATACATACATACATAGTCATAGTCATATTTCCAGCTTTTTCATCTAGTTTCATATCAAAACATTATCTATTCCATTTTCCTTTTAATAAATTTTTGCTTCATATTTTTCCATTCATTATTCCAATAACAAAAATATTTTCACTATTTATCATCTTTATTTTACATATTTTCTTCTTTTATTTTCTCAAAGCTGATGTATTGCAAACAAAAAACAAAAATAAAAGAAAACTGATATCAATATAATCATTCTTAATTATTACCTTCCAATTAAAAACAATAATTCCCAATTTACTATTTTATATGTCCATGTTTCTTTTCTCTTCAATCAAGATCCACATGGTATTTTTCCCTGGTCTACAATAAGTCTTACATTTATTCCAAAAATATTCATATAACCATTTCATTTTGCCTCTTTGTTTCCATTTAACCAAATTTTACATATGAATTATATCTAATATCCATTCATCACCTTTTTAATCATAATATAGTGATCTCATTTCAGATACTTTATTTACAATATAATCATTTATAATTTACCATATTCTTCATTTTTCTAATGTCACGTGTATAATCAATTGCATTTTCTATTTCATATTTAATATAGTATAGATAAAAATTACTAACAATACAATCATTTCTCTTATACTATGATTATTTTTCTCATCCTGTAATTATATTCTTGCAGTGAATTCTTATCCCCTTTAATTCCAATTAAGCTTATTTCTTTATTTTAAAACAAATAATTCCCAATAAACTTTAAACTTCAAACTTCCCTAATCTATATTTCTAAAATACCAAAATACATTTCCACATGAAATCCCCCCTCTATTTTAATGTTAACCATCATCTCTTAATCTCTCAGCTCTGTTTCTTCTAATTTTGGCCTGTTTTCCCTTTTCTAAGCTTTTCCAGTCCTTTCTCTTAACTCCTCCTTTTCCCCCTATTATTGTTCTTGTTTTCATCTCCCATTCACTTATTTTTTTCCCCTTCCCTTTCCTGATTTCTCTTTTGCAGTTTCTTCTTGTATGGCTTCTTCTTCTTTTGTTTAGTCTTGGAAATATTCTCCCTTTTGTTTATCACATCTGTCATTAAAGTCTTAGTTTTAATTCCTTTCATTTTATGTTCTGAGAAACCACCTACCAAGGTCTGCCTATTATGGAAAGCTGTAAAAAAATGATATATATATATTTAAAAGTAGATCTTTATAAAAATCAATTTTAAACAAAGCCTATGATGAATCAGAATATGCTCCGTGTTATGCTTGAGGCGGATCGGTTTGACAGAGACGCGAGACCATTTAGTGAGTTCAGCTCTTTTATTTGGTAGTGGTAATCGTCCCAGAATGCGAGCCGCGGCAGCCCTTCATATAGGGTTGGCTTGCGGCTCGGCAGCCAATGGCAGCACTTTGAATCTCCCGCGATCAGCACAGCCAATTGCGGTAGATTCCTAGTGCTCCAATCACAGCCGACCCTTCAACCAATCAGTTCTTCGCTGGTACGGACCAATCGGTTGCGGGGGTTTCGGAGTATGCTAATATCGTACACCCCTCCCCTCTTGGTTTCGTCCGGCAGTGCATGGTGATGTAGTCACGTAGGTAGGCGGGGCTTCGAGCCTGCCTACTTGACCTGCGCGGTTCAGTTCTGGTGTGGTCGTCGACCAGTTCGGATGCCTCCTCTGTCACTCCGGTTCCTTGGGATGGAACCACCTGGAACATTGAGCTGGGCCTTTCTTGGTAGCTCCCTCCCGGTCTACCTGGGTTGGTTGAGCTGCCGCTTCTACTCCTGCTAGGTTTTTCCTGGCCAGGTGAGCTGGTTTGGCTGCTCCTTCCAGGTGAAGATCCCGGGGTTTCGTGCTCCACTGGTCCTGCGTCTACAGGTGAGTAGCATCGGTTTATTGGTTTATTTATTCTAGGCGGGGGGTGTTCTGCCTGCGTTAGTTGGTTCCCTTCAGTTCTTTCTCTATTGCTTGCCAATTCCCCCCCCTTCTAGTTTCTTGTTCGGGTGTCTGGCTGGTGGTGACGGCTATTCTTGACCTAAGTTGGTTTATGTGCCATTTCCAGTTTTTCCCGTCGCTTGTTTCCAATCGGTATGATTGGGGCCCGGTTATCTGGGTGATTGTTGCTGTCACCCAGAGTGGTTCTCCTGTGAGATTTTTGGCGTATATTAGGTCTCCTATGTTAAATGTTCTATGTTTGCTGGAGGAGCCTGGGGGTTTGTCTGGGTTATATGTTGGGTTCATTCTGTCTAGTGTTGAACGTAGTTTCCTGCCCATCATTAGTTCCGCCGGGCTTTTATTTGTGGTTGCGCTAGGTGTAATGTGTTGAATGAGGAGCATTTTATTGATTTTGTCCTGTATATTGGCTGTTTCTATTTTCTGGATGGCTTTCTTGGTGTATTGGACCATGCGTTCCACCCGCCCGTTCGCCGCTGGGTTTGCCGGTGCGGTTAATGCATGGCGTATCCCTTGGCCTGCCATAAATTGTTCAAATATCAGTGCAGTGAACTGGGGCCCGTTGTCTGACACTATTACGTCTGGCAGGCCATGCGTAGCGAAAAGTTTGCTCAGTTTCCTTATCACCGCCTCCATCGTGGTTGACTTCATGGTGCTTACTTCCAACCAGTTGGAGTAAGCATCTACTGTGATAAGGTACATATGTCCCTTGGTTGGCCCTACGAAGTCTATATGGATCCTAGATCACAGACCTCTTGGTTTTTCCCATTCTTGGGTTGGGGCAGCAGGCGGATTGGGTCTGGACTCTTGGCATTGGTTACATTTGGCAACCCAGGTTTCGATCTGTTTATCATTCCTGGCCACCATGCGTAGCTTCTGGCCAGGCTTTTCATCTTAACCATCCCTGGGTGCCCCTCACGTAACATTCCCAATACCTTTTCCTGTAATTTTTCCGGAATTACCACTCTGTCCCCCCCAAAGTATGCAGCCCTTTTCAGTAAAGAGTTCAGTTTGTTTGTTCCAGAAGGGTCTGAATAGTTCGTCCTTTAGCCACCCTTTTCCAACCTAACTCAAGACTCGCGCCAGCCACGCCAGCCGCTTGTCTTTATTTGTTTCTCTGGAAATGTCTGGCGCGGTCACGAGTGGGTTGGGTATTGTCTCTATTTGGAGTACCTCTGTTGTGGGTGCCGGGTTGTCTTCCCGGTCCGGTAAGGGTGACCGGCTCAGGGCGTCTGCATGGGCGATGTCCTTTCCGGGTCGGTGTATCAGCTGGTAATTGTATGCTGCTAGGAATTCGGACCACCTCGTCATTCTTGGCGATAGAATGTTTGGTATGGCCCTGTTCCCCGCCAGGATTCCTAGCAGCGGCTTGTGATCTGTGATGATTGTAAAAGTCCTACCATAAAGGTATTCGTGAAATTTCTTGACGCCAGCGACGACTGCTAGGGCCACTTTGTCGAGCTGGCTGTAGTTCCGCTCTGGCTTTGAAAGTGTCCTTGATGAGAAAGCGATGGGTGCTTCCCTCTCGTCTGGTAGCTGGTGGCTGAGGATAGCGCCGATCCCAAATGGCGACACATCGCAAGTTACCGTCAATAGCAGAGTCTCGCTGTACTGGATTAGTACCGCGTCAGATGTTAGCAGGTTCTTTGTGTTGAAAGTGCTCTCCTCCCATGCTCCCCAGGTCCAGGTGGCTGCTTTATCTAACAGCCTATGTAGCAGTTCTGCCACAGTCGCTTTTTGAGGTAGGAAGACATTGTAAAAGTTTAACAGTCCCAAGAAAGCCTGTAATTCCGTTTTGTTTTTTGGTCATGGGGCTTCCCTTATGGCTCTGTTTCTTTTCTGTGGGGTGAATTCCTTGTTTGTCTAGGAGGTACCCCAGAAATTCGACCCTTTCAGCCCATAGCTGGCACTTCCTTCTCTTGACTTTAAGTCCCGAGTCTCTGAATTTCTGCAGTACCTCCCTCAACCTGGCTTCTAGTTGTTTCTCATTTTTTGCGGCCACCAAGACGTCATAAAAGTTGGGCACCACCCCTTCTATTCCCTGGAGGAGTCTTTCCATAAGGCTTTAGAAGACCCCGGGTGCCACACTGACTCCAAATTGGAGCCGGTTGCAGCAGAAAGTCCCTCGGTGAGTTACGATGGTTTGGGCTTCTGCTGTTGTGGCGTCGACCAGCAGTTGCTGGTAGGCTTGTGCCAGGTCGAGTTTTGCGAAGATCCGGCCTCCCCCCAGTGAGTGCAGAAGTGCTAGACTACTGGGACAGGGTATGCGCTTTGTTGGAGCGCATGGTTTAGGGTGGCCTTGTAGTCACCACAAATTCTCCCTGACCCATCTGGCTTGATGGGGGTGACAATTGGGATCTCCCACCGGGCATGATCGATTGGTTCCAGCACCCCTTGTGTGATGAGCTTATCGAGTTGCTCATCGATCTTGGGCTTGAGTGCAAAGGGCACTCGCCTGGGCTTAAGGCGGATTGGCGCGATGGTCGGGTCTATGTTAAATGAGATAGGGGACCCCTGGTACTTGCCTAAATGGTCATTGAAGACTTCCCAGAAGTCCCTTACAAGCACCGCTTCCCAGTCTGCCTCTCCGATATGGTGTATGCTGGTTACCTCGATGCCCAGGGGTGCGAACCACTGCAGTCCCAACAGGCTCGGCCGATCTCAGTCGACGATCATCAGGGGTAGCACTTCTGTATGGTCCTTGAAGGTGACTTTAAAATGGCCTCTGCCGACTACAGGGATTCGGTTCCCCTGATAGTCTTTGAGGGTTAGTGTTTGGTCTTCCAGTTCTTGGTGGCGGATGGTGGGGACCAGGTGCTTGAGTGTGCGCCAGGAGACCATTGAGAGGAAGGACCCAGAGTCCACCTCCATGTCGCATTGCTGGTCTTCTATCCCGACCGTCACATGTACCTTCCTGGCGTCGCTGGTGGAGGAATGGCTGATGACGATGGTCTGGTGTGTTTCCTCTCTCTGTCTCGTCTCCTGGAGTCGCCTGTTACGACCTTCTCAGCTCCAGCGGTTCTCCGTCTGGTGATCACGGTTCCTGGTGGGAGTGGTTTCTCTCCATCGGGGGCTGGCGTCTCGTCGTTGCGGACTGTAGTGCTTTTTATCCCAGCACACTTTGGCGATGTGCCCCCGTTTCTCGCAATGCCTGCAAATGGCGTCAAGAAAACAACAGTCCGCTCGGGGGTGATCGCCGTTGCAGCCGGCACACTGGAACCTCGACTTACGACCTTGTGGTTCCCTCCGCTCCCGTGCTGATTGGAGGCGGTGGATCTCCTCCTCCTCGTCTTCAGTTTCCGAGAAGGAGTCAATGTCGCCGTGATGTGTGGTTGTGTGGTCTGTCGCTGGTCACCTCTCGGGGGTCGACATTGCCTCTCCGGCCGCCACTTGTGGCATGATGCTTGATTGCCGCATCCGAGCCGCTGATTTCTTGGCCACTTCCGCTGCAGCGGCTTCGGTGAGGGCATCAGCAAGGGAGATGTCTCCCTTTGCCATGATGCGGCTCTGGAGGATGGGGTCTCGGAGTCCCAGGATGACGCGGTCTCGCAGGGCCTCATCCAGGTTGGCGAACTCACACAGGCCGCCCAGATCCCGTAGTACTGCTATGAAGTCGCCCAGCCCCTCGCCCTTGCATTGATCCCGCCTGTAGAAGTCGTGCTGCAGGATGAGGATGGGCACGACAGGGGCGTAGTGGCTTCGCAGCAGGGGCTCGAGATCGTCCCACTCCATCGCCTTGACATCCACCGGTTTGGCCAAGACTTTGGCCATCTTGAAGACTGCGGGCCCTCAGTGCGTGAGGAACACGGCTTGTTTCTTGTGGCCATTGGCGTCCTTGAGGATGCTACTCTCGAGGAACATTTGGAACCTATCAGTATAGGATTCCCAGTCCTCAGTAGCGGGGTTGAAGGGAGCGGGTGGTGAGTTGATTCCGGCCATTCTGCTTGTTGTTGTGTGCCACCTCGCCACGTGCTGGATGGTCTCCTTGTCTCACTATCCCACCTTCGTCGCCAGTGCTATGTTTGAGGCAGATCGGTTTGACAGAGACACGAGACCATTTAGTGAGTTCAGCTCTTTTATTTGGTAGTGGTAATCGTCCCAGAATGCGAGCCGCGGCAGCCCTTCATATAGGGTTGGCTTGCGGCTCGGCAGCCAATGGCAGCACTTTGAATCTCCCGCGATCAGCACAGCCAATTGCGGTAGATTCCTAGTGCTCCAATCACAGCCGACCCTTCAACCAATCAGGTCTTCGCTGGTATGGACCAATCGGTTGCGGGGGTTTCAGAGTATGCTAATATCGTACACTCCGGTAATGTGGAGAGCAGGAATGATCTTTGCCTATAATAAATAAATCATTTGACAAATGAACCTGGAGTTCTCATTAGAGGCACAAAAGACTAAGGTCAAATTATACTACTTCAGACACTATATGCAAAGACCTGGCTCTCTGGACCTGGCTCTGAGGCTGGGAAAGGTGAGAGGAAATAGAAAAAGAGGCTGACAAAGGTAGCCAGGTGGATGGAGTCAGTTATAGAAGTAATATGTTAGGTTAGAAGACCTGAAAAATCAGGTTAGCGACAGTTTGTTATGGAAGACATTTATCTTTTTGGTTGCAATGAATCCACAAAACTGAATCCCATTATCCCCAATAGAGCATCCATCAACAGAACTTCCAAGTTAGCTGAATTTAACTTAATTAGCCCTTATCCAGCCATCTTCACACTTACATATTGATCAAACACTTCCAGTTCCTTATCCATATCAAATGCAACTATCCATTGGTGCCTCAGTACTCTAAAACTCTTGGGGATTCCACACCACACAAACACAATGGAGGGAACATATTCCATTTTTGCCTTTTTCACCCCAAGTGATGGAGTTTTATCCTGTAGAATGGCCCAGCCATTTTCTTACTCTGATGCAGCAGGATACAAAACTATGCAGTATGGATCAAAAGGTAGAGCTGAGAAAGAGAGGGCCTGAATCCAGTATTGTGATTTCTTGCTATGCAGTATTTTGGACATGGATGAATCAGCTATACAGGGAAAGCATTGGAATCAAGCAAAAAATAAGTGGATGTTTTGATTCTTTGTTTTGGGAAATTCTGGAAAAGATGCTACACGAACTACCGGAAAATTAGCAAAAAATTCTGAGAGGTGACAAGTCTATTTATGGTGACTTAGTCCTGCAGCTGAATTCAACAACATTTATTTACAGACAAATTCCTTCTCCACAAGCTCCTTAGCCATGATGTTTTTTTACATTTGCTGACTGTTATGGAAGACTGAGTATGGCAAACCTCGCAGACTGAATAAGGAGATGGTGCATTAGCCTCTTTCATGGTGGATAGAACATTTCAGCCTGGAAATCAAAGTGAGACTGTAGGGACACTGAAGAACTGTGCTTCAGAAGCAGCTATGTGTTATATTAAGAGGGAGTACAAGGAAAAAAAAAAAAGCATGCATAGCTTCCCTATCCCAACAGCTTTAATAAACAAATATTTTTCATATTTGTCTCTTTCGTGAGTTGTGAAAAGGGGCAATGAGATTTAATTAATGTTTGATGAGAGAACGAGGGAGATTTCATCAGATTTGGAAATGATGGAATAAAGCAAGAACTCACTGCACCCTGCAGATTCACTAATCCTGTGTCAGTTTCCCAAAAAGAAAGAATTATTTTCTACTCTGTTGTGCTCTTCTTACAATCAGTTCTTCTCTCATGCTTCGTCTTCACTGAATTTGAAGCGCTGGTGGCTCTTTCTGCCTGTACATCAGGGGTGTCAAACTCCACATCATCAGGTCATCATCATCAATCATCTTCGCGAAAGAGGGATGGGCATGGCCAGCATGTGATCATCGGTGAGTTTGACACTCCTGTTCTACAGAATATTCCTCTCAAATCAGGCCTTTCCTCATATAATATTAACTGGAATTAAGAATATGGTGAGGAGGGCTCACATTATTCCCATTCACAAATTTGCTCACGTTGATGAAACAGCAGTTGTCTGTTTTGGACTATGAGCAAGTGTTGGATGCTCTAAAGGTGAGGTAGAAAGGACTGAACAGGACTACGGTTTCTTTCATAAAGTCCAAATCACATTTCCTGTTTGGTCTTTTTTCCCCTCCTACTCCTACTCTTCACATCTCCCTTACAACCGCTTCTATACTTTTTCTCAAAATAAAGATACCAGTTTCATGTTTCTCCAGATGTTCCTGATGTGAAGGTCAATTACAAATCTGTTCCCCAAGCTCAGTTTTTACTTTAAATGTTTGTTCTTCCCAGAATTGTTGAAAGCAGATATTGCAGGCTCTCTGGAAGCTATTACTGTATAGTTAGCAGGTTCATGTCACAACATGTGTACGTGTGCAGGTGTGTTCATGGGTGTGTAAGTGTCTGTTACTTTGCTTGGACAACATTCACGATCTCTGTCCACTCCCTAATATCTCTCCAGACTTGGATAATATCTCATATCTGTATTCCAATGGTTTAGTTTCCAATAGTTTAGTTTCCATTTGGGGTGTATGTTTATGTGTGTGTGTTTGTGTGTGTGTTAAAAATAGCCACAGCACAAAACAAAATGGAATAATAAATCAGGTATGATATGCAGTCCCTTGCATATACTATTTATTTAAATTTATATAGCCACCCATGTCAATAGCATGGATCTTGGTAACTAACAACAGTTAAAAACACAATAAACAGCAACATTGTAACATCATTTGCAACTGAGATAACTTCTCCCCCCCCCACCCCAAAAACCTCATGGTCATATCAAGCATCATAACTGCTTCATGGACTCTGCTACACATCCTGCCCCCATGCTTGGTGGCATAGCCATATCTCCTTAAGCCTTGAAGCCAATAGAGTTTGGGCTAATCTAATCTTGAGGATCAAAGTGTGGGCATCATGACAGACTTGGCAATCTTTCTGGATGCCACCAGATCCCACTTTCTAATAGATGGAACTCAAAGTGTTCTTCTGCTGCTGGATTTGATGGGACAGGTAGACATCATCAGGGAGAGATAGCCCCTCAGATAGCCCAGCCTGATGCCACGAAGGTCTTTGTAGGACACTATCAGCCCCTTGAACTGAACTAGGAAGCATACTGGCAACCAATATAATTTGGGGAGATGTAATAGGCTTTGCACAAGGAGTGCACATAATGCTTGCACTGAGGCATTTTGAACCAGCTGCAGCTTCCAGATGCTCTTCAAGGACAACCCGATGTAAAGGCATTGAAGTAGTGCATATCTTATCTTACCCGTCAAATTCTGAATGATGAATTGTCCACAGGAACATCTGCTCCCACACAATCTCTTTATACAAGATGCCCCCAAATCCAAGGCAGGAAAATGGTTTTTGTTATGAGTACACATCCTTACAATTGCCTAATGTAAATACTGGCCACATCATTAATTCTCATGCAATTGCTACAGCAGTCCTTTTGCAAGCTGGCAACCTTTAGATGCATTAATCATTTATAATTCCAGAAACCTTGGAATTATGTCTGGTGGTGAGAAATTATGGGTGTTTTTACCTCAGCAACATCAAGAGGGTCAGAAATACTTTGCCTGAAAGACCAAAGAATTTCTAGCAGGAGTGGGCTGCTACCAGTTTGACCCAGTTTGCGTGAACCGGTAGCTAATTTTATCATTTTTAATGGCCAGTTCAGCGAACTGGTAAATCCCACCCCGTCTGGCCCCACCAACCGCACCCCTCCCCTCCCCTCCTAGGAGCCCCCATGCAGCCTGTTTTGGATGTCAGGTAAATATAAGGCCCGCGTTGAGGCTCAGAGAGGGTGAAAAACGAGCCTCCTGGAGACTCCAGAAGGCCATTTCTGGCCTCCAGTGGAGCCAGGGGAGGTCATTTTTGCCCTCAAGGAGGCTCGAGAAATGTAACCCCCCCATCGTGGTGCAGGAAGCCGACTAGGCCACATCCACTAGTGATTGACACCCACCATGGCCATGCCCACCCAGCAACCAGGAGGAGAACCAGTGGCTAAAATTTTTGAAGCCCACCCTGGTTTCTAGCGATATCAGAGCATCCTTCCCCAACACAGAAGTTTTCCAGAAGTTCTGGATTCTAGAATAGTTGAGAAACATGGCTCTAGAAACTGAAAACAACTTGATGGTATATAATCAACCAGCCAGGGCAGCGAGCGTTGCCCTTTCTGGATAATGATGGCTAAACAGTTGTCATGATTTGTTGATTATATGCCATCAAGTTATTCTCAATTTCTAGAGCAGTGTTTCTCCACCTTGGCAATTTTAAGATGTTTGAATTTCAACTCCCAGATTCCCCAGCCAGCTCAAGTCCATACAGCTTAAAGTTGCCAAAATTGAGAAACACTGTTCCAGAGACCACGTAGTTAGATTTTCTCCATGATGATCTATCCCAGAAGTGGGGAACAATGACCTTTTTATGACTTGTGGACTTCAACTCCCAGAATTCCTGAGCCAGCATTGCTCAGGAGTTGATTCTGGGAGTTGAAGTCCACAAGTCATAAAAGGGCCATTGTTCCCCACTCCTAATCTATACCCGGTGTGGCCTTACAGGTGTTCCCATGGTGCTGTCATCTCTACTGTAACCGAATAACTGAGTCCAGTCACTACAGGAGTGCAGCTTTTAAGAGTTGGATCAGAAATAGAGAAAATCATCTTCAAAACCACAAAGTTAATTAAGTGCCTGATGTGAACTCATAACCCATCAATTGCACTCCATAGAATTCTGTCAGGATACAAAAGAAGTAGAGGCAAGAGAAGGAAGGCGATCCCTTTCTATTGTCCACAATGATGTAAGGACGGGCTAAAAATATATCAGTTATGAATCCCTGTGTCTTTGTATTTGTCTCTGTTTCATTTGGATTCCTTTAAAAACAATGTTTTGTTAAGCCTTTTCACTTAAATGCTTGGATGGCTTTGAAATTAGTTATTTCACTGAGAACAATGGATTTCTTGCTTGGAATATCTACTTAAATTGCTTTGGAAAGAACAGCCTTGAAGGCCCACCTCAATTTAATGGCACACTTTTTAAAAACTTTTAATTTAATACTTGAAGTAGCTCATCAATTAGCATTCTGCAGCAGGCTGAATTGATTTAGCAGACACAAGTTAGCAGCTCTCCTGGAGTTGCAGAGCACGTTATCACAAGACCCTGAATCTTCTGGGAGAGGTTTATGGTTTTATTGTCCTTTTTAGCTAAAGGTATTTCTACTGGATGGCCATTTCCTGTATGATGGAAAGACAAAAAACCAGCGACTTAAAAGCCAGCCACCAACATACCACAATCAGCATCTAAAAAGCCACATACAACAGCCACTAGAAATACCATACACAGAACAGTGCACAACTCTGCTAGAGAGAAGTTCCCTGAAATAAGCTCCAGCACGAGTCCAAAAGCTTGGAAGACGAAACCTCTGGTCCCAGTGATCGACCCAGATTGGATCCTGCAACATTATCCTGGGACACTCAGGGGTGGGATTCAAAAATCCCAACAACTGGTTCTCTGCCCGGTTGCTGGGTAGGCGTGGCCATGATGCAACTTCCGGGAGGGCCGTATTTCGCCTTCCTCAGAATCTGGAGGCTTCCCTCAGGTCTCTGGGAGGGCAGAAACAGCCTCCCCCCGGACTCTGGAGGCCCTAGGGAAGCCAGAAACAGGCCCATTTCTGGACTTCCAGAACTTCTGGGAAGGCCCATTTTTTTGCCCTCCCAGAGCCTCCGCAGAGACCCCGCACTTACCTGCACCCAAAATAGGCTGCGTGGAGACTCTTGGGAGGAACAGGGCCTCTTTTTCCCTCCCTGCCTCTGTCCCTTCCTCTATCCATCCTTCCATCCATCAATATCTCATTCACTTTCCCTTCCCTTTCCTCCTTCTCTCTTCCTTCCCTCCCTCCCTCTTTTTTCCTTCCTTCCTTTCTCCCTTCAAGGCTCCCTGGAGCCTCTTGGCAGCCAAAATGGGGAGTGGGAGGCATCACCAGATCCCCTCATGCCCCATTTTGGGTTAGAAATCCTCCCTGGAGCCTCCTGGCAGCCAAAACGGGACATGGGGGTGGTGCCGCATCCCACGCCCCGTGCCTCATGCCCTGGTTTTGCTGCTAGGAGGCCTCCCTACACTTACCTGGGAGCCAGACAGGACTTGTGGGGATTCCTGGGAGGGGTGGGATGGGGTGGGTGTGCCCAGCCGGTCGGTTCAACTACAGGTTCAGTGAACCAGATGTAAAATTAACATCCGATTTGCTCAAGCTGGCCCGAACCAGCTGAATCCCACCCCTGGGGCCACGTATATTCGCCTTCATTCATGAGACAACAAAAATCTTCATAAAGGTTACATGTACTAGAAATTATGTGTGCAGGTGCAGATTTAAAAATGATCCTTAATTGGATATACCTTAAATAAAAATACAGTATATCACCCTATAAGAGAAAAATATCGACCTGCACATTTATTGGCTTGCAAGTACTCCTTGACTTACAACCACAAATTTGGGGACCAGAATTTCTGTTGCTAAGCAAGGCAGTTGCTAAGTGAGTTGCACCTGATTTTATGGACTTTTTGGTTGTTAAGCAAATCACTGAAGTTGTTAAGTGAAATATGAGCCACTAAGCAAACCTGACTTCCCCCATTGACTTTCCTTGTTGAAAATTGGCTGAGATCAGGTGGCGATTGCATAACCCCAGGATAATACAACCATTGTAAATGCATCCTGGTTGCCAAGTTCCTAAAGTGACGGGGATGTTACAATAGTTGTAAATGCGAGGTCTGGTTATAAGTCACCCTTTTCAGTGACCAAATGGTTGCTAAACACATAGTTCTAAATCCAGGACTAGCTGTATTTAGTTTGCAATTCAGGTGCTACCGACTGAGGAGTAACTTTTCCGTTTCTCTTCTTTTTAGTAGTTCTTCATGGTAGATTTTGGTTAGTCCTGAAATAGAAGATGTTCCTCTGAAGGTAGAACACACATAGCCATTTGAGCCATTCAGATTAGCTGATTATCTTTGAATATTCAAGCAAATTCAACCAATGCCAGGTGAGTCCAAAGAGCCATGGATTTTGTTAAACACAAGATAACGAAATCCATGATAGTCCTGATAAAATTTCAAAACTTAGTATGGGTGGAAATAGTCAAGAAGAGGCAGTCAGGAGGCTAGAATTAGAGAAGAATTTCAAGGCACCACAAATGTTGTGTACCTCTTGGGAAGCCACGTAAATATACCCAACTGTTTCAAACAACTTTCCCCAAATTGACAGTCACAACTGGGCTATAACCCAACAGCCCCAGGCAACAAAGTAGACTCTCCAAATATATTGCTTTTCCCAACTCTCTAAAAATCATGGGAAAGACAGAATGGAAAGCTGTGTAGGAAGATGTTCTGTTTAAAATATTAGCCTTACTGGAGTGTTAACATTACAAGTGGGGGGAACAAGTGGGAAAATACCTGCCAGCTTATCAGATGGATGTTATCAGGAGCTACAACAGAACTGATATTAATTAGGCAACAGATTAAAGAATGGCAGCCATTAGCTATATATAATTAACAGTTTAAAAGTGTGTATGTCCGGGGGACGGGACTTTTATCCATGGTCAACAATACCCAAAATCAAAAACAGAAAAGTGGAAGACTACTCCTGCGGGCGTGCAATCTTGTCCTCTTCATATCACTTCTCTATTCACTGCAATTTCTGGACATTGGCTGCTAGCCTGTAGCCATCAAAAAATTGTCCATCCTGTAATTAATAACTTGGCTTTGGGATCCCCTCCCTTCCAAAAAAAGCAATGACAGAGAAATAAGGGCTCCTGTTGGTAACCCAACAACCTAAAATGCACCTTTTGTATTGTAAAGCTTGAACAGCTGCTAAGATTTAAGCGTCCATGTGTGTTATTATATTGTACAACTGGGATGGGAAACCTTTGCTCTCTGTCTTCCTGTGCAACAATGACTCCTTCAGTCTGGGAGTTGAAGGCTATTAACATCTGAATGTCCAGCAAGTGCCTTATCCTTACTTTGCAACAATTCTGTAAGAGGAGTCTGTTACTATCCCCATTCAAGGGAAGAGCTGAGGGAGGGAGAGGAGAGGAGAGGAGAGGAGAGAGAGAGAGAGAGAGAGAGAGAGAGAGAGATGCCTAAAATAGCAAGGGAATTAATGGCTGAGATAAAATTCCCGTCGGGGACATAGGTCAATCTCTTCGCCATTACACTACATCAACGAAGTAGAAACTGGTAAATTAATTCTATTAGCAAATCTGCAGCCTAATTGTAAAGCACAGGAACAGAGAAGCAAAAGAAATTAAATGCAATGAAAATCCACAACGGTTGAATGTTATGCCCTTCTTTATTAATTTGGGGGCACTTTAAAATGAAAATAAATACTGCTAATTGATCTTAAAGAGGAACAAAGAAGCAGTGTCTCTAGAAAAGAGAGCCCCCAAATGCATGCTGAAACCTTGATCCGCATGAGCAATGATTTCCATTCCTCTCCCTAGATAGGTCCCACGGCACTCATAAAGCCTGCTTTTGTCAGCTAACCTTTAAAATGGAAGGGAAGCCTTGGAGTAGGCCTAGGCTTCCGTGAGATCAATTAAAAGGATTTGCTTACAATGGCAGTGTGGGAAATGTTTTTATGTTGTAAGCTTCCTCAAGTTACCTGTGTGTGAGTTGGGTGGCTATGTAACTTTTGTTTAATACCTAAAATAAAGTAATGTTGGAAGAATGGTCCATCTGAGTTCAGTTCCAAGTGGGGAGAAAGACACTGGAAACATGGAGGTTGTTTGGAAAGATGGTTTAATGGTGGACAGGACCACGTGGTTTGAGGTCCTGGGAAATTGAGCACATGGGTGAGAGAGGGAGATCAGGTTTATACCCTCTCTTGGGCTTTGAACTTTTTTCCTGTTCCTGTGAAATAAATGTATTCTGATTGGTTGTCAGGCTCCCATAGGGCCAGGTAGGGGTAACTTTGTAGGTTGTCTTGAGTTCCAGGCTTGGTTGAACTTTGCTGGATGATGCCATCTTCCCAGTGCCATGTGGTGAGATGGGTAGAGGACTAATCCTATTATGTCCTGAAGGTGAAGGTATTTTGTTTTGTAGATAAGCTGGCCCAGCCTTTCTGGGGCTATTAACAAAGATGAGGGCTGCTTTCCAAGAGCTTCTCCTTTTCTCACCCAAGGAGGTATAATCAGGGGTGGGATTCAGCCGGTTCAGGGCGGTTTAAGCGAACCGGATGTTAATTTTACATCCAGTTCAGTGAACCACTAGTTCTGATGACCAGCTGGCTCCCACTCCCCATTTTGGCTGCCAAGAGGCTCCAGGGAGCCTTCAAGGCAGAAAGGAAGGAAGGAAGAGGGAGGGAGGGAAGGGGGAAAGAAAGAAAGAAAGAAAGAAAGAAAGAAAGAAAGAAAGAAAGAAAGAAAGAAAGAAAGAAAGAAAGAAAGAAAAGGAGAAAGAAAGAAAGAAAGAAAGGAGGGAAGGGAGAAAGAAAGAAAGAAAAAAGGAAGGAAGGAAGGAAGGAAGGAAAGAAGGGAGAAAGAAAGGAAGGAAGAAAGAAAGGAAGAAAGGAAGGAAGGAAGGAAGGATGGAAGGGAAGGGAAGGGAGAAAGAAAGAAAGGAAGGAAGGAAAAAGGAAGGAAGAAAGAAAGAAAGGAAGGAAGGAAGGAAGGAAGGAAGGAAAGAAAAGAAGGAAGAAAGAAAGAAAGAAAGAAAGAAAGAAAGAAAGAAAGAAAGAAAGAAAGAAAGAAAGAAAGAAAGGAGGGAAGGGAGAAAGAAAGAAAGAAAGGAGGGAAGGGAGAAAGAAAGAAAGAAAAAAGAAAGGAAGGAAGGAAGGAAGGAAAGAAGGGAGAAAGGAAGGAAGGAAGGAAGGAAGAAAGAAAGAAAGAAAGAAAGAAAGAAAGAAAGAAAAGGAGGGAAGGGAG
The DNA here is from genome assembly GCA_033807585.1 of Hydrophis major. Classification (NCBI taxonomy): domain Eukaryota; kingdom Metazoa; phylum Chordata; class Lepidosauria; order Squamata; family Elapidae; genus Hydrophis; species Hydrophis major. The sequence goes on along the minus strand of CM066328.1, from coordinate 245,567,810 downwards.
AAGAAAGAAAGAAAGAAAGAAAGAAAGAAAGAAAGAAAGAAAGAAAGAAAGAAAGAAAGAAAGAAAGGAGGGAGGGAAGGGAGAAAGAAAGAAAGAAAGGAGGGAAGGGAGAAAGAAAGAAAGAAAAAAGGAAGGAAAGAAGGAAGGAAGGAAAGAAGGGAGAAAGGAAGAAAGGAAGGAAGGAAGGAAGGAAGAAAGAAAGAAAGAAAGAAAAGGAGGGAAGGGAGAAAGAAAGAAAGAAAGAAAGAAAGAAAGAAAGAAAGAAAGAAAGAAAGAAAGGAGGGAAGGGAGAAAGAAAGAAAGAAGGGAGGGAAGGGAGAAAGAAAGAAAGAAAAAAGGAAGGAAGGAAGGAAGGAAGGAATGAAGGGAGAAAGAAAGAAATAAAGGAAGGAAGAAAGAAAGAAAGAAAGGAAGGAAGGAAGGAAGGAAGGAAGGAAGGAAGGAAGGAAGGATGGAAGGGAAGGGAAGGGAGAAAGAAAGAAAGGAAGGAAGGAAAAAGGAAGAAAGAAAGAAAGGAAGGAAGGAAGGAAGGAAGGAAGGAAGAAAAGAAGGAAGAAAGAAAGAAAGAAAGAAAGAAAGAAAGAAAGAAAGAAAGAAAGAAAGAGGGAGGGAGGGAGGGAAGGGAGAAGGAGGGAAAGTGAATGAGATATGGATGGATAGGGAGGAAAAAAGCAGAGGAAGGAAGGACCACAAACCCTGACACTAGACACAGCTCCAGATGAGGCTTTAAAACAGCACAGCAATCCAGGGCTGGAAGGGACCTCAGAGGTCATCTAGTCTAACCCACTCGGTTATTTTGGTTTCTCACCCCATCACATGACCACCAATCCATGACCACCAAGCAACGGCCACAGAATTTTTAAAAAAATGAATCCCACCCCTGATATTCTGCCTTTTTAATATTTCCTAGAATATTTCATTCTTCTAGGAGAGGGGTGGGTGCTAACTTTCTACAATACAATCAAGGAAGATGGGGCCTAGAGTCTGAATGTCCCAACAAGACTTTTTTTGAAAGATACTGGCCCTAAAACAAGAGGGTCCTTTGGTGTTGATGTAGTTGTAGTTTTTAATTACTGCATCATAGTAATAGAAACCAAGAGACTATGATTTCTAGTCTTGCCTGAGGTATGAAGCCAGCTAGGTGACTTTGGCCTAGTCCTTCTCTCTCAGCCCTAGGACGAAGACAACAGTAAATCATTTCCAAAGCTTTTGCCAAGAAAACTGCCAGTCATCAGAAGTCAAGACTTGAAGGCACTATATTATTATTATACTTCAGCATGAATGCCAGAGAAGGAGAGCAGTTGAGGTAATGTGTGCCATTATGACACCACACAAATTTTGTTCTGTGCAGTCTTGGAGGACACAATAAAAGTAGGAAAGAACGCATTTTCCCTTTCCAACCTTTCGGTGTCATTGTGGCTAGTTATGCACGTTTGTTTGTTTGTTTCTTTGTTTGTTTATTTATTTCATTTGTTTGTCAAACATGTACAAGATAAGTATAGGTATAAACATAAACATGAACAAAGGAAGTAAATACAGATAAATGGCGACAGTAAGACAGGGACGGTAGGCACACTGGTGCGCTTACGCATGCTCTCTTTAAGGACCTCTTAGGAATGGGGTGAGGTAGGTAATTTGAGGTTGAAGCTGTCAGGGGTTGAGGGTGTAACAACAGAGTCCAGTAGGGCATACCAGGAATTGACCACTCTGTTGCTGAAGATGTATTTTCTGCAATTGAGTTTGAAGTGGTTTACCTTGAGTTTGTATCTACTGTTTGCCCATGAATTATTGTGGTTGAAGCTGAAGAAGTCATTGACAGGCAAGACATTGTAGCAGACAATTTTGTGAACTATGCTTAGATCAAACCACAGGCAGCACAGTTCCAGATTGTTCAAACCCAAAATTACAAGCCTGGAGGCATAGGGAATTCTATTGTGAGTAGAGGAGTGCAGTACTCTTCTAGGGAAATACTTCTGAACCCGCGCAATCATGTTAATGTCCGATATATAGTGTGGGTTCCAGTCAGATGAGCTGTATTCAAGAATTGGTCTAGCAAAAGTTTTGTATGCCCTAGCTAACTATTCAGTGTTACCGGAGAAGAAGTTTCGCAAAATAAGGTTCACAACTCTTAATGCCTTTTTGGCATTACAGTGAGCTCTGGGGCTTAGATTGTTTGAAATGATAATTCCTAGGTCCTTGACAGAGTGAGGGTCATCTACAATATCGCTTCTTCCCAACTTGTATTTGGTGTTCTGATTTTTTTTAATGCCAATGTGTAGGACAGAGTTTATAAGTTAAAATTTGGAGTTGCCAATTGCATGACCATTCTGACACATAGTCAAGGTTGCTTTGTAGGGCAGCAGCATTGTCAGTGGTGTTAAATAATTTTACGTCATTGGTGAAGAGGACGCAGCTGCTTTTAATACGATCGCATACACGTTGCGGTTGTGCATTGTAGGATGCCTTGAGAGTTCGGGTATAAATCTAACAAACAGGTTGGTTCATTAAAATAGAAAGGATAGGATCAAGTTAAGTCTCTTTTGTATTTGCTTTTTTAAAAACCTGGTCCTATCCCTCTCAAAACATAAATAATGTGTGTTTTACAACTCTGTGATACAGGACAGACTAATCGTCCTAATATTACCCAGTATTTTTGAGCCTGGGCCCTATTTAACATGAGAGAATCCTAGTTTAGTGGTGTGTAGGGTAGGAGCAATAACTATAATTCTCCAACTGATGTGAATTTATAACCCTCACTATTGCTCTTGACCGCTAGAGTTACTCAGAACTATAATGCAGATATGTGTATGGATTGCCATCTGTTGCACTCTCAAACAGGAAGAGGGAGATATAGAAGTTCAGCGCTGGAAGAAAAAAAGGCAAATACTTCTGACCTCATATGACTATCTGGGTCCTGGTTACATGTAGTCCTTGACTTACAACAGTTCCTTTAGTGACCGTTCAAAGTTACAATGGCACTGAAAAAATTGACTTATGACCATTTTTCACACTTATGGCCATTGTAGAGTCCTCATGCAATCAAAATTCAGAGGCTTAGCAGCGGCTTCACATATAAAATAGCTGCAGTGTCCGGGGATCATAAGAGCTGTGGTGGCGCAGTGCTTAGAATGCAGTACTGCAAGCTACTTCTGCTGACAGCCGGCTGCCTGAAATTTGGCAGTTTGAATCTCACCAGGCTCAAGGTTGACTCAGCCTTCCATCCTTCCAAGGTGGGTAAAATGAGGACCCAGATTGTTGGGGACAATAGGCTGACTCTGTAAACCGCTTAGAGAGGGCTGTAAAAGTACCATGAAGCGGTATATAAGTCTAAGTGCTGTGGGCTATTGCTGTCATGTGATCCGCTTTTGTGATCCTTCTGACAAGCAAACTCAGTGAAGCCAGATTCCCTTAAGAACCATATTACTAATTTAACAATCGAAATGATTCACTGAACAACTGTGACAAGAGAGGTCATAAAATGGAGCAAGGCTCGTTTAACAAAGGTCCCATTTAACAACATGTGTTTTCAATGTGGTTGTAAGTTGAGGACCACCTGTATTCCCAGGATTGTATCTGCTGCTTTAAAAACTCTGAGAGCTGATCAGCATGAAGGGTTTCCTCCTAAGAAACTGGTTTCACCTTGAATTCCCTCATGTATCGTATATGACTGCTGGAAGTTTTTGAGGGTGACATTTTGACATGATCACTGGTCCTCTGAGCTACTTGTTTTCTACCAAGTGGCCGCCCAGGCAGTTCTGCTGGTGAGCTTTGGGTTTATCAGCAATGATGCACCACACCTTATGCATCCAGCACACACACACACACTGAACATTTTGCAGAGAGTGAAAAAGGAAATGTCGTAGTAGGCCATGCTCTTGGTGGCTTTGCTGTCAAGGAAACCCACTGTCGGGCCCTTGGGGCTTTTAAGTGCTGTTTTTATCCTGTCTCACCACATTTGCAGCCAGTGCTTTGAGCAAATCATCTTCTGTGTGCAAGGCATACATCGAGACTGGAGGGACACTGTTTCAAATTAGGCCAGTGTCCAATGCGATGCCTACCGTTGCTCCTAACACTTAACTTTCAGCCTTGTCATGTAATGCCTCCAATTTGTGGAGACAGATTTAGCGAGGAGGAATGACAAAAAAAAAAAAAAAAAAAGAACTTGAATAACCATAAAACACAAAGATTTTATCCCCTTGGGAGTTAAAGTGCCCTTGAGTTGACAAAAACAGCTTCCCACCACCACCACCACATCAATGTTAAATTGTGTGGACTTCAACTCCCAGAATTCTGACCTAGGACAATGCTGGCATAAAATTAGCCATGGTAACATGCAGTAGGGCAGGCTAATTCTGCCGATTGCCAGCAGTTTGATTTTCACTGGCTCAAAGTTGACTCAGCCTTCCATCTTTCCAAGATTGGTAAAATGAGGACCCAGATTCCTGGGGGCAATAGGCTGACACTGTAAACGGCTTAGAGAGGGCTGAAAAGCACTGTGAAGCGGTGTATAAGTCTAAGTGCTAAGTGCTATTGCTCTCTTGCCAGTTTCTGTCTGCCTCACTTGTGTCTGCTCCTACTGACTGTTGAACAGCTTTGTCTTAAGCCAGCAAATGGATCACCCACTGGTGCAAGGCCATTTGCATTCGCCTATCACTGTAGGGCTTCCTTCTTTCAACAAATCACCGTCCAGCCGGGAGAACATCTGGCAGCCTCTGGATGGTGCAGCAAGAACAGGGAGGATCTCCTCCCAAAACTCTGTTTCTGGTGTGTCTGTCTCTCCTCCCACATCTCCTTCGGGCCTCTCCCAAGTTTAAAATAATGTGAAATAAAGAAACACGGGAATCCAACGAGTTTAGAGAGTGATAGAGGCTGCCATGATTGCGCAACCAGCAAGGTCTTGCAAAGGGAAGCACGGAAGCAGAACATCTGCTGGACATGCATTGATCTTTTGGGGGTCATAGGAGGGGAGATTAAAAGTTTCAAATACATGGAAACTGAACATATGGAGAGATGCACCTTGTTTTTTTCTTTCCCAAGTGCAATAATAGAAGCGTCTCTGTTCTGCCATGTTGGAAGTCCAGACAGAAGGTTATATCAAAAAGAGAGAGAGGGATGTGGTGCATCTGTAAGGAATTCAACAAATAAAGTGCTAATAGAAAAAGTAAAGGGTGGGAGAGAAATGACTGAGGTGGAAATTGTTCCTGATCAGAGGGGAGAGGTAAAATTAATTGAAAACGGAGAAGATATGGGGGGAAATGTATTTTCTAGACATTATTTTTTCTAGATAAAAAAATAAACAGCCACTAACAGAAGCATATCAGGCATTAAATCTTTATTTTTGCTGAACATGGCAGCAATCTCCCACTCACTTCCAGGACAGATTAAAATATCTTGTTGCAAGGAGTCCTTAAATGCGTCATCTGTCTTTTTATTACAATTAAGAAGAAATCTTGGGGGTGAGGGAAAATAAAGGAACAGTATTTAAACTATTGTTCTAAAAAACCTTTTAAGGGTTTGATTATTTGTTTAGACTTGTTTTCATTTTTGTTCCTATTTATTAATGTTTTTTTTAAAAAAAATTAATAAAAATACAAGCTAAACTTGGAAAAGAAAAATAGAGAAAATAAAAGGAAAAAGGAAAAAGAGAGGAAAAAAGAAGATAAAGGAAAAAGAGAGAGAGAGAGTTTGGGGAAGTTAGGCAGGTCCCTGTCGGTGTACTTGAGATTATTTCTGTTGTTCAGTAAGATGGATCATTCAGGATGGCAGCAGAAGTGGGGAAGCCCCTTGTTGAAGGAATTGGCATGTCAAGATCGTCAAGAAGATTCGGTTTCTCTAGATTAGAACTCTTTTTGTTAAGCTGTCTTGGATTCTACAGTGGCCTGTTGAGAAGGCATCTATTCTTTGGTTTAGATGGGATTGTAGGAAGGCTTTGGGGGCAGGCAAGGAGCAAGCATCAATTTGACCATGATAGTATTTAGGTCAAGAAAGGAACTAAGTTTGACTCAACTTCCATTTTATTTGATCTGTTTATTTGTTCTCCTACATTTCTGCCACCCATCGTATGGCAGGGGCTCTAAGGGGAAGAGTAGCAAATCATAACAGATTTTATAGATTACAAGACTGGCCAGAATAGAGTTGGAAAAAGGTGGAACATGCTAATTTTGTATTAGTGCAGGTAAAGTACTAAGCCTGTCTCCCTCAAGGGCTGAGAATATGATGAGGGCAAGTGTTATGGGAACAAGAGCTTAGAGACAGTTTCTGATTGTCAAGGCCACTCTTCAGGTGGGGATGAGGCCCTGATTTTAGTATGTTGCAGAATCAGGAGATAGAATGGACCATATTTATAGTAGAAGGCAGAAAGGTCCATTTTGTTCAAACAATTCTGTTAGGTTTGAGCATGGGCGAGAAAGAATGGAGACAAACCGCTGAATGGTGAACTTCAGCTCTTTATTTACATCGTGACTTGCTCATTTAATATCAGTAAAACCCACCTTATATAGGCAAACCTTGTAACGTTTAACCAATAACAAGCTAGGAACGCTAGCTTGTATAACCAATAAGAACTCTCTGTTAAGGGCCAATCGGATTCCCCAGAACGGGCCAATCCGGTCCGGCCACTTAACAGTCAATCAGAAGTGCAGGGCCAGGTTTCCGGTTTCGTGTGGCTTTGGGGCAGCAGGAATTCGCGACAGCTCGCGATTCCTGCTGTGCTAGCCACCGAGGTACCCCCGATCCAGATGGGTCAGGGGGATATGGCTGCCCTGTAGGGACAGCTGAAGAGAGAGGGGAGTCGGACAGGGGGTTGGGGGTGTCGCAGACCCCCTCCTCCTCCGGAAAAACCCCTTTTTCCCAAGGCGGTGGAGCGGCGGTCAGCAATGGCCGCCACAAAGAAGCCAGCAACCAGGTAAGATTGCGCTGGAGGAAGTAAGAAGAGTGAAAGTGCTGTCTGAGCCGGGTCAAGTAACATCTTTCAAATTGGTTGGAACTGAGCTGTTTGAGTTGCTGGAGGATACATTGTATCCCTAAGAAGATCGAAAGCGGCGGAGAAGCTGCTAAAGGGAACTTTTTTTTCCTTCACTCTCCCACCCCATGGAAACAGCAGATATGTTTGGACATATTGGACATTGAAAGTGAATTGTTTTGAGAGTTGAAGCTAAGGGACAAAAAGGTTTTTGGACATTGAAAAACTTAAGAAATTGGAAAACCCTTGTTGGAGGTATGGATTTCTGATTATTTAAAATTGACATTGCAAGTGGGAAGGGAGAGGAAAAAAAATTGGAGCAGAAGCTGAAAAAGGAGGAGATTGCCTAGAATCCCAAAGAAAGGTATATGGTAATTGGACCTCTTTGATTAAACATTAACCCCAGAAAGAGAAAGAGAAGAAGGAAGAAAAGTATTAATTTTTGGAATTTTTTTTTTTGAATTATTCTTGATTAAAAATATTTGTGGTTGTTTTGGGAAAAGTTTCTTTTTTCATAATGGCATTGCTTGTGGATGAACTAAAGACTGAATATCAAAAATATAAAAAAGAAGATACTTTGGGCACTTTGTTTCAATTCTTAGAAATGGCGTTATGTACTTATGAAAAGTTGACTACGCAGCAGAAGGATTGGGACAAAGAAGAAGAGGAAGAAGAAGCCATCTTTGATGAACAATGGGTTCTTTCTGGGGAGGAGGAGAAAAAGGATAAGAAAAAGGGGATTTTAAGAATTATAAAAACAACCAAAGAAGAGAAAAATGAGCGGAAAGGTGGAGGCAAGGTTAGAAAGCAAAGGAAAGGGAGTAAGAAAAGGGAGGAGGAAAGACAAAGGGGTAAAAAGGGCAAGGAGAAGAATAAGCAAGAGAGAAAGGGGGGGAGGAGAAGCCTCAATGGGGGGAAGCAAGATCTAAAGAAAAAAAGTTTATTCAGAGACAATGGGTGAATTTAATTTAGGATAAAAGAGGGATTCTGGAGGGTACATAAGATTGTGTTTTTTATATGTGTATTTAGAGTATAAAATTCATTGTGTAATTTTAGAATCTTTTAAACAGAATCCCAAGAAAAATTGTTATATGAAGTACTTTTAAGTTAGGGTAATGAGTTATAGACGTTACTCCAATTGGTGTACAGGAGAAATATAATAAAAGAAAAAAGATGAATGGATAGTTGGAAATAGAACAGACAAAGAATATTATTGAAAATGATAATAAGATATGAAAGGATATATAAAGGTTTTGTTATGGTTTTTTTTTTTTTGGATGTTGTATATTGAAAAAAGGCAAAAAAAAATTTATTAATAAGAAATAATTTGGATGAAAAGGAGAAGTTGGGATAAGATATGAAGTTAAATAGACAAAGTATTGATACTATAATTTGTAATTGTTATGTTCTATTGGTTTTTTTCTTTTATTATTTTTTCTTAGAAAAGAACTTATAAGCTGTTATGCCTTGTGCATTGTTTATATAAAATTGATAAAAATGGTTTATATATATATATATATATAAAAGAAAATGATAATAAGATATGGAAGGATATATAAAGTGAATATGATGTTTGAATTTGTGTCTGTGTGAAGAGTTTCAACCCGGGATCAGACAACCTTCAGAAAAGATCTTTTAGTTTTGTTTGTGTTCTCTGTAAAATTAATAAAATTTGTTTTTTTTAAAAAAAGAAGTGCAGGGCCAGAACCCTGCACTTACTCCAAGCTCACACTTTATTAATTATATTGCATACACAAATTCCATAAAAAAATCCAATTTACCAAGCATTTATGTCAGTAAGTATCTACATGCTGATTTCTATAGCATAAGCTCTCCTCGTTTTGAGCAGGAGTCCTTGGGAGTTCATGTTTGTGCTCATGTTTGCTAGCAATAATACAGAAGTGATTTGCCACTTGGGATGATTAACAGCTCGGGTAATTTTAGCCTGGTAATCTTCCATTCCAGCACGAACCATATCCAATCCTGCTTAATTTTTAAGCTGAGGTCAGACAGATACTGCTACCTGCTAGGGAAGCCTTAATGAATGTGATTGCAACCAGAAAGTGAAATGGTTCAGTTCGTTCTATAATTTTAGAATTGTTCCCATGAGGTATTGGAAACCTGAACCTTGTTTTAATAAGAACTTAACTAGTTGCATTTACTTGGATCTGTACACAAACTGGAACAATCTTGCACTTCAGCGCTTGCAGTTCCCATAGCTTTGTAATACATTGTCCCATTCAAAGTGCATTGAGGGAAAAATGTGCATTACATTAAAGGAAATTGTTAGCATAATGATCATAATAGAAAAATATAGAAGTAAGTGTGTCAGGAGCAATTTTCAGATAAATTCAACAGTGAAAAAAAAATAAACTATGGGGCTGCAGCTTTTATGTCTGTATATACTGATTCATAGAAGGGAAATAAATAGGTTGAATAACACTTACTGAACACTTCAATAAGATTTGATGGATATTGCTAAGATTTGGTGGGATAATATTTAGGGCTGTAAAATAGAAATGAAAGGATATAAATTGTTCAAAAAGAACCAAAACTCAAAAATGGAGGATTAGTATTAAGTGTGCTTATATAGCGTATGTAGGCATACATGTGTTAGGCACCTTTTTTAATGGAAATTAATGGATTTGAATATAGACGTCATGTAGAAAGCATTTGGATGAGAACAGAACAGATACTGTTACAGCAATAGAGTATATAGCCAGTTCAGCCAACAGAAATAAATGGATGGCATATGTTGTGTCCGTTCGGCAAGGAGACCAGGAGGCAGTGACTGTGGTTTCAGCTCTTTATTAGGCCCCCGGAACCGATGTGGCTCCAAGGGAAAACTTGCGGCTTTTTATTCTCAAGCCGCTGCGGCCACGGCCAATGGCACCACTTTGAATCTCCCGCGATTCGTATCCGCCAATCGCAGGAGATTCTCAGCGGGCCAATCAGCGCAGCTCGCTAAACCAATCAGATCACCCCGTGCTTTGACCAATCAAAACGCGAGGTTTCAAGAATGCAAATGAAGGTACAGAACACCCCTCCCCTCTTGGTTTGGTCCTACGTAACGTAGTCCCGTAAGTAGGCGGGGCTCCGCACTTGCCTACTGGACCTGCGCAGGCCAGTCATTGGTTGGCTCCCGGCCGGTTCGGTCGGGTTCTCTGTGTCTCTCGGCCTTGTTGATGGAACCGCCTGGCAGGCCTTGCCGGGCCGCTTGTCGCAACTCCCTCCCAGTCTACCCGGGCTGGTTGAGCTGCGGTTCTCGCCGCTCCCGCCCGGTCTTTCTGGGCTGGTCGAGCTGGTCTGGCTGCTTCTCCCTGGTGAGGCTTCGAGCTGGCTGCTTGCTGGTGAGTATGGTTGGTTTTCTTCTGGGTTTTGGTTCCTGGGGTATTCCCTCCCCTCTTGGCTTGTGTTAAGGGGATTTTCTGTGTCTGGTTGCGTGTCGGTTGTGTTTCTTGTGGCTGTTCTCGATCTTATTTGATCAATGTGGCGTTTCCACGTTCGTCCATCAGTTGTTTGCAGCCGGTACGAGTGGGGACCTGTCAGTTGGGTTATGGTTGCTGGTACCCATAGTGGGTCTCCGGTTAGGTTTTTTGTGTAGACAGCGTCACCTGGCGCAAAAGACCGGTGCTTTCTGGAGGAGTTTGGGGGGTTTTCTGGGTTGTATGTGGGGTGCAGTCTGTCGAGTGGGGACCTTATTTTCCTCCCCATCAGTAGCTCTGCCGGGCTTTTGTTCGTTGTTGTGTTCAGGGTTATATGTTGGATAAAAAGCATTTTATTTATTTTGTCTTGGATTTCCCCGTGTTCGATTTTCTGGATGGTTTTTTTCGTGAATTGAACCATCTGTTCTGCCCTTCCGTTCGCCGCCAGATGCGGCAGAGCTGTCAGTGCGTGTCGTATGCCCCGTTCTGCTAGGAATTTTTCAAATTCCAGCGAGGTGAATTGGGGCCCGTTGTCCGACACGATGACATCCGGGAGGCCGTGGGTTGCGAATAGTTTGCAAAGTTCCTTGGTTACGGCCTCTGTGGTGGTGGATTTCATGTTGCTTACCTCCAGCCAGTTGGAGTAAGCATCTACGGTTACTAGGAATGTATGTCCCTTGGTGGGCCCAGCAAAGTCTATGTGGACCCTAGATCAGGGTCCCCTGGGGGTTTCCCATTCCAGGATCAGTGCCACAGGAGGGTTTGGTCTGGTTTCTTGGCAGCGTTGACACCTTGCCACCCAGGCCTCGATTTACTTAGCCATCCCTGGCCACCAAGCATAACTTCTGGCCAGGGCTTTCATTCTAACTATGCCCGGGTGCCCCTCATGTAACAACCCCAATACCTTCCCTTGCAGTTTTTCCGGCATAACCACCCTATCCCCCCACAGTACACACCCTTTTTGCAGCAAAAGTTCTGTTTGTCGGTTCTGGAATGTTTTGAATGCTTCGTCGTTGTCCTTTTCCAGCCACCCTTTCTCTACCCAATGTAACACCCGCGCCAGACGTTTGTCTTTATTGGTTTCTCGGGCAATGTCTGACGCAGTTATGGGTAGATCGGGCAGAATCTCTATGCTGAGGGTGCTTGTTGTGGGTGCTGGGTCGGTGTCTAGGTCGGGTAGTGGTGAGCGGCTCAAAGCATCTGTATGTGTAATAGTCTTACCGGGTCGGTGTGTGAGCCGGTAGCTGTAGGCAGCCAGGAATTTGGACCACCTTGTCATCCTGGGAGATAAAATGTTCGGGGTGGCCCGGTTCCTGCCAGGATGCCCAGCAACGGCTTGTGGTCCGTGATGATTGTGAAGGTGCGGCCGTAGAGGTACTCATGGAACCTCTTCACTGCTGCGACAATGGCTAGGGCCTCCTTGTCCAAGAGCCTATGCAAAGGCTCCGCCGCAGTCGCCTTCTGGGGCAGGAAAACATTGTAAAAATTAAGCAGTCCCAGAAACGCCTGCAGTTCTGTTTTAGTCCTGGGTGTGGGAGCCTCCTTAATGGCTCTGATTTTAGTTTTGGTGGGGTGGATGCCGTTCCGGTCTAGGAGGTATCCCAGGAACTTGACCCGCTCTGTGTAAAGTTGGCACTTTTTCCTCTTCACTTTTAGCCCAGTTTCCTTGAATTTGGTTAACACCTCCCTTAGCCGACCCTCTAGTTCTCGCTGGTTGGTTGCCGATACCAGCACATCGTCGAAGTAGGGCACCACCCCCTTGATGCCCTGCAAGAGTCTCTCCATGAGGCTCTGGAAAATTCCAGGCACCACGCTGACTCCAAACTGGAGTCAGTTACATCGGACTGTGGGTGACTATGGTTTGCGCCTCCGCGGTTTCTGCGTCGACTGGCAGCTGTTGGTATGCTTGGGCCAGGTCGAGTTTTGCAAAAAACTTGCCTCCCCCCAGTGAGTGTAGAAGGTGCTGCACTACTGGGACGGGGTAGGCGCTTTGTTGCAAGGCGCAATTTAGGGTGGCCTTATAGTCCCCGCAGATTCTTACCGACCCATCGGGCTTGACTGGGGTGACTATTGGGGACTCCCACTGGGCATGATCAATTGGTTGTATGACCCCTTGCTTGACGAGCTTGTCAATTAGCTTGTCAATTTTTGGCTGGAGTGCAAAAGGTACCCACCGTGGTTTTAGGCGTCTTGGGGGAATGTTAGGGTCTCGGCTGAAGGAGATAGGGGGCCCTCGGTACTTGCCTAGGGTGCCGTTGAACACTTCCTGGAAGTCCTGTGCCAGTTGCTGCTCCCAATCGGTCTCGGCGATGTGATTGATGCCCGTGACTTCGATGCAGAGCGGCGCGAACCATTGCAGTCCCAAAAGGCTGGGCCGGTCTCGGTCCACGATTGTTTGGGGAAGCTTTGCTGTGCGGCCTTTAAATGTTACTTTGAATTGTCCGGTTCCGACTACCGGGATGCGGTTTCCCTGGTAGTCTTTGATGATTAGTCTCTGGTTCTCCAGTCCCTTCTTGTGGATGGTAGGCACCAAGCGTTTGATTTCTTGCCAGGCGACCATGGAGAGGTAAGACCCAGAATCCACCTCCATCCTGCATGGCTTGCCTTCGATGCCTACCTCCACGTAGACTTTTCGGGCGTCGGTGGTTGATGCGTGGCCAATGATGACCGTCTGGTGGGTTTCCTCCTTCTGCCGGGTCTCTCTGCCTCGTCGGATTCACCCGCTCCGGTCCTATCAGCTGTCGTCTGGGTGATCTCTGGCTCTGGGGGGTGTGCTGTCCTGTCTCCGCTCGCTCTGGTCCTGCCGTCTGAGGCTGTAGGCTTTCTTTAGTCGGCAGACGCGGGCGATGTGGCCCTTTTTGTTGCAATGCCGGCAGACTGCATCGAAGAAACAGCACTCCGATCTCGGGTGGTCACCTCCGCAACCAGCACGCGCGGTCCCCGACTTACGACCCCGCTGATTGCGCTGGTCGCGTCCCGCCTGGAGCCCATGGATTTCCTCGTCCGAGGTGTCGGAGGCGGAATGGAATTCGCCATGGTGGGTGGTGGTCTCGTGGTGACTTGCTTCCAGTTGGGCCTCAGTTGCCTGTCCCGAGTCGTGGTGGTCGCGGTGCGGTCCTCGACGTCCGATCTCCGCATGCAGTTCGCCGACTTCCGGGTAGCCTCGGCTGCAGTGGCTTCAGCGATGGCGTCGGCGAGGGCGATGTCGCCTTTGGCCATCAGTCAGCTCTGGAGGACTGGATCCCGAAGTCCGAGCACGACTCAGTCCCGTAGGGCTTCGTCCATGTCGGAGAATCCACACATGCCTCCTAGGTTCCACAACTTGGCAACAAAGTCGCTGATGCTTTCGCCCAGTCTCTGGTCCCGCCGGTAGAAGTCATGCCGCCTGATGAAGGTGGGCACTGCGGGGGCATAGTGGTTGCGGAGCAAGGGCTCGAGGTCGTCCCAGTCCATCGCTTTGACGTCGGCAGGTTTTGCGAGGGCTTTCGCCATCTTGAACACTGCGGGCCCGCAGTGTGTCAGGAAAATGGCTCGTTTTTTCGGCCCGGTGGCGTCCTTCATGTTGCTGCATTCGAGGAGCATGAGGAATCTGTCCGTGTAGGATTCCCAGTCCTAGCTAGTGGGGTTGAAGGGCGCGGGCGGAGCGATGCTGGCCATCTCGTTGGTCTTGCTTCTGGTGGACACGTGCTCGATGGGGTTCAGCCTTGGGATCCCATGCTCGTCGCCAGTGTCGTGTCCATTCGGCAAGGAGACCAGGAGGCAGTGACTGTGGTTTCAGCTCTTTATTAGGCCCCCGGAACTGATGTGGCTCCAAGGGAAAACTTGCAGCTTTTTATTCTCAAGCCGAGGCGGCTGCGGCCAATGGCACCACTTTGAATCTCCCACGATTCGTATCCGCCAATCGCGGGAGATTCTCAGCGGGCCAATCAGCGCGGCTCGCTAAACCAATCAGATCACCCCACGCTTTGACCAATCAAAACGCGGGGTTTCAAGAATGCAAATGGAGGTACAGAACAGCATATTTGTAGACTGACAAAATCCAGGGAAGGAAAAACACAGACTTTCAAGACTGGTGTAAGTTCTTTGTGATACTGTAAGTGAAGGCACAAGACAGTCTCCATAAGTTCCATAGGAACAACGTAAGAAAACACATGGCCTTCTTGGTTCATCCTTTCAGAGTTATTTCTTTCCCTGAATAGAGAAACAAAGTGATCACAGGCGGGCAAAAATAGCAGCAGAGGAAATGACCTCCAACTTCCCATCGGCTTCTCCACTGATGTTGTTTGTGGGACGTTAGCAAGGATTGTCAAGAAATCTCTCCTTCTTTTCCTTGGCTGACCTGTGGAACTGCCTTGCCACTTTGCCGGGGAAGGAGGAGAAACAAAGAGAATTGCGGACCACAAGGAAAATTACACGCCTCTTCTCCATCCCAGCATGTTCTTAAGCATATTCTTGGAATGCTTGTTCTCTGTTTCTCTTCCTCATAAGAGGTAGTCAACTAGGTGCTAGGCTTGGCCTATCCCAGCCCTTTCATATATTTCCTTTTTTTAAAAACCACCCTTTTTGCTCTAATCATAAAAGCTGCTTCAGTCATTTTTGTTAGATTCTTGCTCTTAGGAATGCACAAATGCTTCTCTCTGACAGACATTACGAGCCAACTCCTCCCACGGGGTTTTTCCAGATCCAGAAGCATTGGCAGAAAGATGGGGAGAATGGTGTAATGAAACAGCAGCACCAATAAGAAAAAAGATCAAAACCCCACAGGGGGAAAAAAAATTGAAATGAATTCTCAAGTGTCCTGGAACTAAAATATAAACCTGAATATCAGACCTGAAAGGAAATGAGAAATTTCAGTGATCTAGGATTAGTAATGTGGGCATTGCTGAATGTTTTTCCCGTAATTTAGAATAAAAAAACCCTCCATTGAATTAGTTCCCTTTAACAAAATATTTGGGAAGGTGAAAGATTTCACGGCTTGAAGGGTTTTAAAGTCTGAAGCTGCGAACCATTCCATTGAAAAGGAAGAAATAACCCAAATCTCCGTGACCGATGGGATGGGATTTGAAAAGGTCTTAGTATGAGATGGAAGGCGTGGGGAGGAGCTTTAACTAAGGATGAAAATCTTTTTGTAAGACTCTAGGATTGGGAAGATCAAGGATCAAACAAATTGAGGATTCTGAATGATACCACTGCATAAATATCAAAGGGAATTTCCTTGGTTATGTTCTGGAGCCAGAGAGGAAAAATGATGGTCTATAGTAGTTCTGCATGTATATACTTGTAACTCTATTTCAGCCAGTTTGCTCATTGGTCAGTGTTTCTTTTTAAAGTGGATCTACATTTTCATTCATTTCTTACTCAGACTGTTAAGTATGGTCGGTGGGTCCCATAGAGAGACGAGGCTCAGGTAGTGAACAACAGCTCTTTATTTAGGAAGCAGATTCTGAGACCAAAACCCTAGCCTCAGCAGCTCTTTTAGAGCTGGCCGCAGCTAGGCAGCCTATGACAGACTTTTGAACTTTCCCCGCTTGGTTTTACCCAATCATGGCAAACCACATGCGAACCAATCAGGATTGCTTTATATCGTCCAATCACGGCCCGGCTCTTCCGGACCAATAGGAATGCAGGCCTACAAGCCTGCTAGTATGGAACACAGACTTACCCAGCTTGCATGCAGCATCATTTTTCCTTCCTTCTGGTATAAGAGATGAATGGGGGAAATGGCTTGTTTTGCTGGTGGCTCTATTAGATCTGCCTAAACATCAAACCCGGTGTTCCAGAAAGAATGAGCAAAGCTCCTTCAATGGGCTCTATTGCTCCATCCCATGATCCTGAATCTAGGAATTCCCATCTTGAGTTTGGCAATCTTGGACAAGCTATCCTGTTCTCCTCCCCCCAAGTCATGGGCTGTGTAGGACACAGAAGCACACCAGGAGGAGGATGGCAAAGGAATCCAGCAAGGGAACCAATTTGTTGAACCAGTCTGTTCAGGAGAAATAATCAGCTTTCTCTCCAGGAAATTGTATATGTCTTTTAGCTCTTACATATTTTCCATTTGAGCTGTATCACAGCTTTAAAGCAAGCATTGCCCCACTACAAAGCACTTCCTCGGTTGCAAAAATGGACACCCATGTCTTCTCTCCGCCGCTTGGAAAAAGTTCCTCTTTGAGAAATAAGAAAAGGAGCAAAGAACAGATGTAGAACTGCAGAGGCATGCTCCTATTTGTTGACCTGTCATTTGAAATTGTGCTTCTGCAAATAATATTTCCGGGCCAGAGTCAAGTAGATTTCTCTTCCTTATCCAGCTGGACCAAGAGACCAAATCAGTTGATTTTCCCTTGTCTTAACAATGGCTCTCAGAGCTGCTCCAAGGGAAGCTTCTGACCCTGTGTTTGTGTCCCTTTGTGGCACAGCTGTTTGTTACGTGGCCCCCAAATAACCTTTTTTTCAGAAAAGAACTGGAAGCATGAGTCATGCACATTTCTCTAAACCCATAAAATTTATGATATGGCATTTCAGCTAATCTTGGACTCTGGAAGGAAATTGACTTTTTCTAAACACTGCCTTCCATTCAGGCCATCATGAGTGGGAGTAATCGTTGAAAGTTATTTTAACTAGAGTAGGCTTAAAATTAAGACACATATCAGACTGCAACCAAACTCAAGACTTTATGTAACCTTGATCTGGACGGATTTGCTGAGCACATTGGAAAATCAGACCATATCCAATTCGCATATAGTCTAGATTACTGTCTCTTGCATTTGTGTAGCATAAGTGTTACTAATCCTTGAGTGTTGGTATATCCCAGTTCTCCCTTTTTCTGCTTGTAGCATAAGAGTATGGTAATGTAATTTTAGATTGTACTTTAATGAGGGTGCATAATGTAGCTTCCAATTGTACTATCATTATAGTTATTACTATGATTAAACATAATGAAGGATGAGATTCATAGCACTTGGCTCCATCCGTGTCTCTATAGCAAGGGTGAGGAAGATATGGCTCTACAGATGTTACTGAACTTCAGCTCCCAATATTTCTCCCCATGAGGTATACTGGGTGAAGTTGCTGGGGCTTGTAGTTCGGCAATACTTTAATGCAGGGGTGTCAAATTCGTGCCAACACATTGTTGTCATGTGATGTATTGCAACTTTTTCCCCCATCACTAAATTGGGGTGGATGTGGCCAACACCTGATGCATCTAGCCCATGGGGCACAAGTTTGACACCCCCGCTTTAGAGGATCATAGTTGTCCATCATAGATACCAAACTAGACAGAAGAGCAAGGGATGAAATGTACATTGTAAGGTAGTGATACAAACTCTACCTTCTTATGTATGTGCTTAGGCTACTGCAATACACAGTGTGCCTTTTAGGTGTTGTTGTGGATAGGAATGGTTGTCTATATTCCTTGTCCGTGGGCTATAGGCACACACAACCCTGATGGCTTGCACTATTTTTTTACAGTCTTGGAAAGAGAATCTTTTGATGACTTCCAAGCAAAATTATGGGAGCAGAGTGAGCATAAACGAGGACAAAGCCAAACAAGGACAAGAAAGTCTAATTTCTTTCTTACGGCATGCTTCCCTCTCTCTCCCTTCATTTTCGTACATACATGCAGCTTTGGCACATCTGTGTGACTCACATATTGATATCTCTGTTCACTCACAAACAGGGATGGAACAATGAACTTAACATGGCTGTTTGTTTCCACCCCCCGTCCATCTCTTCCAGTCAGTCCTGCCCAGCTGGCCAGTGGTTTTCGACAGCTTAGATGAGGAAGGAACTGTAGAAATGCTTGGCCCCCTTGCTCATTCTGCAGTTATTCCTAGAGCAAGGCTGCTGAACAATATGGAGCTGTTGTGTAACCTGGTGAGAAGAATTACACCTCTCTTCTCTATAATTTACACATGGTGTTCTGTTGCTAGGCCGGAAAGAAAATGACATCAAGTAGGGGAAACACTGGGCAGCTAAGAAGATGGAGATAAGGGCTACAGATTATTCAGCTCAGGTTTATGCTGATATAACATGTGCTGCCATATCCAAACAGAAGTAGCTTTGCTGCAATCATCTAGGCTTGTTTAACTTCTCATTTTGATTCCTGAAATGTATTTGTTGTGTATGTACCATAGTTAATAAAGTATGAGCTTGAGGTAAAGTGCAGGGTTCTGGCCCTGCACTTCTGATTGGCTGTTAGGCGGCCAGATCGGATTGGTTAGTTCTTAGGAATCCGATTGGCCCTTAACAGAGGATTATTATTGGTTAAAAGAGCTAGCGTTCATAGCTCGCTATTGGACAATTCTCACAAGGGTTGCCTATATAAGGCAGAGTTCACTGTTATTGTTTTGAGAAGTCACTATGCAATAAAGAGCTGAAAGTTCACATTCAGAGGCTGTCTCCATTTACTCCGACCCATATCCAAGTACCTAACACTGGTGACGAGGATGGGATGTGGAGATGTCTGAACCTAAGAAGCCAGGAAGCAATACCGAGCACGTAATAGACGACGCCAACAACGGAACCATGTCCGGCGGCATCGTACCACCCGCTCCGTTCGATCCAAACCAAGAGGATTGGGAATCCTACATGGATTGCTTCCAAATGTTTCTCGAGACGAATAATTTGAAAGACGCAATGCCAGCAAAGAAGCGGGCACTGTTCCTGATGCACTGCGGCCCAGCTGTATTTAAAATGGCTAAAGCACTCGCCAAACCTCAAGAAGTGAAAGCCATGAGCTGGGACGACCTCGAACCCATCCTGAGAGACCATTATGTGCCAACCGTGCTTACACTCGTGAGACACCACGAGTTTTATCAGAGAAACCAGCGAAAAGGAGAGAGCGTAGCCGATTTCGTGGCGGACCCTCCGGAATTTAGGGGGCCTCTGCGGGTTCGCCGATTTAGAAGAAGCACTAAGAGATCGAGTAATTCTGGGATTAGATGCACTAGGCGTGCAAAGCAAGCTGATGGCGAAAGGCGACATCAGCCTTGCTGACGCCATCGCCAAAACCACGGCTGCAGAGGCGACCAAAAAGTCAGCTGCACAATTACGGCGAAGCCGCACTCCGGCAACACAACCGACCAGCGAAATCTTACCCAACTCAGAAGGGCAGCTTGCAACAATGCACCACGAGGACCTCTCTTCATTGTCAGACAGCGACAAAGAAGGGGTCCATCGACTGCGGTCTGACTGGGACCCTCACCCGAAGCCCTTACGCCCTTGCGCTGGCTGTGGAGCAAACCATGCCAGGGCTGAATGCAAATTCCGCGACGCACTCTGCCATGAGTGCGGGAAACGAGGCCACATCAGCTGGGTCTGCCGCAGCTTACCAGGACCCAGCCAGGCTTCAAAAGGGGCCAACTATTACCAATCAACAGGAAACCGTCCTGTAAGGTGAGAGCCAGTAAACCACTCCTACAGAAATTGAGTTTTGCAAAAAGAAGAGGCTCACTATACTATCACTATAGGTCACACCTCAGTTTTGGACACTAAGAAAATTCGAGTCACAGTAGCCATCGAGAACCAGCCTTGCCACATGGAGGTCGACTCGGGATCGTCCCTCTCGATGGTGTCGTGGAAGACACTCAAGCAACTTATCCCCACAATCCAACGCCAAGACCTCCAATTTAAACGCCTCATCCTCAAGGACTACCAAGGGAATCAAATCCCCGTGGTCGGGTCCTGCCGAGTCTGAGTCTCCCTCAAAAAGCATACAGCGTACTTACCTCTAACAATCATCGATAGAGATAGGCCTAGTCTATTAGGCCTCCAATGGTTCACGCCACTCGGCATCGAAGTGGCCGGCGTGAACCGAGTCAGTGGTTGTGAGTGGGAGGAAGACCTTATTTCTGAGTTCAGTGATGTCTTCACGGACCGTTTAGGCGAGTATAAAGGGACCCCAATCTCATTTAGTCTAGATCCAAAAGTAGCCCCAATTCGCTTGAAGCCCCGTCGAGTTCCATTCGCTCTTAAAGCTAAGATCGACGAACAACTCGACAAGCTAATTGCTCAAGGGGTGTTAAAGCCCATCGATCACTCTCAATGGGAAACTCCTATTGTAACACCCATTAAGCCAGACAGGTCAATCCGAATTTGTGGGGACTACCGGGCCACTTTAAATCACGCCCTACAGCAGAATGCGTATCCAGTTCCGGTGGTGCAGCACCTCCTCCATTCCTTGGGGGGTCGGAAAGGTTTTCGCTAAATTAGATTTAGCTCAAGCTTATCAACAACTACCAGTGGATGAAAAGACGGCCCAAGCCCAAACAATTGTAACGCACAGAGGTGCTTTTAAATGTACTCGATTGCAATTTGGGGTTAGTGTAGCCCCGGGGATATTCCAAAGCCTCATGGAAAGGTTGTTACAGGGAATCAAGGGCATGGTTCCGTATTTTGATGACGTATTAATTGCAGCCCCTACCAAAAAAATCTTGCAGGATTGTTTGAAATGTGTTCTTAAAAAATTCCAAGAGACAGGACTTAAGGTGAAAAAAAAATAAATGTCACTTATATACTGACAGTGTTGAGTTTCTAGGGTATAGGATTGATAACCAGGGCATCCACCCTACCGAAAGTAAAT
Organism: Hydrophis major; assembly: GCA_033807585.1. NCBI lineage: Eukaryota > Metazoa > Chordata > Lepidosauria > Squamata > Elapidae > Hydrophis > Hydrophis major. The sequence goes on along the minus strand of CM066328.1, from coordinate 245,546,848 downwards.
TAAAGGCGATAAAAAATACCCCCAGGCCACGTAACAAGGCCGATCTCCAGGCATTCTTAGGCCTCATTAATTTCTATAATGTATTTTTACCATACAAGGCAACTGTTGCTGAACCGTTACACCGGTTATTAGATAAAAAAGCATTGTGGGTATGGGGTTACCGGGAAGAACAAGTGTTCCAGAATGTTAAAAAATTGCTCACATCTGACTCTGTACTTATGCAGTATAACGAGACTTTACCATTAGTTATAACCTGCGATGCCTCACCCTTCGGGGTGGGCGCCATTTTGAGTCATGTACTGCCTAATGGGAACGAAGCCCCTGTTGCATACTTTTCGAAGACTCTTTCACAAGCAGACCGGAACTATGGACAAATTGATAAAGAAGCTCTCACAATCGTTTCAGCTGTAAAGAAATTTCATGAATATGTGTGTGGAAGGACATTTACCATTATAACTGACCACAAACCTTTGCTAGGGATAATAGCTGGGGACAAGCCAACCCCCTACATATTATCCCCTAGAATGACCCAATTGTCAGAATTCCTCGCTGCTTATAATTATCGCCTTCAATATCGCCCGGGGAAAGCCATTCCCCACGCCGACGCATTAAGCTGAGCACCGCTTCCAGAGACTCTCGACGATCCGGCACCAACAGCAACCACGTTGCAGATCGAAACACTCAACTCGCCGCCTAAGACCGCCCGAGACATCGCGAGAGAAACCAAACGAGACCACACCCTAGCTCGAGTCCTAGGCTGGGTGGAACGCGGATGGCCATTGGACCAAGTCCCAGATGACTTCGCGCCGTTTAAAGCAAGACAGACTGAACTTTTTTCCCAAAAAGGCTGTGTCATCTGGGACAATAGAGTCGTTGTCCCAGAACGACTCCAGAAGACGCTGCTACAACTTCTGCACGAGGGCCACCCCGGCATCGTGCGGATGAAAGCGCTTGCATGAAGCTACGCATGGTGGCCGGGCATGGACCGGCAAATCGAGCAGTGGGTCAAAGCGTGTCCAATTGCCAACAAGCCAGCAATGCCCCAGCAAAAGCCATGCCTACTGAATGGGAGATGCCACGTGGACCCTGGTCCAGAATCCACCTGGATTTCGCGGGGCCAACCAAAGGATATACCTTCCTGCTGACAGTCGACGCATGCTCCAATTGGTTAGAAATTCATCGTATGACGGCCAAAACGTCCGAAGCAGTGATCAAGATCCTAAATAGACTCTTTGCAACCCATGGGTTGTATGACGTCCTGGTGTCCGATAACGGGCCACAGTTTACGGCACTAATGTTCGAGCAGTACCTCGCTGACCGCGGCATCCGCCATGTGCTCACCTCGCCTGCGCACCCTGCGACCAATGGCCGAGCGGAACGCATGGTCCAATTTGTTAAAAAGACTTTGCAAAAAATGGACTATGACAATATCGATGACAAAGTCAATCAAATTCTCTTTTTGCAACACATAACTCCACATAGCATCACCGGCAGAACTCCCGCAGAACTACTGATGGGACGAAGACTCCATTCCCACCTCGACCAATTGCACCCTGCTTACGAACCAGAAAAGCCAATAGGATCCAGTGGCCGCTATCGCACCTTCCAGGTAGGAGAGCACGTTTACGCACGAAACTTATCGGGCGAGCCGTTATGGATAGAGGCAATGATAGTGCGAGTGACCGGCCCCAAATCCTACATAGTGAAATGCTGTGACAATAGACTGTGGAAACAACATATCAACCAATTACGGTCATGACTTACAATGGCCAGTCAACTACTCCCCCATGACCAAACCAAGGGGGGAGGAGGTACAGAAGAAGATGACGTTCCAGGGAACCTGCTCGAAGGGAGCGACGAATCAAGTGAGACTCAGGAAATGGAGCAGGAAGGAGAATTGTTTGCACCGCAAGAAATTGCACCTGAGCAAGAAGCAGAGCCACTGCCAAACAACAATCTACCTCAACAGGATTGCAATCAACCAGTCCAACGACAATCCGAAAGACTTAAAAGACAACCGTCCTATTTAAAGGACTATATAACTACACCATAATTTAAGAAGCCAGGGGGAAGGGGTGTTGTGTATGTACCATAGTTAATAAAGTATGAGCTTGAGGTAAAGTGCAGGGTTCTGGCCCTACACTTCTGATTGGCTGTTAGGCAGCCAGATCGGATTGGTTAGTTCTTAGGAATCCGATTGGCCCTTAACAGAGGATTATTATTGGTTTAAAGAGCTAGCGTTCATAGCTCGCTATTGGACAATTCTCACAAGGGTTGCCTATATAAGGCAGAGTTCACTGTTATTGTTTTGAGAAGTCACTATGCAATAAAGAGCTGAAAGTTCACATTCAGAGGCTGTCTCCATTTACTCTGACCCATGTCCAAGTACCTAACAGTATTTGCCAGTGCTTTGAAAACAGCCTAGAAACTTCACTTATCCCCAAATAGAGCAGCTTCCCGTGCTCCTTAAAGCAAATTGCCTCATTCTGTCTAATGTTAGGGCAGGCCATGGATCTCATCTTACTTCTTCATAAAGGCAGACCTTATGGATGGCTTCTAGGAACCCCCCCCCTTGCGCCAAATGGTGCTTCTTCTCCCCCACATTTGCCTCCAAGCTTTCTAACCAAGCGTTTCATGTGAGAGGAGGGGAAGAGAATTTAAATAGATGATTGGAGTGCAATTTTATAACTAAATGTAATTTGATTTAAATATAAAATGAAATTTGGTTTTGTCCTGGTCCACCTACTATTTTGGGGGCTGTTGACCCAAAAAAGGTTACATGTATATTTTACACCACTTTGTTTTCTTATTTTGTCAAATAGTGGGAAATTTCAGTGATATATTCTTTTCCCTCCACCCCCGTGTGTGTGTGTGAAAAGCCCCAGAAAACTGGCTTGAGTGCCATCAATTACCCATCCAAAAATCTACTCAGGGGAAACTATCTCTTGGTCAAATATTTGTAAGGTAAAGCCAATTTAACCTTGCTTCCCATAAGGCAATGAAGACTTCACGCTAATGGAAGCAGGCAGAAGTGGGGTGCTATTTTGATTCTGGAGAACTTATCCTTTCCCACAAAACCCTAGGATTCTACTGGGAGGCTGTCAGCCATAGTGGCGCAATGATTAGAATGCAGTATTGCAGGCTAACTGTGCCGCCTGCCAAGAGTTTGATCCTCACCGACGCAAGGTTGACTCAGCCTTCCATCCTTCCAAGGTGGGTAAAATGAGGACTCAAATTGTTGAGGCTGACTCTATAAACTGCTTAGAGAGGGCTGCAAAGCACTGTGAAGTGGTATATAAATCTAAGTGCTATTGCTATCTGGAAAAGAAAAAACATGTGAACTGTCCACTCCACCCCACCCCAATAATCCTGCTTCTAGAGAATGATTGTTACAGCTCTGCTTCACATGCATATCAGAGGTGGTATTCAGCAGGTTCTGACCAGTTCTGGAGAACCGGTAGCGGAAATTTTGAGTAGTTCAGAGGATCAAATATGACCTCTAACTGGCCCCGTTCCGATCTATTCTCTGCCTCCCATTGTGTCCCAGCTAATTGGCTGGGTCTTCTTTTGTTGCCCTGCACAGGAGAACAGAGCTGGAAAGCAGGTTAGTGGGGTGGGGAGAGAATAGAGATCTTACAGTAACCTTCCCCTGCCACACCCACCAAGCCACGCCCACAGAACCAGTAGTAATATTTTTTTAATCCAATTCTTTGTGCATTCTTTAAACACTACAGCATTTCTCCACATAAATGCTACTTCTTTTGACATTGTGGCTAAATTCTGTGCAACCCAGGAGGCCAAGTCATGTCACTAGGACCATTAGCATTGGCCAGCAGCTGCAGTGAAGTGAGGAAATGGTCTCAGGCTTTCTCTGCTGTGGTGATGACTTCTATGTTAATGTTGTTGATTTATACTGGGGGAAAAAAAAACCCTGAGATTTGCTTCTCACCACTGTGTTAGTGGCCTTGGGTTTTGTCTGGCTTTATTAATTATAATGGCTGTGTTTTTCTCCATTGACTTCACATCCTCTCAAAGTTTCATCTTATGTACTTCCAGTAATTACAGCTTTTTGATACTTCCCTTCAGCTTTAATCTTGCAGCCCGTGGAAAGAGTTGGCCAACATTTTGTGTAGACTATTCGGTAAGGTCATTGTCTCTGGTCTTTCCTTTGACCTCCATTACTTTTTAAAGTAACTGGTAGTTCTCTCCTTGGGCATCAGAGTGGCTTCCCTCTTGCTTAGCTTACAGAAATGATGCCTGTTTTGTGAAATGAAGTTAATTTCATAACCATTTCACAAATTTAGGAAGGGCAAGTTTGATATGCCCCTGGCGGACCAGACATGCTCCCCTTCCGATAGAGAAAAATTATGAAGATGGCAGCTTTTGGTTTGCTCTATTTTACACCAATGGCTGTACAGTATTCCTAGCAGTATCATAACTGTCTATCAAAATGTGGTCTTTTTGATGTAAAAGCTGGACTAGTTCTTCCTCATTTATATATATGTTATGCTTTCGTAAGCCACTACAGATTTTCTGAAGTTGATGCATAGCACAACCTTGCTTATCCATTTATAAGGAAACAAGATCTACAATGTTTAGCAGTATGTTCACCGAGCACCAGTAGGCTTTCGGATTTTTTTTTTGTGCTTGGTTTCCAATCTGTTAGTTTTAGAAAAGGGGGATTGTGCCATTCTCAGCTTCTCTACTCCAAAGCAAGCCTTCATTTGTTCAGCATGACTTGGTCGCAGACAAGCACAAATTCATTGATGGTGTAAATGCCTTAACTGAAGCTGTTTTGTGCAATTGTACAGAATGGACTTTTCTAGCATAACACAGAAGTGATGACACAAAATCTTCGTGTCACATCAAGTGTGATATAAGATGTGGCCAACATCAGAAAAATGTGTTATAACTCCTCATTTCTCTGCCCTTCAGGGTGGAGCAAACGCAGCTTGATGTAGTATAGAGTTATGGTAGCACAAACAAGCAGAGCTATAAAGAGTAAGTCTCCATTTTGACATTATGCTTATAAATCTTTTTCTAATACGAATGCTGTTTGCAAATGTTGAAGCTCAGGGGTTTTCTCTGTCTATCTAGACCTCCCAGATGGACAATAAGAGAAAACATTGCCTTCTGTAATTAATTTCTGACAAACTGCCCACGTATTCTTTTTAAAACACAACCTAGTTGTCACTGTTTGCATTCTGGCAAATTGTTCAGCTGCAAAATTTGACCTGCTTTGACGCGGAGAAAAATCTATTTGTTATTGTACTTCTCCAGTTTGTCCTTCCTCTTCATGGGTCATTCAGCATCTTGGTCAGCAAAGGCAGGGATGATTTGGGGTCTTTATTCCCCCCACCCAACCATACTTTAGGTAGGCCATTTGTTGATCTTGTTTCAGCTTCTCATGTCTTCTTTTTGCTTGGTGTAACATGGTTTTTCAAACCTCATCCTTCTCTTTGTCAGAAACAAAAATGGGGAAAGTCAGTTCTCCCTTAAAATGGATTATAGGAAGATAGGGTTACTGCATAGTCCTTCTCAGTATTAGAGAAGAAATGCTGCCCTCTAGTTCTGTCTGGAACTTATCTTATTAACTGTTTCTCCTTGGGGATTATCTCCTCCCTACTCCTGTTAGCATAGCCACCGCCAGGGTTAGTGGTGTGCAGATGACATTCCCATTAGGCAATGAAGCGTCTCTAGAATTCCAAATAAACATTAAATCACATGCGACAACATTCTGTATGTGGCTCTAGTTTCTCATTTAATACTTGTCACCCTGACCGAGGCTGAATTCAGCATGTGCAGTAATGTGTTTTCGGGAAAGTGTTGATTGATTTCAAAGAGGTTTTTTTTGAAGAGTCGGGGCAGAGGTGGGATTCAGCAGGATCTGACCAGTTCTGGAGAACCAGTAACAGAAATTTTCAGTAGTTCAGAGAACTGGCCAATAGCACCTCTGACTGACCCCGTCCCCATCTATACTCTGCCTCCCGAGTCCCAGCTAATCGGCTGGGTCTTCTTTGGTTGCCCTGCATAGGAGAACGGAGCTGGAAAGCAGGTTAGTGGGGGGGGAAGGGAATGGGGTTTTGTAGTAACTATCATGCCCCTGGTGGAGACTGACTCTGAGGGAGAGGAGGAACGCAGGGAGGAAAGGATAAGGGAGAGATGTAGTCTACTTGGGAGGAGAGGGCCTTGATCCTCTTCATGGGCTACAGCTGTGACAACTGAATAAGAGGATGGACATGTGTACAGGCGAACACTGGAAACAGAGCGTGGAATTATCTCTAGTTTATGGTTCCTGTTCTGTCCCCTCATTTGAATTCTTAAGATCCCCGCGCTCTGATTGGCCAAAGCGCGGGGTGATCGGATTGGCTAGGCGAGCCGCGCCGATTGGCTCGCTGAGAATCTCCCGCGATTGGTCGATTCGAATCGCGGGAGATTCAAAGTGGTGCCATCGGCCGCGGCCGCTGCGGCCGCCACGGCTTGGAAATAAAAAGCCGCAAAGTTTTCCCTTAGCCCCAGTTTGGTTCCTGACTAAATAAAAGAGCTTGATACATAGTCACCGACTCCTGGCTTCCTTCCACAAGGACATAACACTGGCGACGAAGGTGGGATTCTTATCCTGAACTGAAGCACATGTCCGATGGAAGCCAGCCAACCGATGAGATGGCCAGCATCACGCCACCAACCCCCTTCAACCCCGCCAGCGAGGACTGGGAATCTTACACGGACAGATTCCACATGTTCCTCGAATGCAACGATCTGAAGGATGCCACAGGACCGAAGAAAAGAGCCATCTTTCTAATGCACTGCGGGCCCGCAGTGTTTAAGATGGCAAAAGCGCAAGCCAAGCCCGCCGATGTTACTGCGATGGATTGGGCAGACCTCAAGCCATTACTCCGAAAACACTACGCTCCAGCCGTACCCATTCTCATCCGACGACATGAATTTTATCAGCGGGACCAGCGGTCGGGCGAGAGTTTCAGTGATTTCGTTGCAGAGCTGCGGCGCCTGGGAGGACTATGCAAATTCTCCAATATGAACGAAGCCCTGCGGGACCGAATCGTGCTCGGCCTTTGGGACCCCGTTCTTCAAAGTCGGTTGATGGCTAAGGGCAACATCGCTCTCACTGATGCCATCTCCGAAGCCGTGGCAGCCAAAGCAACCCGACAATCAGCAGACCGCATGCGGAGACCGAACGCCAGGGACCGCACCGCAAACAACCCTGCAAGGTCGACCGAGGCCCAACCTAAAACTACCACCCACCAGGGCGACTTCCACTCCACCTCGGGAACTTCAGACGAGGAGGAAGACATCCACCGTCTCCAGACAGGCCGCGACCAGCGCAGCAGGCGGAGTTGTAAGTCGAGGACCGCGTGTGCCGGTTGCGGAGGCGACCACCCCAGATCCGAATGCCGGTTCTTCGACTCCGTTTGCAGGCACTGCGACAAGAAAGGTCACATAGCCCGCGTCTGTCGCCTCAAGAAAACCCACAGCCCCAAACGATGAGACCCAAGCGAGCGGAAACGAGAGAGCCCACCCCCCAGAACCAGAGACCGCCCAGCAGACAACCGTTGGGAATGGAACGGATGAGCCCAACGAGGGGGCGACAGCCGGCGGAGAGAAGAGACACATCAGACGGTCACCATCGGCCACGCAACTACCACAGATGCCAGAAAGGTCTATGTGGAGGTAGGCATTGAAGGCGAACCCTGTAAGATGGAGGTGGACTCCGGGTCCTACCTCTCGATGGTGGCATGGCAAGAAATTAAATGCTTGGTGCCTACCATCCAGAGGAGGGAACTAGAAAACCAGAGACTAATCCTCAAAGACTACCAGGGAAACCGCATCCCTGTAGTCGGAACAGGAAAATTCACAGTGACATACAAGGGGCACACCGAAAGACTTCCCCTGACCATCAGCGATTGAGACCGACCTAGCCTACTGGGACTTCAATGGTTCGCACCGCTAGGCATCGCAGTCACGGGCATCGACCACATCGCCGAAGCCGACTGGGAGCAGCAACTGGCCCAGGACTTCCAAGAAGTGTTCGACGGCACCCTAGGCAAGTACCGAAGGCCCCCTATATCCTTCAGCCTAGACCCAAATGTTCCCCCAAAACGCCTAAAACCAAGGCGGGTACCTTTCGCACTCAAACCGAAAATCGACGAGCAAATTGACAAGCTCGTCAAGCAAGGGGTGTTACAACCCATAGACCACGCCCAGTGGGAGAACCCCATAGTCACCCCAATTAAGCCTGATGGGTCAGTGAGAATCTGCAGGGACTATCAGGCCACCCTAAATGGTGCCCTGCAGCAAAGCGCTTACCCCGTCCCAGTAGTGCAGCATCTCCTACACTCACTGGGAGGGGGCAAAGTTTTCACGAAACTTGACCTGGCCCAAGCATACCAGCAACTGCCGGTCGATGAGGAAACTGCAGAGGTGCAAACCATAGTCACCCACCGGGGAGCCTTTAGATGCAACTGCCTCCAATTTGGAGTCAGTGTGGCACCTGGAATTTTCCAGAGCCTCATGGAAAGACTCTTACAGGGCATCAAGGGGGTGCATACTTCGACAATGTACTAGTATCGGCAACCAACCAGGCCGAACTAGAGACTCGCCTAAGGGAGGTGCTAACGAGGTTCAAAGAAACTGGGCTTAAAGTGAAGAGGGAAAAATGCCAGCTGTACACAGAGCGGGTCGAATTCCTAGGATACCTCCTAGACCAACACGGCATTCACCCCACGAACAAGAAAATTAAAGCCATCAAGGAAGCCCCCACACCCAAGTCAAAAACAGAACTGCAGGCGTTCCTGGGGCTACTTAACTTTTATAATGTCTTCCTGCCCCAAGAGGCGACAGTGGCGGAGCCTTTGCATAGGCTTTTGGACAAGGTGGCTACCTGGACTTGGGGGAAACGCAAGGAAGCCGCCTTCAGGAAAACCAAGGACCTGCTCACTTCGGATGCTGTCCTCATCCAGTACAATGAGACCCTACCACTAGCCATCACATGCGACGCATCACCCTTCGGCGTCAGCGCTGTCCTCAGCCACACTCTCCCCGACAGAAAGGAAGCACCCATCGCGTTTTTTTCAAGGACCCTCACCAAACCGGAGCGGAACTACAGCCAGCTGGACAAAGAGGCTTTGGCTATCGTCGCCACAGTGAAAAGGTTTTACGAGTACCTCTACGGCCGGACATTTACCATCATCACCGACCACAAACCGCTGCTGGGAATCCTTGCAGGGAACAGGGCCACCCCGAACATTCTGTCTCCCCGAATGACAAGGTGGTCCGAATTCCTGGCTGCCTACAACTACGGACTCACACACCGACCTGGTAAAACTATCTCCCATGCGGACGCCTTAAGCCGCTCACCGTTGCCTGAACCAGACACTGACCCAGCACCCACGATGACCACGCTCAGCATAGAGACTCTACCCAACCTACCCATAACCGCGTCAGACATTGCCCGAGAAACTAATAAAGACAAACGTCTGGCGCGGGTTTTGCATTGGGTAGAGAAAGGGTGGCCAGAAAAGGACAACGATGAGTCCGTCAAAACATTCCGGAACTGGCAAAGGGAACTCTCGTTACTAAAAGGGTGTTTACTATGGGGGGATAGGGTGGTCATCCCGGAAAAACTACAAGGGAAGATTTTGGTACTGTTACACGAGGGGCACCTGGGCATCGTTAGGACAAAAGCCCTGGCCAGAAGTTACGCTTGGTGGCCAGGGATGGACAAACAGATTGAGGCCTGGGTAGCAAGGTGTCAATGATGCCAGGAAACTAGACCAAGCCCACCCACAGCACCCATCCTAGATTGGGAAACCCCCAGGGGACCTTGGTCTAGAATCCACATAGATTTCGCCGGGCCCACAAAAGGACACACTTTCTTAATAACCGTAGATGCTTACTCCAACTGGCTGGAGGTAAGCAACATGAGAACAACCACCACGGAGGCCGTGACCAAAGAACTCTGCAAACTTTTCGCAACACACAGCCTCCCGGACGTCCTCGTCTCCGACAACGGGCCCCAATTCACCTCGCTAGAATTCGAAAAATTCCTAGCGGAGAGGGGTATACGACACGCACTGACAGCCCCGGCGCATCCGGCGGTGAATGGTAGGGCGGAATGGATGGTTCAATTCACAAAAAAAACCATCCAAAAAATAGACCACGGGGAGATCCAGGACAAAATAAATAAATTACTTTTCATACAGCACATAACCCCGAACACCACAACAAATAAAAGCCCAGCAGAACTGCTAATGGGGAGGAAAATAAGGTCCCCACTCAATAGATTACACCCCACTTACAACCCAGAGAAACCCCCAGACTCCACCAGCAAACACCGAACCTTCGCACCACGCGACGCCGTCTACGTGAAGAACCTAAACAGAGACCCATTATGGGTACCAGCAATCATAACACAGCTAACAGGCCCACACTCGTACCGGCTACAAACAACCAACGGACGAGCATGGAAACACCACATCGATCAGTTAAGATCGAGGACGACCACACAAGACACCACCGACACGCAACCAAGCAAAACCAACCCCTCAACACAAACCAAGAGGGGAGGGGATACCCAGGGAACCAAAACCCAGAAAAAAGAAACCAGCCATACTCACCTGCAAGCAGCCAGCATGAAACCTCGCCAGAAAGAGACAGCCAGGCCAGCTCAACCAACCTGGGAAGACCGAGCAGGAGCGGCGAAACCCGCAGCTCAATCAACCTGGGTAGCCCAGGAGAGAGCTGCGGAGAGCGGCCCGGCCAGACAGACCAGGTGGTTCCCATGACGGAGTCCGGAGAAATAGAGACCCCGACCAAATCGGCCGGGATCCAACCTACAACTGACCTGCGCAGTTCCAGTAGGCAAAGACGGAGCCCCGCCTACCTACGGGACTACGCGACGTAAGGACTGAACCAAGAGGGGAGGGGTGTTCTGTCCCCTCATTTGAATTCTTGAGATCCCCGCGCTCTAATTGGCCAAAGCACGGGGCGATCGGATTGGCTAGGTGAGCCACACCAATTGGCTCGCTGAGAATCTCCCGCAATTGGTCAATTCGAATCGCGGGAGATTCAAAGTGGTGCCATTGGCCGTGGCCGTCGCGGCTTGGAAATAAAAAGCCGCAAAGTTTTCCCTTAGCCCCAGTTCGGTTCCTGACTCAATAAAAGAGCTTGATATATAGTCACCGACTCCTGGCTTCCTTCCACGCGGACATAACAGTTCCTTTCTGAGTTTGATGTCCTTCAGTGTGTGTTCTGTTATCTGCTGATGTCCTGCAGCCCTTATCTTGCCTGGTTTGTGTTGCTTTTTTCCTCCTTCTTGTAACTGTTTGTGTGGGAGTTTTCTGTCTTCTGTCAAGGATTTTTGGAGCTTGGAAGCAAAGTGAAGGAATAAATGCCCTTTTCGCACGGTGGAGATGCAGCGAAAACAACCTCAAGTCCATCCAGCCAAGACTGAGTGACCCCAAACTCCTAACACACATCCAATACTTCAAGGAATTTCACAAGGAATGCGAAGACTGTGTTGAGGAAAGCAAGACAGCCCTCCAGGAAGCGCTCCACAATGCATTACGGTGGGGAGGAGTGTCAAGGAAGAAGGCCACATCCAACGTACATCTTCAATCACAAGCAGCTTCTTCCCACCATTCGAAGAAGGCCTCCAAAGCAGCAAGGTACTCCGACCGAGCTGTAGAAGCTCAAATCGAAGCTGCAGTAGCAAAAGCAGTTTTACCTTTCACAGTGGAGGTAACATGGCAGAAGGCAGAATTGGCCAGACAACAAGCAGAACTAGCCAAAGCTCAGGCCAAGCAACAGGCAGAAATGGCCAAAGCTTAAGCCCAAGTGGAGTTGCTCGAACGACAAAGAGTGTTGGCAGCAAAAACAGCACGGGCCACAACATTACAGAAGGCGGCCAATACCGCCTCTCTCAACTTCCACCTTGGAGAGTTGAAAAGACAGAACCCAGATAAATGTGCCAAGGCCGACGTGGATGAGCAGCACTCGCTACAACACGAGCAGGAGAAACTGGCACAGTTACTTGGCAGTCTCCCAGAATCAAGGAATCGAAGGGGCGACTCTCAACCACAGGCTCTAGATGATACTCCAAACATTGACGTCGTAAAACCTAAAACCTGAGATTCCAGTCCTGAAAACAAAGAACCTACCCCAAGGTCTTAAGACCGAAAGGGGAAGCAACTTGGCCCACCACTTACTAAGAAGATTTCTCAACAAGTAGTCATGCAAGCAGCCACCGTGGCCACGCTCGATCCACAGGCAATGGAGTTCCTGCCATACCTTCCAAGCAACTCTAACTCAGGCAAGACGAATGTGGCACCCACACCAGGCAGCAAGAGACACCACCTGCGCATATATTAATGGATCAGGACCTCCTCACAGAGAACCACGAACCATCTACAACACATGCCTTCGAGCCAGAATGCCATGCCTGTGCAGATGCTGACCGCAACGAGCACCCAGCCGCTCTGCATCCAGATTCCAAACCACCACAGCAGATAACACATAACCCTCCCCCGGCCAAGGAGCCTCAACGTGCTACAGAGGCACCCCCGGAGCCAGTGGCGAGTGTCAACTGCACAGCAGTATGCGCCGACTCATACATGCCCTCCTTCGTATCTTCCTATCTGTTTAGCCAAAGTGTACACTGAAGGATGCCCTGAAGATGCTGTGAAAATGTATGTGCAGATAGGCACTCAAAGCACCTGCATCCTGGCCAGACCTGCATTCTTTGACCTCTTTGAGGTGCAACAAAACAAACTTCCCTTCGCTGTATCAACGGGCCATCGACCAAGAAGCACAGTGGGGAGGAGAACTACTGAACTCTGCACAGAGTCATTGGATAAAAGTACCCAATTCCCACTACTGCCTGTGTTTGAGTGTGATGGGGCACCGAACAACCGCAGTCAGATCACGACACCTGAGATCATAAGTAGCATGCCTCACCTACAGCACCTGGCTCATCATTTTCCAGTTACAACAGTCCCCAAAAAGGTACTTATGACCCAAATTCAGAATTTTGATGCTACCTTCCCCCTCTTCCAGTGGCCAGATGGCTGCAGTTTGAGTGCTCAGCAACCTGCCACATTAATGGCTGTTTGTAGCACCCCATACTCATCTAACTCAGGGGTGGGATTCAACCGGTGTTACTACTGATTCGGTGACTACATTTTACTGCATTGCATGTAAAAAAAAACAACTTTAAGTTGTGCCGCCCAGACAGCTGAAAAGTGCTGCGCATGGCTCAGCGTTTGAAAAACCACTTTTTTCCTGCTTATTTCAACCTCAGCTGCAAAGAGCCCGGGCGGACCAAATAGCAGCAGACACAGACCGGTTCGGTGTCTGCTACTCTTCAGAGCTACCGGTTCTATAGAGCCGGGCAGAACTGGTAGCATCCCACCCCTGATCTAACTGCAATTTACAACATTCTTGCGGGAAACCTGTTTCTGGGGGGCGGGGGGGGGACTTCACATGGATTTGCTTAATGACCACTGCAAAAACTATTGTAAAATTGGTCACACTCACATGATGATCCACTTAATAAACATCATGATTTATGACCGTAATTGAGGTCTCAATTACTGTTGTAAGTCAAGATTTACCTATACCCTGGAAAGGTTTTCAGAGACCACATGTGGAAGCAAATCGTGCATTTTCCCTAGAATATGTCCTAGTAATCCGAGCCTCCTTTATAAGCCCTCTGAAAGAGAGAGTCAAACGCATTGAACCAGAAAGTTAATCAAACTTGTAACACAGGTTAACATCAATTTATAGCGTTTTTTGGAAGTAGGGAAATGTGGCTTACAGCGTTTGGGAGAAAATGACCCTGAAGACTTTTCAGATAATCTTTCTTGGAAGTGAGGGATATGCATTAATGAGTGCATTCATGCAATAAATACTCATTTGTTGGAGGAGATGTTTCTTCCCACTCTCAGTGGTGTTTCTTAGGTTACAAAAGAACATTTTGCAGAAAGAATTTCAAAATCCCCTTCAACTTATCTCTGATCATCAGGACTGATATTGTTTTCTCAGTTTCAGAGTTTAAAAAAGCACATTACAGTCTTCTTCCTAACACCATGGGTGGTAGGGTCTGCTTTAAAACTCCCTTGTATGACCCTCTTATCCAGGGGTCCCCAACCCCTGGGCCACGGGCCACTACTGGGCTGTGGCCTATTCAGAACTAGGCCACGAGAGGGGGAAGGCTAGTGTGTATGTGCATGCCGTAGCTTGACTCATGTGAGCAGTGGGCTGGCGGAAAGGCTCATCCGTGTACAGCTTCACTTGCAGTTTAGCTGCGTGTGGATGCGCATGTGTGTCGGTCTACCACTAGCACTGAGTCAAGCTGCACACATAACATATGCTTTGCAGAAGCGCACTGCTTGTGTGGCCCTGTTCCTCACTCCCTCCCCCAGCTGGGCCATCAAGCTGTAAAAATTGGGGACTGCTGCTCTAATCCCTTAATTCAGAATAGAGTCAGGGTGACTGGATGGAGTTGAGCAGTGGTGGGATTCAAATAATTTAACAACCGGGTTCTCTGACCTAATGATATCTTCCAACAACCATTTCACCAAACTGCTGAGAAAGCTATCAACCGGTTCTTCCCAAAGTGGTGTCGACTGGCTGAATCCCATCACTGGAGTTGAGCATTTGCTGACCGGATCATCTCCCCTTTCGGATGCCACGAGGAGTTCAGAGTTTTTCTTTGCACCCTAGGAAAGAAATATCTGCCGCTACCTAGGATTGAACCCTCAAAACCTTAACCTTCCGAGTGGGAGGCAAATGCCTTCACCACTAGGCCACCACTCCATTCAAAAAAACACCTATTCCAGTAAGTGCATTAAAATATCCTGTGTCATGCACTAAACTGAAGTTCTCTTTATGTTGATCCTTGGTGCTCAATTCTCTCCACAGAACCTCAATGCTGGGCTCACAAGCTTTACTTCGTCAGCTTCTAAGATCAACTACCTACAGACTGATTTATCCTGGAATATTATATCTTACTCCATAAGCTAATGCCAATGGATGACATCTTATGGCCCAAAATGAATTATATTCAAGGAATTTAAAGAGAAAAAAAAAGAGACTCTCCATGAATTTCACCTTTTCCAGAAGCATAGGAGATCCTTGCTTCCAACCAAAGAGCATTCACAACACACACTTATCACAGAACTGGGATTTTCAACTCCTTTAAGAGGCTCACAGAAATGACAGCCTTATCTTTATAAGCCATTCTTGCTAAACTTCTTCTTTTAAGCAGCTACTTTAAAACTTTCAGGGATATTTCTGGCTTTAACACATAAATGTTCTTTGGCTTTGATGAGCTGCAGAAAAGAAAAGAAAAAAAGAAGAGAAGAGAAACCACACATTTCTGAAATAGATGTCAGGGCGGTTTATTTAGTAAGTGAAATCAGCTGGAAAGCATAAGCAATACAGAAGAATTCAGCAAAGTCTGCTCTGTGAACATAAATGCCCCCCATACAAATAGGATCTTTAATATCAATTAATGCTGGTTCAGCTATTTTGACAGCCAGCTTAGCTAGACAGCAGAAGATTGCAGAGCCAAATAAGCAGAAAAAGTCCCAGGTGAGCAGCAGACTTTCTCTGAAGCTCAAGGTCCTGGGTTTTGTTTCGAGCTTTGTCCTGCCTTCCTAATTCTACTTGGTCCAGAGTTCAAAGCCTGTGACATCTCTTCATGGATCAAGACACGCTATCCATTTTTCTGGAAATGAATGTTGATTGCTTGATCTTACTGAAACCATTCAGTATCAGGAGCTGATTCGTGAAAATGAAGTAAATAAATTTACAGACCCCTCACATCCTGGACATAAACTGTTTTAACTCCTTCCCTCAAAACGATGCTTATAGAGCCCTGCACACCAGAACAACTAGACACAAGGACAGTTTTTTCCCCGAACGCCATCCCTCTGCTAAACAAATAATTCCCTCAACACTGTTCAACTATTTACAAAGTCTGCATTACTATTACTATTAATCTTCTCATCACTTCTTATCACCCATCCCCTCCCACTTGCAGGACTGCAACTTTGTCGCTTGTATCCTTGCGATTCATACTGACTGTTTCCTAGTATGATTTGATTGCTTATTGTACCCTGTGACTATCATTAAGTGTTGTACCTTACGAATCTTGATGAATGTATCTTTTCTTTTATGTATACTGAGAGCATTTGCACCAAGAAAAAAATCCTTGTGTGTCCAACCACACCTGGCCAATAAAGAATTCTATTCTATTGTAAAGGGAGCCAGTTTAGTGTGGTTGTTATGGTGCTGACCTAGAAACCAGGAGATTGTGAGTGAGTTCTAGTTCTGCCTTAGGAGTGACAAACCAGCTGGGTGACTTTGGGCCATCTCTCTCTCCCTCTCTCCCCCCCCCCCCCATTGCAAAGAATTGCTATGGGAAAAATAGGAAGAGGAAGGACTATCAGTATGTTCACCACTTTGAGTTTTGTGTGTGTGTGTGTGTGTGCGCGAAATACCACTCAAGCATTATCACAAAATCTCCAGAACCGTAAACCCTACAAACTTGAAATTTGGTACGTTTGTTTCTCTTGGCTTCTAGGTGCTCACAAAGAAAGGATTTTCCAAAATGATCATCAGAACATTAGTATTTCGTGAATTATAATTAACACGCTCTGATGCTAAGGAGTTCTATTCCCCCTCCCCCCCTGAAAACAAATATGTTGCAAATGCAAAACACAAGCAGAGGAGAGGAGTTTCAGTTTCAGTTTCAAAGCAGCAAGCAGCTTTAATACAGAACAGTTGAGCTAAGCCACACCCAGGCTCCTTGCTGTCTCCTTCTTGCTCACACAGCAAATACTGTTTCAGTTTCCAAAGAGCCCTCAACTTTCTCACACATTGACAGGATGCTAGCCAGATGAATACTGATGGATGCTGGTAGGCAGAGGCACAATTTTTTCCCCTTATTTTCCTCCCCCCCCCCCAAATAAACCCGATCACATAGTTTTATAGCAAAGCAGAGGTATACAGCTAGTGTGTGTGTGTGTGTGTGTGTATGTATGTATGTGTACACACACACACACACACACACACATCTTGGGTTCATCTTCATCATCTCTCAAGTCACTCGCAACCTTCAACATGGAGCTGAAGATCATGCTAAGATCTTATATCATCTTTTGCCTTCTCTACTTCTCTTACGTTTTTGAGTAAACAAGATAAATAACGAAGGTATCTTACTTTTATGCACCTACCAATCTTCAAGTCTCTCACATTATCCCATTTCTCTACTTTTATTATATCCACAAAGCCCTGCCAAACTGTAATCAGTATATAATGCTCAGTGCCACAAGGTACAAATTCATCCATGTCAGGTTGTGCCATTCTCCTGCTATGGTATATGAGTCATGTAAATTATGAAGTTGCTTCCATAGTAGACAGTCCAGGCTGTCCCCTGTGTGATTGGAAAGCTTTCTACAAATGGGACACAAAACCTCCCCATTACAGGATGAAGCTGCCACTAACCACAATGAAAAGCTCCAAACAAAAGTAGTAAGTGACAGGCGAAAGGCTCTGTAACAAGCCAAGGAAAGCAAACGGTGTTCCCCACATTCAGCTAATTCTATGACTACAAACAAATGGCACACAAAAACCTTCAGCCCCTTTAGTTTGCTAAGGGAGGTAGGGTTGTTTATTCACAAAAAATGCTACTTGGTGTTTGGAATCTCTGGAATCTCTGGAACCCCTGAGAAAGTCTCAATCCTTATACTTTCAATTAGGATTGCATCGATTATTAAATAATATGGAGACTGCATGACCCAACATCATGCTTCCTGCTTTTAACTGCTATTTACCAGTGTAATGTCCTGTCTTTTATGTCATTGTATGATGGTCTTCCGTTGCCTCTGTTGGAGATGTGGGAACAGAGTGTTCCCAATCATTCCCAAATTTATTATTTCCCCATCCCATGCAGGTCGATTTCCAGTAATAGTGGAAATAGTAATAGTGGAAGAGAGAACACTTCTGTTCAAGTAATCCACCATTACTTGAAGAAGAAGTCTACGAACAAGTCTTGAATCTGGGAAACCCAGCTCTTACTTTCTCAGGCACCATAATTCATCTTCATTGTCTAAGTGCAGATTGACTACTAGAATATTAATCAGGTTCAAAGGTCATTCTTGTTATGATGCTCTCCATAGGAACATTAGGAATGCTTTTGCATATGTACATAATAGATCAAAAACCCAGCTCATAAAAATGATCCGGCAAGGACCAACAGTGGTATCATTATGATGAATTGACTGCTTACCAGTCTCGGTTGATCATGCAGCTTTAATCCACCCTCGTGTGTAAACTAAATTCTGAAAACTAACTTGGTTCTCAAATGCACCAAGCTTTTTCTTTGAAAATGCCTTTAATCCTAAATGACCCAGGCAAGGGCTCTATTATATGCTCAGTTCACTTCCAGAACAGATAGCAAAGCCATCTGATGGTTTCCTAAATGCATTACATTACATCAACCTTACTTAAATGCTCATCTTCTGAGCGGTGGTATGGTGGTTAGAATGCAGTACTGCAGGCTACTTTTGCTGCCTGCAATTTGGCAGTTGAAATCCCACCAGGCTCAAGGTTGACTCAGCCTTCCATCCTTCTGAGGTGGGCAAAATGAGGACCCAGATTGTTGGGGGCAAAAGGCTGACTCTATAAACCACCTAGAGAGCAAAGTACAGTAAAGCACTGTAAAGTGGCATATAAGTCAAAGTGCTATTTCTGTTGCTATTCTGGGCTGCTGTTTCTCAGCCTAGAGATTTGGGGCGGGGGGATGTACTTGTGTTAGTAAAGGCAGGCCTTCCATCTCTAGCTCCGTCACCAAGTCTTCCTGAGAACCATCTTGGGGATGTTGTTTCTTACTTCATGCCATTTGGGAAATTCTCTGAGAATCATGTCTTGTGCAGACATTTGAAATGATCAATATGAATGAACGTCGCATTCTTCTTTCATTGGGGAGGCCAAGGCACCCTTGATTACAAACGGACAATAGCCTTGTGCCTTGACCTTCAGCTTGTCACCATGTTGTCTAATCCTCTTTGGAAATGCAGCCCATTTCATTTTTCCTCCCCAGGAAAGATATTTGCAACTGGAAAATTGCTTCTGGTTTCAGACTTTTTAGGCGCTAATTAGCTTCATTTGATTACCATGAACTCAATACATTGGCTTGCTTGCTGAAGAATCTGGACTGTTATATGGACTCTGCCTATTAATCTTTTCAATCTGTGCAGGGTTCTCGATCCACCCATCCTCAAGTTAAAATAAAGTACCTGCTTTCTTTCTTTCTTTTTAAATGTATTCAGCTCTGCCCACAGTTTGGAGTGTGAAAGTGGACAGCCTTCCAATCTTCCAAGGTCAGTAAAATGTAGACTCAGATTGTTGGTGGCAACATGCTGACATTGTAAACTACCCAGAGAGTGCTATAAAATGCTATAGGAAGGTATATAAACCTATTGCTATTGCTATTTTACATGGGACGCAGTGGCTCAGTGGCTAAGACACTGAGCTTGTCGATCAGAAAGGCCAGCAGTTTGGCAGTTCGAATCCCTAGCACTGCATAACGGAGTGAGCTCCTGTTACTTGTCCCAGCTTCTGCCAACCTAGCAGTTTGAAAGCATGTAAAAATGCAAGTAGACAAATAGGGACCGCTTTGATGGGAAGGTAACAGCGTTCTGTGCACCTTCGGTGTTTTATCATGCCAGCCCCATGACCATGGAGACATCTTCAAACAGCGCTGGCTCTTCAGCTTTGTAACGGAGATGAGCACTGCTCCCTGGAGCCAGAAACGACTAGCATGTGTGTGCGAGGGGAACCTTTACCTTTACGTTATTGCTATTTTAAGGGGACATTTGAAATCCGTATTACTTATTAAGGCCTGAATCTGGTGAATGCAATAGATTCATCCATTGCTGATTTGCATGGCCGTTGTAGTAACTTTTGGGGGACAAAAAACTAATGGTTGGTTCAACTATGCATCTGAGGTCAATAGAGATAATTCAGGTGCTCATTTTATTTGTTCTTTGCTTTCTTACTGATATACTTCAGCTTGTTTCACATATTCTATTAAGCACATCCTGTGGTTTATTTGGTTATGGTTTAGTGAGTTTTACGCACCGCACTGTGATTAGAAAATTTATCTTGTAGCATTGTGTGACCCAGACATGATATTTTTACTGATTACTTTCATCATCTCCTGCTGTAATAACAGGCTTATTTACAGTGATGCCCAATAGAAAGTGGCAGGCCTTGCAGACAGGAAAGGCAAGCTCCCCATGCCCAGGCTTCAAGGTCATTGTCACTTGGAGGCTTCCTGCCTTCTGCAGAAACTTCTTTGCCACTTCAGCTTGAGAAGGAGACAAACTTATTGGGGTTGGCTTTGCAGAAGCAGAGAGAGGATCCTACTGTGCTCTTGAGTCTGATCCTCCCACCAACAAATGAGAACTCCTGCCAGTGTCTTGGATGATTTTTCAAAAAAAAAAACCCCTCTCATGTGAAGAATTCACCAGGAATAGAATATTAATAAAGTTAGTATAAAACTTTCCTTTCAAATGTTGTATAAGCCAAATGTTCCATAAGCCAAGTGGTGTGTGTGTGTATGTGTGTGTATGAGAGAGAGAGAGAGAGACACACACATACATGCAGGGAGGATCATCACTTCAACAGTGAGATGAGTGATGTATAAATTTGAGTGATCAACAAATAAACAATCAAATAATGGGTGCCATTCAGACATGAGACTCCATCTGCTTTCTGAGAGGGCCTTCCTGAGTATGTACACATTCAGTATTTGTGGAGCTGTCTTAGACAGCTAGTCCTTGACTTACAACATTTCATTTAGGGACCATTCAATGTTACAACAACACTGAAAAAAGTGAGTTATGATCATTTTTCACACTTACAACCTTTGTAGCATCCCCATGATCATGTGATCAAAATTCAGATGCTTGGCAACTGATTAATAACCATTCCCCACCCACCCACCAAATAAGACCCTGTCTGATAATTTTTTGCCACCAAAAAAGGCACCAGGTCTTATTTTCCGGGGATGTCATCCACTGACTAACCTCACTTGCATGCATCGCCCCTGGCCTCCTTTTCACTGTCAGAGATCTTCAGGAATTTCTTTTGCCCCACCCTAGCTTAATTTTTACCTGTGTACTGTGGAGTGGGAGGGATGTTAATTAGGGCTTATTTTGGGGTAGGGCTTATATTGGGCACATGTGTAAAAATCAAGCTAGGACTTACTTTCAAGGTAGGTTGTATTTTTGGGGGAAAAGAGTACTTATGACTGTTGCTGTATCCCAAGCTCATGTGGTCATTTTGTTGAGACCTTCTGACAAGCAAAGTCAATGGGGAAGCCAGATTCACTTAACAACCATGTTACTAACTTAACATAACCTCAGTGATTTAATTAACAACTATTGCAAGAAAGGTCACATTAACAAATGTCTAGCCACCACCATTGTGGGCTCAATTGTGGTCGTAAGTTGAGGACTGCCAATATTTCTAAATATGACTGAGTGTTCTGTATATCAAAGGAAACATTTGACTATCCTAAGCATGAAAATATACGGTCAGCTCTGCCAATCTGGAAATCCTGTCACCATTGAGCTTTGGTTCCATCGTATGAAAACTGTAGATATCTGGTCAAATTGTGGAATCATGGTAGCATACACCAAACAGCAGGCTCATCTTTGGTCATCCTGTTGTTATTTTAAAAAACCCACACTTTTGGGTAGAAATCCAAGTCCTTTTATTGTAACATGAACAGAGCATGTCCTTCTGAGATGTGGACCAGAGCTATGGACTCGTGCAGTCTTACCTGGAAGTGGGAAGAGTTTTTGGGTTTTTTTGAAAACAATTTTATTGATTTTCTACAAACAAACAAAACATAAAAACATCAACTCTCTTATGTACATACAGTGTGTCGGTTGGTTCATCAGTTTTGTGCATTCATTTCGTAGTCTCAATTACAGTTATATTACATAACAACTCATATTGTCAATCCAAACTTATATATCCTAATATCGCTATTAAAAATCATTTGACTATACTTTTAATCATTCATGCTTTATGAAATAACAATACTTTAAACAGTTTATTCTATAACAAATCATATAATCATACCAGATCTATCCTATAAACACTTTATAGATATAATATCAAATAACAAAAGAGAAAAAAAAATAAAGATATTCCTTGCTGTCTAACATTCTAAATATTCTATTATTGTATTTTGTCATCTAACCATTGATAGAAAAGATCCCAAATTTCATAAGATTGTCTATCCTCTTGCTCTCTAATTTCAAATGTCAATCTACTCATCTCAGCACATTCCAATATTTTCTTAATAATTTCTTCCTGCGATGGTATTTTCTCATTCTTCCAATTTTTAGCAAATACAATCCTAGCCACTGTTAATACATTTACAATCAGATATTTCAAGTCTTTACCATATGTATCTGGTAAGATTCCCAATAAGATAAACTCCGGTTTCAAATCTATACGTTTCTTTATCATTTTTTCCAACCACATGTGAATTTTAGTCCAATATTTCCTGGCCTCCTCACAAGTCCACCACATATGGTAATATGAGCCAGGTATCTGATGACATTTCCAGCATTTTTCAGATTTATTCTTGAACATTCTTGCTATTCTTGTTGGGGGAAAGTGCCACCTGTAAAACATCTTATACAAATTTTCTTTATATGCTGTTGACATTGTCATTTTATAATTTTGAGATCACAATTTTTGCCATTTCTCTAGGTCAATCCCATATCCAAAGTTCTGAAGTGGGAAGAGTTTTAAGGAAGATATGCCAATAGCACGGTCAGTTATCAGCATCCTTATGAATCCAGACCTTGTCTGGTTTCAGCTGAAGCTCCTTGCACCTCACACATGAGCTACACAGTCCATGTTTCAAAGATGCTACTTGTAAAACAATGACTGCCAAGAATTCATGTCTGAAAACAGAGAAGCTGCTGCCAGTTGTTGTAGTCAAAATGAAATCAGTTGGACCACTGTGCAAAAATCTTCATCACCATCACCCTCATCATCGCCATCATCTTGTTTGCTTACCACTCAAGCTGTCAAATAAAAGGAGGTCAGAGGGTGGTCTACAATTAGGTAAAATATTTGAAGGTTGGCAAGCACCTTCATGGATCTCAAAAAGCTTGGGAGGCAAACGCCAGGACTGTAGACTAGGGTGGGAGAAAGCTGTGCCAAAACAATGTTGTGTTGTTGCCAAGAAAATGACACGGACCTCTGTTTGAAATCATAAGCTTCAATCAAGAAGCTCCTAGCTACCTTTTCTATGTGAAGATATTGCAACAGTGTCACAGCAAAGTAAAAACAACAATACTGAAAAAGGAAAGTGAGACTTGCAAGATAAAAAGAGGGAGCTGCAATACATGACAAAATTACACAATGGCTGGAATGATGTAGCTGGTATGCGAGTCTAAGTTGTTAAAAACCATTTTGAAGGTTGACTGCAACCTCTCTTCTCCCTTTCTCTCTTTCTCCTTCCTCTCTTTCCTTCCCCCTCTCTCTCCTTCTCCCCTCTCCCCTTCCCCTCTCCTCTCTCTCTCTCTCTTTCTTCTCCTCTCTCTCCTTCCCCCTCTCTTCCCTCTCTCTCTCTCTCTCTCTCTCTCTCTCTCTCTCTCTCTCTCTCTCTCTCTCTCTCTCTCTCTCATGTGTATGTGTGTGCATGTTGTTAAAATCCACCCACCCCCACCAGGCACATCATCTACTTTTTGAATAGATAGGAGATTGGTTTTTTTTTGGGGGGGGGAAATGAAATTGCTTCAATATCATCTTTCACATTTTTAAAATTTTTTTGCAAAGCTTTACAAGCGCTCCTGAGTGGCATCCCACCCATGGCAATGTGTAATCTCTGGAAGATATTCAAGCCAAACAAGCGCTCTTAAAAAGGCAGAAAGCGAGCAAGCAGTAGTGGGGAGAAAGAACACAGCTTTGATCCGAGGTGTTCATCAACAAGAGCACTTGACAATCCCTGTCTTGATGAGAGCAGGGCGCAGCTTCTTCTGCAATCCTTTTCCTTATAGCTTCACTTCCTAATGAGTGCATAGTACTACAGATTGATAGTACAAGGCTGTCTTGTTGATTCGGAAGTAAACCCTAGGGTGCTCAGTACATCACCCAATATCTGCCTGCGGATGGCCTGTGATGAAGAAGAATATTCCCCTCTAATTGCACACAGTAGAAAAAAACAGCTGGATGCCTACTAGAAGTTGTGGATTTCAGCTGAAACCAGTCTTGGCTACAATAGCAAAGGATTGTGGAAGTTGTAATTCAAATTCAAATTATCTATTCTTGCAACAGAGAACTGAGGATCTGACCATGACAGAAAATTTCAGAGAATAATGCAATGTTTAAAAAGCAAAGGGTGAGTTGTTATTATTTTATTTTATCCTACAGAACTAGGTGCAACTAAAATCAAGATGGAGGCATCACTTTAAAGACACATCCCATAATTAATTGTACTGGGAGTTGAATCTCTCTCTCCCTCTCTCCCGCCCTCCCTCTCTCTCTCTCTCTGGCAATGGGATGGTCCATTCAAAGGCAATACTCTTCCTTGGAAACCCAAGGGACACCATGTGGCATGCCAGTGATGGGATTCAAAACTACCAGTTCTGTGGGCGTGGCTTGATGGGCGTGGCAGGGGAAGGATACTGTAAAATCTCCATTCTCTCCCCACTAACCTGCTTTCCAGCTCTCTTCTCCTATGCAGGGCAACAAAAGAAGACTTGGGAGGACTTGGGAGGGAGAGAATAGGTGGAGGAGGGGCCAGTTAGAGGTAGTGTTTCCCAGTTTTTCCAACTGCTCAAAATTTCCACTACTGGTTCTCCAGAACTGGTCAGAACCTGCTGGATACCACCTCTATGGCATGCATAATTCTGTCCATCGCTGCTTAATTGATACTTCCAAACCTTCACATAATTTATGATGGAATCCTTCTGCACTGGTGGTAAGTAGGTGAGAGATATGTAGAAAAATTATGCATATCTCAGGGACATCCACCCCAAATCCATACAAGTAGTTGCATTTTGGAATGGGTTTAAAAAAAAAAAGTTTGTATTTAAATCAACTATAATATATAATAGGTGAATGTATATATATTCAGTGAGATTAGGATTGACCCAGACCAGTTCTTATAATATTCCTCGTAAGTGTATGACCCACAGCCTTGTTCTTGTGTTACTGTGGTTGTGTTGTGTTGCGTTGGCAGATTGGTCCCAAGAAGAGACACGAGGCGAGTGACTTTTCAAAGCTCTTTATTAGTTAGGTAAATTTGCTTGCTTGGCTTGGATCGGCAGCAGCTTATATTGATCTCGCACAGGGTGCTGCGGCCAATGGCAGCTGTTCGTATCTCCCACGATTGGCTCGGCCAATCGCGGTAGCTTCATAACGGCCAATCAGTGCCGCGCACTCTACCAATCAGGTTGCTGTGCGTCTTAGCCAATCCGAACACAGATTTTCAAGAATGCAAATACAGAACACCCCTCCCCTCTTGGTTCACTCCTATGTAACGTAGTCCCGTAAGTAGGCGGGGCTCCATACTTGTCTACTGGACATGCGCAGGTTAGTTGTTCCTTGGTCTCCGGCCGGTTCGGTCAGGTTCTGTGTTGCTCTCTGCCTCATCGATGGAACCGCCTGGAAGGGTGAGTCAGGCCTTTCGCTGCAGCTCTCTCCTGGTCTACCTGGGCTGGTTGAGCTGCTGGCTCTGTCGTTCCCTCCTGGTCTTTCTGGGCTGGTAGAACTGGCTTGGCTGTACCTTCCAGGTGATGCTTTGGGCTGGTCGTCTGTCTCTGGTGAGTATTGCTGGTTTCTTTCTTGCTGGGTTTGTTTGTTTTGTGTTGTGGGGTTTTCTTCTCTTTCTTGGGTGCTGTTTGGGTTTCCCCTTCCCCCTCTGGTTTCTGTGTCGGTGTATTTCCCGCATTGGTTCTCGATCTTAGCTGATCGATATGTCTTTTCCATGCTCGTCCGTCGGTTGTTTGTAGCTGGTACGAGAAGGGACCTGTCACCTGGGTTATGGTTGCTGGTACCCAGAGTGGGTCCCCTGTGAGGTTCTTGGCATAAACTGTGTTGCCTGGTGCGAACGTTTGGTGCTTGCTGGATGAATCGGGGGGTTTCTCCGGGTTGTACATTGGGTGCAGCCTGTCTAGTGGGGACCTTAATTTCCTCCCCATTAACTGTTCTGTCATGCTCTTGTTGGTTGTTGTGTTTGGGGTTATATGTTGTATGAATAGCATTTCATTAATCTTTTCTTGTATTTCCCCGGTTTCAATTTTTTGGATTGTTTTTTTGGTAAATTGTTCCATTCATTCTGCCCTCCCATTTGCTGCTGGATGTGCCGGCGCTGTCAGTGCATGCTGTATTCCCCGTTCCGCTAGGAATTTTTTGAATGGTAGCACAGTAAATTGGGGCCCATTGTCTGATACAATTACATCTGGGAGGCCGTGTGTTGAGAATAGTTTGTTGAGTTCTCTGATAACGGCCTCTGTGGTAGTCGTTTTCATGTTGCTTACCTCCAACCGGTTGGAGTAAGCATCTACCGTTATCAGGAACGTGTATCTTTTTGTGGGCCCAGCGAAGTCTATGTGAATCCTGGACCATGGCCCTCTGGGGGTTTCCCATTCCAGGATTGGGGCGGCAGGAGGGCTTGGCCTGGATTCTTGGCATTGCCTGCAAGATGCCACCCAGGCTTCGATTTCCTTGTCCATCCCTGGCCACCAAGCGTAACTTCTGGCCAGGGCTTTTGTTCTAACGATGCCCGGGTGCCCTTCGTGTAACATGTCCAAAACCCTTTCCCGTAGCTTTTCTGGGATAACCACCCTGTCCCCCCAAAGTAAACAACCTTTTTGTGTGAAGAGTTCTGTTTGCCGGTTTCAGAAAGTCCTGACTTGTTCATTGTCGTCTTTTTCCGGGCACCCTTTCTCCACCCAGTTTAAAACCCGCGCCAGACGTTTGTCTTTATTGGTTTCACGGGCAATGTCTGATGCAGTTAGGGGGAGATTGGGTAATGTCTCTATGCTCAGGGTGGATATGGTAGGTGCTGGGTCAGTGTCCATGTCGGGCAATGGAGTGCAACTCAAGGCATTTGCGTGTGAGATTGTCTTACCGGGCCGATGGGTGAGCCAGTAATTGTAGACGGCAAGGAATTCAGACCACCTTGTCATTCTCGGGGATAGAATGTTCAGGGTGGCCCTGTCCCCTGCTAGAATCCCGAGCAGCAGCTTGTGATCGGTGATGATGGTGAAGGTTCTGCCGTAAAGATACTCGTGGAACTTTTTTATGGTGGCGACGATTGCCAGGGCCTCCTTATTCAGTTGGCTGTAATTCCTTTCTGGTTTTGAGAGGGTTCTTGAGAAGAAGGCAATGGGCGCCTCTTTTCCGTCAGGGAGTGTGTGGCTGAGGATGGACCCAATGCCAAAAGGGGATGTGTCGCAAGTGACTGCTAGTGGTAGGGTCTCGCTGTATTGGATGAGAACAGCGTCCGATGTGAGCAGGTCTTTAGTCTGGTTGAATGCGTTTTCTTCTCGCCTTCCCCAGTTCCAGGTGGCTGTCTTGTCCAACAGCCTATGCAGTGGTTCTGTTGTGGTCACCTTTGGGGGCAGGAAAACATTATAGAAATTTATCAGTCCCAGAAACGCCTGTAGTTCGGTTTTATTTCTCGGTCTGGGGGCTTCCTTGATGGCCCTGATTTTTTTTCTGTTGGGTGGATCCTGTGCTGGTCTAGGAGGTACCCTAGTAATTCAACTCTCTCGGTGTACAGCTGGCATTTTTCTTTCTTGACCTTTAACCTCAAGTCTTTGAATTTTTGAAGCACCTCCCTCAAACGGCTCTCCAATTGTTTTTGGTTGGTCGCTGACACCAGCATGTCGTCAAAATAGGGCACTACCCCCTTGATGCCTTGGAGTAGCCTCTCCATCAGGCTCTGGAAGACCCCCGGGGCTATGCTGACTCTGAATTGGAGCCTCTTGCAACGGAAGGCTTCACGGTGGGTGACTATGGTTTGCGCCTCTGCGGTTTCCGCATCGACCGGCAATTGTTGGTAGGCTTCCACCAGGTCGAGTTTCGCGAAAACCTTGCCTCCCCCCAGTGAGTGCAGAAGGTGCTGGACTACTGGGACAGGATAGGCGCTCTGTTGCAAGGCGCGGTTTAGGGTGGCCTTGTAGTCACCACAAATTCTCACCGATCCATCTGGCTTTACCAGGGTGATTATGGGGGTCTCTCACCAGGCATGGTCTGTTGGTTTGAGTACCCCTTGTTCGATGAGCTTGTTTAACTCCTTGTCAATTTTAGGTTTGAGTGCAAAAGGCACTCGCTGGAGTTTAAGGCGGATTGGGGCAATGTTAGGGTCTAGGTTGAAGGATATTGTGGGCCCTCAGTACTTGCCTAGGCTGCCGTCGAAGACCTCTTGGAAATCTTTTGCGAGCTGCTCCTCCCAGTCCACCTCTGTGATGTGGTTGGTGCCCATCACCTCTATTCCCAATGGTGTGAACCATTGTAGTCCCAAAAGGCTAGGGCGGTCCTTGTCCACGATGGTGAGGGGAAGTATTTCGGTACACCTTTTGAATGTAATTTTAAAGTGTCCAATTCTGACTACGGGGATATGGTTCCCTTGGTAGTCCTTGAGGATGAGCTTCTAGCTTTCCAGTTCATGTCTGTGGATGGTGGGCACCAGGCGCTTGATTTCCCACCAAGCGACCATGGAGAGGTAGGATCCAGAATCCACCTCCATTTTGCATGGTCGGTCTTCGATGCCCACTTCCACGTGTACCTTTCGGGCATCCCAGTTCGAGGAGTGGCCGATAACAACTGTTTGGTGGGTCTCTTCTCGTTGTCGAGTCTCGTTGAGATGCCTGTTTCTTCCCTCCCAGCTCCATCGGCTCTCAGCATGCCGGTCTCTGTTTCTGGGGGGGGGGGTGCCATCTCACCTCCGGGGGCTGCTGTCTCGACACCGGGGGCTCTGGTTCCGCTTGAACCGGCATACCCTGGCGATGTGGCCCCGCTTGTCGCAGTCCCGGCAGATTGCATCGAGGAACCGGCATTCTGACCGTGGATGATCACCCCCGCATGCAGCACACTGGAATCCCGACTTACGATCTCGCCACTCGTGTTGGTCTCATTCCGCCTGGAGCCGATGGATGTCTTCCTCGTCATCCTCGGTATTGGTGAGGGAGTCGAGATCGCCATGATGTGTGGTGGCGGTTGCTCGGCGACTGGCCTCAGCCTGCTTCTCGGGGGTTGGGGCTGCTTCAGTTGTCATGGGCCGGTCCGCTGTGCTTCCTTGCCGCATCCGGGCTGCCAATTTCCTGGTTGTCTCCGCTGCAGTTGCCCCGGCAAGGGCATCAGTGAGGGATATGTCGCCCTTCGCCATTAATTGGCTTTGCAGGATAGGGTCTTTGAGTCCCAGGACGACCTGGTCCCGCAGGGCTTCATCCAGGTCAGTGAAGCCACACATGCCCCCAACGTCCCGTAGATCAGCCACAAAATCGCTGATACTCTCACCCTCCTTGTGATCCCTCTGGTAGAAGTTGTGCTGGCAGATAAGGGTGGGTACAGCAGGCGCATAGTGGCTTTGCAACAGTGGCTTGAGGTCGGTCCAGTCCATCACTTTCACATCGAGGGGCTTGGCGAGGGCTTTCACCATCTTAAACAATGCAGGCCTGCAGTGAGTCAGGAACACGGCTCTTTTTTTCTGTCCATTTGCATCCTTGAGGTTGCTGCTCTCTAGGAACATGAGGAATCTATTAATATAAGACTCCCAGTCCTCTGCAGCCTGGTTGAAAGGTGCGGGTGGCGTGGTGCTGCTGGTCATGATGCCGGTCGCCATGTGCAGGGTGGGTCTTTGTTCAGGATCCCACTTTCGTCGCCAGTGTTGCATTGGCAGATCGGTCCCAAGAAGAGACGCAAGGCGAGTGACTTTTCAAAGCTCTTTATTTGTTAGGTAGATCTGCTTGCTAGGCTCGGATCGGCAGCGGCTTATATTGGTCTTGCACAGGGTGCCATGGCCAATGGCAGCCGTTCGAATCTCCCGCGATCGGCTCGGCCAATCGTGGTAGCTTTGTAATGGCCAATCAGTGCCGCGCACTCAACCAATCAGGTTGCTGTGCGTTTTAGCCAATCCGAACGCAGGTTTTCAAGAATGCAAATACAGAACATGTCTTTTTCAAACGGTAATAAGAAAGGTCATGACCTTAAAGACTAACTTCCTACTGAGTTCCTCTGCAGAGAAGCTCTGTGAATTTGACAAGCGTTTTTGCCCCTGTTGCTCAAAATGACAGAAGAGAGACTACGGGGTGTTTTGATGGAAATAGCTGCACAATTATCCTTTTGTCCTGAATGTAGTGATTAGTATTGGCCAGCCATCTCTGAATAACAGATTAAAGAGTTGGAGGAGACCTTGGAGGACTTTTAGTCCAACATCCTCCTCAGGCAGGAAACCTAATACCATTTTCAGACAAATGATTATCCAATCTCTTCTTAAAAACCTCCAGTGTTGGAGCATCCATAACTTCTGGAGGCCAGTTGTTCCACTGATTAATTGTTCTAACTGTCAGAAAATTCCTCCTTAGTTCTAAGTTGCTTCTCTCCTTGATTAGTTTCCACCCATGGTTTCTTGTCCTGCGCTCAGCTGCTTTGGAGAATAGCTTGACTCCTTTTTTGTGGCAGCCCCTGAGATATTGGAACACTGCTATCATGTCACCCCTAGTCCTTCTTTTCATTAAACTAAACATATCAGATTCCAGCAACCATTATTTATGTTTTAGCCCAGTAGTGGCTAACCCTTTTGGGCTCCTGTGCCAAAAATTGTGCGCGCACTTGCATGCTCGCCCTCGTGTGCCAGCACTTAGAAGCACCCCCTATGCATGTGCACACAATCCCCACCCCCACCCCCACCCCCACCGCTGCTTCCTTACCTGCACTGTGCCTCACAGTTGATTTTCGGCTGGTTTCAGGCCTTTTTCGGCCTCATAGAGGTTTGATGAAGGCTTCTGCAGGTTTTTTAGGTCAAAAACTAGACCCGTTTCATCACTTCCGGTATTTCTGGAAAACCAGGAAGTGATAAAATGGGCCTAGTTCTCGTCCTGAAAAGCCTGCAGAAGCTTTCCTCAAACCTCTGGGAGTCCGAAAAAGGCCTCAAACTGGCTGAAAATCAGCTATGAGGCGCACGCATGCGCAGTGAGGTAAGTTTGCCTGACACTCGCATGCCGGCACAAATGGGTGCCATAGGTTCGCCATTACAGTTTTAACCTCCAGTCCTCTAATCATCTTTGTTGCTCTTCTCTTTCTAGAGTCTCAACATCTTTTTTCACATTGTGGCAACCAAAACCGGATGTAGTATTCCAAGTGTGGTCTTACCAAGCCACTGCAAAATGATTTTAACAGTTCACGTGATCTTGATTTTATCCCTCTATTATTGCATCCTAGATCTATGTTGGCTTTTTTGGCAGCTGCAGCATATGGCTGGCTCATATTTAAGTGATTGTCCACTGGAACATCCAAGATCCCTCTTGCAGTTACTACTATTGAGCCAGGTGCTACCATTTGGTTTTTCTGTCTTCCCTTGACCTGGCTAACTTGTTTGTGAGAAAGGCCATCATATTCTTGCTGTCCTGTGGATGCTCGGAACCTGCCATTCCAGCTTATCAGGATGTCGTCTTGACAAACACTCTCTGCTCTGAATCCTGGAAGCCATATTGTCTGATCCCGGAAGCAAAGAGAGTGTGACTGGCAGCAATGGGATTGAAATGCAAGGGATGAACCCACCTTTGATTCCTGCCTAGGATTTTCTGAGCATATCAATTACATGTTAAAGGCCATTGATCAGGGGAGAGGCTATAATTTTGTCATCTGTGTAATTCATTCCCATGACCCCTGTGCAGGCAAGCAGGTCGTGTGTGATCTCATCTGGATCTTCACTCATCCTAAACAAAGGATCTAATTTCTTTATAGTCAGCAGACTTTTGTCAACTGTAGGAATTTGATGAAATGGCCCGTGTCATCAGAGCCTGTTCTCACTTCTGTTTGGTGTGCATTTCACACAACCGATGCCTGCTGCAATTTGGGCTTATTTTTCACTGGAAAAGAAACTCTCTTGAATATCCCAAGGCCCTATTAGATCTGTATCGAAGTACCATTATTTTTAGATTATTGCGTTCTCAAGCAGTGCAGAATTTTTCTGGAGTAAAAATCTACCCTCTGGACCCGAAATGCTAGAAACCAGTGGTGACAGATACAGACCAAATAGATATCCTCACAAAAGCTAGAAAATCTTGTCTGGGTTCGTACGTGTTAAGGTAATTTGACAGATTTTATAAAGAAGGTACTATGGTTTCAGAGATTGGCAGTGGATAGATTTCTCCTGCACTTAGAAACATCCTCATGAAAACTCAGTGAGCCAAAATCAAATAAAATGATCTGGAAGATCTTTTATATTGGAGCAAAGAGAATGGCGACCCTCTGTTTATGTAATTATCTTTTCTTATAAGAGGAACAACCTGAATTTAATAAAGAACATGACAAAGCCAAGCGATGTGTTCTGAGAAAAAGAAAAGGCAAAATAAAATAAGTCCAAGCTACCTTTAGCTGCTCAAATTACAACCTGTCTCTCTTTTCTTAATTTAAAAAGAAATGAAAAGCTTAGGACAAGTTTTGCTAAGCTTGCTGTATGGTAGAGTAGAGTAGGAGTAGGAGTAGGAGTAGGAGTAGGAGTAGGAGTGGGAGTGGGAATGGGAATGGGAATGGGAATGGGAATGGGAATGGAATTGGAATAGAATAGAATAGAATAGAATAGAATAGAATAGAATAGAATAGAATAGAATAGAATAGAATAGAATAGCAAAGTTGGAAGGGACCTTGGAGGTCTTTTAGTCCAACCTCTTCCTCAGGCAGGAAACCCTACACCACTTCAGACAAATGGTTATCCAATATCTTTTTAAAACTTTTCCAGTGTTGGAGCATTCACAACTTCTGGAGGCCAGTTGTTCCACTGATTAATTGTTCTACCTTAGTTCTAAGTTGCTTCTCTCCTTCTTTGGTTTCCACCCATGGCTTCTTGTCCTGCTCTCAAGTGCTTTGGAGAATAGCTTGACTCCCTCTTCTCTGTGGCAACCCCTGAGATATTGGAACACTGCTATCTAGTCTCCCCTAGTCCTTCTTTTCATCAAACTAGACATAGTTCCAGCAACCCTACTTTATATGTTTTAGCCTCCAGTCTCATAATCATCTTTCTTGCTCTTCTCTGCACACTTTCTAGAGTCTCA
Source organism: Hydrophis major (assembly GCA_033807585.1). Taxonomy (NCBI): domain Eukaryota; kingdom Metazoa; phylum Chordata; class Lepidosauria; order Squamata; family Elapidae; genus Hydrophis; species Hydrophis major. Next base: position 245,513,507 of record CM066328.1, on the reverse strand, counting down.
ACATCTTTTTTCTGTATCGTTCCAATTTTAGTATATGTGCTGCTGAAGCAGGATTTGCCGGTTCACTGAACTACTCAAAATGTCCGCTACCATTTCTCCAGAATTGGTCAGAACCTGCTGAATACCACCTCTGGTGGCAACCAAAACTGAATGCAGTATTCCAAGTGTGGTCTTACCAAGGCATTGTAAAGTGGTTCTAACAGTTGTAAGTGAAGACATGAAGGTGGTAAAAAGGATAAGCATGATTAACATGGAGGCCTTTTCTGGATTTTTCATGCAAATGATCTCAGATCCCTTCACAATACCCTTGCCAAATAGGACAACTTTAAGTATTTTGTTTCAGTGTTATCATTTTAACTGAGAGGTATGAGTCCACCATATGAAGTGTGAAATGTGTGTAATTAGTAATAGAAGCAGGACATGCAATGTACAGATTCCTTAGTGGGTAATATCCCTTGGTTATGATAAACATTTCTTTAAGTTCATTTTCTACATGTCTTTTAATAACACATTGATTGATCTGATCACTGGAGTGTTGTAATGAAAGGGCAAAGAGGGATGTGGGCAGGAGATGAATGTTCTAATTTTTTTCACCAGAACAATCTGCCATGTCTTACTGTATCGTGAAGGAAATGAAGTGTCTTTTCTTGTTTCCTTTTTTAAATTAATAAGTGGAAATAGCATAGCAGCAAATGGTTTAACCAAGGCATCTCCTGGTGCTTACGATTCTTATAATTAGAGAGGCCTTTCCATAGATATAAATGTGCCCGGCCTCTGAACTGAAATATTCCTTTGCTGTCTTTTACAACGAGCCCATTCTTTATAGCCTGACTGAGTTATATTTTAGATTGGCTGTAAATGTATGACATATACAGCAGAATATTCAGTCAACTTGATGAAATAAAATAAAAATAAATTAACTAATCTGCTTGTGCCACAGTGATAGAAAAATGTGGCCTTTTCTCTCGTCTCTTGGGTGCTGCAGCAAACCAGAGAAGCTTGCTATATATTCAGCCTGAGGATGTAATTCTACTCTCCAGCTCTGACTTCCTGGCACATTTTAAAAAGATTTTTCTCTCCTGTCATATCAAATTGTCTTTGTTTGAGGGTGTGAGCCATTGCAAACCATTTCGGGTGAGTGGGGAGGGTGTAGACTTGCTACCTCTTTCTTCACAAAATGGCCACTCCATATTTATTTGTCTTGTTTTCTGTTTCTCCAATTGCTACAGATGCTAAGAGGCTTTCATATCCTCCTCCAAAAATATAACCACAACATTATCCATTACTCACTAGCCAAGGAGTTCTGTCGGCAATCTGGTTCCATAGGATTGGTCAGATTGATTTTTGATGCATAGAAATATGCATTCTATTTTTATCCCATTGCATAACGTTGAATTGAAGTCTCAAAGATGTTTGGGGGCACTGCAGAATAATGTTGAAGGAATGAAAGTTGCAAGATGAAAAAATATACCTATTATTCAGCCTCTTGGGATGAACCACTGTTCTCTGCATCTAAATTGTTATGTATGTACCATAGTGAATAAAGTATGAGCTTGAGGTTAAGTGCAGGGTTCTGGCCCTGCACTTCTGATTGGCTGTTAGGCGGCCAGATCGGATTAGTTAGTTCTTAGGAATCCGATTGGCCCTTAACAGAGGATTATTATTGGTTTAAAGTACTTGCGTTCATAGATCGCTATTGGACAATTCTCACAAAGGTTGCCTATATAAGGCAGGGTTGACTGTTGTTGTTTTGAGAAGTCACGATGCTAATAAAGAGCTGAAAGTCACTATTCAGAGGCTGTCTCCATTTACTCCGACCCATGTCCATGTACTTAACACTGGCGACGAGGATGGGATTTGGAGACGTCTGAACCTAAGAAGTCAGGAAGCAAGACCGAGCACGTGGAAGACGACGCCAACAACGGAAACATGTCCAGCAGCATCATACCACCCGCTCCGTTCGATCCAAACCAAGAGGATTGGGAATCCTACATGGATCGCTTCCAAATGTTTCTTGAGATGAATAATTTGAAGGATGCCACACCAGCAAAAAAGCGGGCACTGTTCCTGACGCACTGCGGCCTGGCTGTTTTTAAAATGGCAAAAGCACTCGCCAAACCTCGAGAAGTGAAAGCCATGAGCTGGGACGACCTTGAACCCATCCTGAGAGATCATTACGCGCCAACCGTGCCTACACTCGTGAGACGCCACGAGTTTTATCAAAGGAACCAGCGAAAAGGAGAGAGCGTGGCCGATTTCGTGGCAGACATCCGAAATTTAGGAGGCCTCTGCGGGTTGGCCGATTTAGAAGAAGCACTGAGAGACCGAGTAATTCTGGGATTAGATGCGCTAGGCGTGCAGAGCAAGCTGATGGCAAAAGGCAACATCAGCCTTGCTGACACCATCGCCAAAGCCATGGCTGTGGAGGCGACCAAAAAGTCGGCTGCACAATTACGGTGAAGCCGCACTTCGGCAACACAACCGACCGGCGAAATCTTACCCAACTCAGAAGGGCAGCTCGTTACAACGCACCACGAGGACCTCTCTTCATCGTCAGACAGTGACGAAGAAGGGGTCCATCGAATGCGGTCCAACCGGGATCCTCGCCCTAAGCCCTTACGCCCTTGCGCTGGCTGTGGAGCAAACCATGCCAGGACCGAATGCAAATTCCACGACACACTCTGCCATGAGTGCGGGAAATGAGGCCACATCAGCCGGGTCTGCCGCAGCTTACCAGGACCCAGCCAGGCCTCAAAAGGGGCCAACTATCGCCAATCGACAGGAAACCGTCCTGGAAAGCGAGAACCAGTAAACCACTCCTACAGAAATCACGCTTTGCAAAAAGAAGAGGCTCACCATACTATCACTATAGGTCACGCCTCAGTCATGGACACTAAGAAAATTCGAGTCACGGTAGCCATCAAGAACCAGCCTTGCCACATGGAGGTCGACTCGGGATCGTCCCTCTCGATGGTGTCTTGGAAGACACTCAAGCAACTTATCCCCACAATCCAACACCAAGACCTCCAATTTCAATGCCTCATCCTCAAGGACTACCAAGGAAATCGAATCCCTGTGGTCGGGTCCTGCCGAGTCCGAGTCTCCTTCAAAAAACATACAGCGTACTTACCTCTAACGATCATCGATAGAGATAGGCCTTGTCTATTAGGCCTCCAATGGTTCGCGCCACTAGGCATCGAGGTGGCCGGCGTGAACCGAGTCGGTGGTTGTGAGTGGGAGAAAGACCTTGTTTCTGAGTTCAGCGACGTCTTCGCAGACCATTTAGGCGAGTATAAGGGGACCCCAATCTCATTTTGTTTAGATCCAAAAGTAGCCCCAATTTGTTTGAAGCCCCGTCGAGTTCCATTTGCTCTTAAAGCTAAGATCGACGAACAACTCGATAAGTTAATTGCTCAAGGGGTGTTGAAGCCCATCGATCACTCTCCATGGGAAACCCCTATTGTAACGCCCATTAAGCCAGATGGTTCAATCCGAATTTGTGGGGACTACCGGGCCACTTTAAACCATGCCCTACAGCAGAATGCGTATCCAGTTCCGGTGGTGCAGCACCTCCTCCACTCCTTGGGGGGCGGAAAGGTTTTCGCTAAATTAGATTTAGCTCAAGCTTATCAACAACTACCATGGATGAAAAGACAGCTCAGGCCCAAACAATTGTAACACACAGAGGTGCTTTTAAATGTACTCGATTGCAATTTGGGGTTAGTGTAGCCCCGGGGATATTCCAAAGCCTCATGGAAAGGTTGTAACAGGGAATCAGGGGCGTGGTTCTGTATTTTGATGATGTATTAATTGCAGCCCCTACCAAAAAAATCTTGCAGGATCGTTTGAAAAGTGTTCTTAAAAAATTCCAAGAGGCAGGATTTAAGGTGAAAAAAAATAAATGTCACTTATATACTGACAGTGTTGAGTTTCTAGGGTATAGGATTAATAGCCAGGGCATCCACCCTACCGAAAGTAAATTAAAGGCGATAAAAAATGCCCCCAGGCCACGTAACAAGACCGATCTCCAGGCATTCTTAGGCCTCATTAATTTTTATAATGTATTTTTACCGCATAAGGCGACTGTTGCTGAACCGTTACACCAGTTATTAGATAAAAAAGCATTGTGGGTATGGGGTTACCGGGAAGAACAAGCTTTCCGGAATGTTAAAAAATTGCTCACATCTGACTCTGTACTTATGCAGTATAAAGAGACTTTACCATTAGTTATAACCTGCGATGCCTCGCCTTTCGGGGTGGGCGCCATTTTGAGTCATGTACTGCCTAATGGGAACGAAGCCCCTGTTGCATACTTTTCGAAGACTCTTTCACATGCAGAGCGGAACTGTGGACAAATTGATAAAGAAGCTCTCGCAATCGTTGCAGCTGTAAAGAAATTTCATGAATATGTGTATGGAAGGACATTCACCATTATAACTGACCACAAATCGTTGCTAGGGATATTAGCCGGGGACAAGCCAACCCCCTACATATTATCCCCGAGAATGACCCGATTGTCAGAATTCCTCGCTGCGTATAATTATCGCCTTCAATATCGCCCGGGGAAAGCCATTCCCCACGCCGACGCATTAAGCCGAGCACCGCTTCCAGAGACTCTCGACGATCCGGCACCAATGGCAACCACGTTGCAGATTGAAACACTCAACTCGCCGCCTATGACCGCCCGAGACATCGTGAGAGAAACCAAACGAGACCACACCGAAGCTCGAGTCCTAGGCTGGGTAGAACGCGGATGGCCATTGGACCAAGTCCCAGATGACTTCGCGCCATTTAAAGCAAGACAGACTGAACTTTTTTCACAAAAAGGCTGTGTCATCTGGGGCGATAGAGTCGTTGTCCCAGAACGACTCTGGAAGACGCTACTACAAACCCTGCACGAGGGCCACCCCGGCATCGTGCGGATGAAAGCACTCGCACGAAGCTACGCATGGTGGCCGGGCATGGACCGGCAAATCGAGCAGTGGGTCAAAGTGTGTACCAGTTGCCAACAAGCCAGCAACGCCCCACCAAAAGCCATGCCTACTGAATGGGAAACGCCACGTGGACCCTGGTCCAGAATCCACCTGGATTTCGCGGGGCCAACCAAAGGATATACCTTCCTGCTGACAGTCGACGCATATTCCAATTGGTTAGAAGTTCATCATATGACGGCCACAACTTCTGAGGCGGTGATTAAGATCCTAAATAGACTCTTTGCAACCCACGGATTGCCTGACGTCCTGGTGTCCGATAACGGGCCACAGTTCATGGCATTGATGTTCAAGCAGTACCTCGCTGACCGCGGCATCCGCCATACGCTCACCTCGCCTGCGCACCCTGCGACCAATGGCCGAGCGGAACGCATGGTCCAATTTGTTAAAAAGACTTTGCAAAAAATGGACTATGACAATATCGATGACAAAGTCAATCAAATTCTCTTTTTGCAACACATAACTCCACATAGCATCACCGGCAGAACTCCCGCAGAACTACTGATGGGACGAAGACTCCGTTCCCACCTCGACCGGTTGCACCCTGCTTACGAACCGGAAAAGCCAATAGGATCCAGTGGCCGCTGTCGAACGTTCCAGGTAGGAGACCGCGTTTACACACGGAACTTGTCAGGCGACCCGTTATGGATAGAGGCAACGGTAGTACGAGTGACCGGCCCCAAATCCTACGTAGTGAAATGCTGTGACAATAGACTGTGGAAACGGCATATCGACCAATTACGGTCACGACTCATAACGGCCAGTCAACAACTCCCCCATGACCAAACCAAGGGGGAGGGGAGGTACAGAAGAAGAAGATGACGTTCCAGGGAACCTGCTCGAAGAGAGCGACAAATCAAGTGAGACTCAAGAAATGGAGCAGGAAGGAGAATTGTTTGCACCACAAGAAATTGCACCTGAGCAAGAAGCAGAGACACCGCCAAACAACAATCTACCTCAACAGGATTGCAATCAACCAGTCCAACGAAAATCCGAAAGACTTAAAAGACAACCATCCTACTTAAAGGATTATATAACTACACCATAATTAAGAAGCCAGGGGGAAGGGTGTTATGTATGTACCATAGTGAATAAAGTATGAGCTTGAGGTTAAGTGCAGGGTTCTGGCCCTGCACTTCTGATTGGCTGTTAGGCGGCCAGATCGGATTGGTTAGTTGGTTAGTTCTTAGGAATCCGATTGGCCCTTAACAGAGGATTATTATTGGTTTAAAGTACTTGTGTTCATAGATCACTATTGGACAATTCTCACAAAGGTTGCCTATATAAGGCAGGGTTCACTGTTGTTGTTTTGAGAAGTCACTATGCTAATAAAGAGCTGAAAGTCACCATTCAGAGGCTGTCTCCATTTACTCCGACCCATGTCCAAGTATTTAACATAAATCACAGCTGCTAGATGGTGATTAAAACAAACAGTATTGTTCTATCTTGGAGAATGGGTGCAATAACGGAGACGAGACATCGAATAGTGACTCTAACTCTTTATTAGTGACTTTGGGAATGCAGCTCAACACGTATGGCAGCAGCAGCTCCTTTTATAGAGCTGGCTGCTGTCAAAGTGTCCAATGGTTTAAGTTTGCTGCGCTTGGAGCATCAAATCGTGGCAGCCCGTTAACTAGCCAATCGGATCAGTCCAGAATGACCAATCACGACCCGCTGTTCACGGACCAATCAACTATGCAGGATTTCGAGCCTGCTTATAAAAAGCCAGTCAGGTTTGCAGGCTTACAAGCCTGCTAGTTCGTAACACCCCTCCCCTCTAGGTTCCGTCTTAGGGATGGGGTGATGTATTCGCACAGGTAGGCAGATCTTCGCATCTGTCTACCTGACCTGCATTGTTCAACCGGCCTTTGCTTGGATTCTGGTTCTGGTGGACTGTTTAATGGTAACCCGGCTTCTATGCTGGGTATGCTTAGAGGTGACTCGGGGATGCCCTCAACGTTTCTCTCGTCCCTTTCGTTTGGGTCCTCTGGACTCGCTGAACCCGCTCGGCTGTTGTTGCCTGGAGAGATGACCATCTGCCACGGCTCCTCTTCCACAGGTGAGTATGCTGGGCTTGATTGTGTGGACTGTGGGTTTGCGTGTCCGGGACCAGGTGTTAGTTCATTTCCAAAATCCTCAGTTTCTCCTCCCCCTCTGGTTTCAATTTCAGAGTTCGTGGAGGGGGTGGTTGTCAGCCTTGAACGCAGCTGATCGATGTGGCGTTTCCACAATCTTCCATCTGTTGTTTCCAATCGGTAGGAATGGGGCCCCATAATTTGTGTTATCTTGGCAGGAACCCACAATGGGTCGCCTGTAAAGTTCTTTGCGAATACGAGGTCTCCTACCTTAAATGTATGATGTTTGCTGCTGGACCCCAGGGGCTTTTCTGGGGTGTAGGCAGGGTGTAGGCGGTCCAGATGTGATCGAAGTTTTCTGCCCATCAGGGATTCGGCTGGGCTTTTGTTTGGTGCTATTCGGTGTAATATGTTGGAGAAGGAGCATCCTGGTGACTCTGTCGTGGATGTTTCCTTGGTCCATTTTGTATAGGGTTGCTTTCGTGAACTGAACCATTTGTTCAGCTCTGCCATTGGCTGCTGGGTGAGCAGGTGATGTCAGGGCGTGACGGATCCCCCGGTCTGCTAGATATTGTTCGAACGCCAAGGCGGTAAACTGCGGGCCATTGTCGGAAACCAAGACATCTGGGAATCTGTGAATTGCAAACAGTCTGTTCAGTTTTTTGATGACCGCTTCTGTGGTGGTGGTCTTCATCTCATTTACCTCGAGCCAGTTCGAGTAGGCGTCCACTGTTATTAGAAAAGTATGTCCCTTTGTAGGTCCCGCAAAATCAATGTGGATGCGGGACCATGGACTCCTGGGCGTTTCCCATTCCATTGGAGGTGCTTCTTGGCATTTGCTGCAGGTGGCAACCCAGGCTTCAATTTGTCTGTCCATACCTGGCCACCAGGCGTAGCTCCTCGCCAGCGCTTTCATTCGCACGATGCCTGGGTGTCCATCGTGCAGCATTTTCAGGACTTTACGTTGAAGTTTTTCTGGAATGGCTACTCGGTCTCCCCACAATACACACCCTTTTTGGGAGAAAAGCTCTGTCTGTCTGCTTTTGAAAGGTTTGAATTTGTCATTGGGTTTGATTTCTGGCCATCCCCTCTCCACCTAGCTGAGGACTCGCGCCAAGCAAGGGTCTTTTTTTGTTTCTAGCGCGATATCCTGAGCAGTTAGTGGAGGTGAGGGAAGCATCTCAATTTGTAGTGTAGATAACGTAGGAGCTGGGTCGTCTAGGAACTCGGGTAATGGTGAACAGCTTAAGGCGTCGGAATGGTTTTCCCCGGACGATGCACTAACTGGTAGTTGTAGGCGGCTAGGAACTCCGACCATCGTGTCATTCTTGGTGATAGTATGTGGGGAGTTGGTTTATCCCCTGCCAAAATGCCAAGCAATGGCTTGTGGTCTGTGTTTATGGAAAAAGATTTCCCATACACGTATTCGTGGAACCTTTTAATTGCGGATACAATAGCAAGGGCTTCTTTATCTAATTGACTTTAGTTCCTTTCAGTTTTAGACAAAGTTCTTGAAAAGAACGCAATAGGTGCCTCCGTACTGTTTGGTAGAACATGGCTCAGGATGGCTCCTACTCCAAAAGGGGAAGCGTCACAAGTCACAGTCAAGGGTAGTGTCTCGTTATATTGGATTAACACTGCATCCGATGTTAGGTCTTTGACTTGCTGGAAAGCTTGCTCCTCTCGACATCCCCAAAACCAGGAAGCCTTCTTGTCGAGGAGCCTATGCAGGGGTTCAGCAACAGCTGCCTTCTGGGGTAGGAAGATGTTATAAAAGTTAATGAGGCCCAGGAAGGCTTGGAGGTCTGTCTTGTTTCTAGGTCTTGGAGTGTTTTTAATAGCTGCTAATTTCTTTTCAGTCGCCTCCCAGTCTTCGCTTACAGTCTGGTTGATGCCAGCCAATTCGATTCCTAATGGCACGAACCACTGTAATCCCAGTAAACTGGGTCTGTCCCTGTCAACAACGGTGAGAGGTAGAATTGCGGTGTGGTCTTTAAATGAGACCTGGACATGACTGGAACCAGCAACTGGGATTCGATTGCCCTGGTAGTCCTTTAATATAAGTCTCTGGGTGCTGAGATCCTGGTGGCGGATGTCAGGGATCAGTTGCTTGAGAGTTTTCCAGGAAACCATTGATAGGGAAGACCCGGAGTTGACTTCCATGATGCACGGTCTATTTTCAATGGTGACCCTTACCCGGATTTTTTTCGCATCCACTGATGAGGTGTGACCAATGATGACGGTTTGATGTGCCTCTTCTTATCTGGTATTGGTAGTAGGCATTCAGTTTCTGCTGTACTGGCTCCACTGGTTGTTTGGGCGGTCCCGGTTTGGTGGGTGGTTGCCCGCTGTCTGCCTGAAGTTATTGTCGTTCTTCTTGGGGCTGGAAACTCGTTTACTTCTGCAGACCTTGGCGATGTGGCCCCTTTTATCGCAGGAATGACAGATGGTGTCTAGGAACCTGCAGTCTGCTCATGGGTGGTTCCCCCCGCATCCGGCGCATTGAAAATTGGGTTTATGACTTCGCTGGTCTCGTTGGTCACGCTCTGATCTGAGTCTGTTGACTTCTTCCTCCTCACTTTCTGACGAGGACTCGATGTCTTCATAGTGGGCTGTTGTTGTGTGTCTCTCTGAGGGTATCGCGATGTCGCTGGCGAGTTGGCAGTTGGACCCATTCGCTCGGCGCATTCGGGCAGCTGACTTCCTGGCTGCTTCTGCTGCAGTAGCATCCGCTATGGCATCTGCGAGTGAGATATCTCCTTTCGCCATAATCTTGCTTTGGATCGTGAGGTCTCTTAGACCCAGGACAATCCAATCTCTCATGGCTTCTTCCAGATTTGTGAAGCCACATAGTCCACCAAATTTCTTAGGTCAGCGACAAAGTCCCCAATGCTTTCGCTTTCCCATTGGTCCCTCTGGTAAAACTCGTGTCTTCTGATAAGGGTTGGAACTGCTGGGGTGTAATGAGCCCTGAGAATGGAGCAAGGGTGTCCCAATCCATAGTTTTGACTTCAGCTGGTTTCGCTAGTGCCTTTGCCATTTTGAAGACAGCGGGTCTGCAATGCGTTAGGAACACTGCACGTTTCTTGCTAGGCATGGCATCCTTCAGATTGTTGGTTTCCAGGGGGAACTTCCGGTTTGTCGGCTTCGCCAGCGGCAGGGTTCCACGATCCTGCGCGATTCCTGCCGCGCTAGCCGTTTTGGTGCCTCCGATCTGGATGGGTTTGGAGGCTAAGGCTGCCCCACAGAGGCAGCCGAGGATAGGGGGGAACTGATGAGGGGTTTGGGGGTGTTGCAGACCCCCTCCCCAGCCAGCAAAACCCCCTTTTCTCAAGGTGGTCAAGCGGCAGTCTGTAATGGCTGCCACAAAGAAGCCGGCAGCTGGGTAAGACTGAGCAGGAGGAAGAGGGGAGAAAGTTTACAAGAGAAAGTTTTTTGGCTGATCCAGGACTTTAAGAGGCATTTAATCCTGAGAACTATGACTTTTTGAAAAATACTTGGTTTCCAGAGGAGGATTTCAAGCGGCAAAATTGAGGTGCTGAAAGGAAAGTTTACCTTCCTTCCCTATGGAATCAACAAATGGCCATTGAGAAACCTGTTGTTTTTTATAAAAGGTAAAAACTTGGCTTCTTGTTATAAGTGGGAAGGGAGAGGACAAAATATATATATATATTAAGATTTTGCTGGAGGAGATGCCTTGAAGATCTTGAGACTAGAAATTGATTGCAACAAGGCTGTAAAATACAGATTGGGCTTTTTTTCTTTTCCCTTTTACTGATACCACCCCAGGAATAGAAAGCGAGAACTTTGTGCATTGTTTGGACTGATTGATGGCTCTGGGACTTTGAGGAATTGTTTTAACTTTTGAAACATTTTGGTTGCTCTAAGAACAAAGAATGGCTTTATCTGATGATGAACTTAGAAAGGAATATCAAGAAAGTAAGGACGCTGTGAAAGAAGCTTTCCTTTCTTTAGAAATGGCGCTTGCTATTTATCAGCAAACACAACAACAGATGGAGGAAATAGAAGGAGAAGAAGAAAAAGAAGAAGATGCCATCTTCAGTGAATCTAAAAAATTAACTAAGAGAGAAAGGAGAAAGAAAGGAAGGAAAATGAAGGACTTAAGACTTAAAAAAACACTTAAGAAAGGAAAAAATAAGATGCAAAACCAACTCAATGTTACTGAGCAAAAGGAGAAAGGATTACAACAGAGAGGGAAAGCTAAAAAGGCGGAGGTTAGTAGAGAGGGGGGGGGGTAAAAAGGCCAGGGGGGATAAGAAAGGAAGGGAAAAGGGAGGGAAAAGCCACAAAGGTATGAAACAAGATGGGAAAAAAGGATTTTTTTATAGGGATAAAGGGTAAGGTATAATTTCTTTAAAAAAGAAGATTCTGCAAGGTACATAAGATGGTACTATGTATTAGAAATAGAAAACTAGAATGTTATAAGAATTAATAAAAGATTAAAATATTGAAATGTTTAGTAATGATAGATTTTAAAATTTAATAAAATTGTAGCACTTGTTTTTTGAAATAGACAATCGGAATGTTATAAGATTTAATATTTAGATTTATTATCTAATTATATTAATTATTATGAATTTATTATTTTTTCTCTTTAAAGGTTAGTAGGCAGAATGTACTAAGCAGAATCAGATTGGGTATCAGGCGTTATTTTAAATATTAATTTAGGGGGAGGATAGAAAGGCATCATACTCTGATCAGTGATTTCAGGAAAAATTCTTTTATTTTTCTTACTATAGGGAATGAGATAAATGGATAATCTGGAAAGAATGGACAAAAAATACAAATATAATGATTTAAATTAAAATGAATTAAATAAAATAGAAATAAGAAGAACGAAAAGCGGGGAGAAGTTATATAGAAGATATAGAATGGTAAATAAGATAGGTAATGGTATACAAGATGAGCACGAATTTAATTGAAGTCCATACAAAGAGAGGTAATCTGGGGCCAAACTACTTTCTTCAAAGAAGTTTTATATTTTTGTGTTTTGTGTGTCTATGTTTTGTTTGGGAAGTAATAAAACCTTGGAGGAATGTTGGATGAGAATAATGGTAATCAAGTCAGAGAGGAATGAAGATGATGATTATAAACTGGATAAATATAGAAAATAATAATAATAACAATGAAATTGAATACGAAAAGAGAAATAATAAGAAATTTGTTAAGAGATATCTATATGTTTATATTGAAATGGTGTAAAATAGAATTATGTTGCATAAAATAATATTTTACTTGACTTGTAAAATTAATAATGGAAAGAGGTTTTATGTATTTAATGGTTAATGATGGTTTGCTTGTCTTTAAAATCAATAAAATTTGTTTAAAAAAAAAAAAGATTGTTGGTTTCCAGGAACATTTGGAACCTGTCCATATACGAGTCCCAATCTTCATTCGCTGGATCAAATGGAGCGGGTGGTATTGAGCTGCTGGTCATTCTGCCGTTTTCTGCACATTGTCAGCCACATGCTCTGTCAATACTTGGTGAGTGCTCAGTCAGCTCTTATCGTCTCTGCATCCCACCCTCGTCGCCAGTGTTCTTTCTCAGAGAATGGGCGCAGTAACGGAGACGAATATTAAACAGCTTTATTGGATGTATTTGGGCAATATGCTTACATTTTCGGAGAAACCATATTTGTTTGCAGCATAAAGGCATCATTGTATCTGTTGCCATTATAAATTGTTATCGTGCTTCTTGGAGAGCTGAAGTATCTCATAATAAATCCACAATTTCTTTTTCTGGAAGCTTCACATATTTGGTCCTTTGAAGCATTCCACATTTGGCATAGTTTAGAAAATGTTTACTGCTCCCTTTGAATTTCTTCATTTATTGGCTTTTCCAATAAATGCACCAATCAGCCTACTTCTCTACTGATGACCTAAATCAGTGGTAGTCAGCCTGGTCCCTACCGCCCACTAGTGGGCGTTCCAGTTTTCATGGTGGGCGGTAGGGGTTTTGTCCCCTACTTTATAAATCACCATTATTGTGGAACAAGTGGGCAGTTAGAAATTTTTACTACTAACAGAGATACAAAAGTGGGCAGTAGGTATAAAAAGGTTGACTACCCCTGACCTAAATGCTGCTGAGAAGGCTTGCCATAATCCTGGAAAAGAACACTGTGTCAATTCTTCCCAATGTGACACCAATTTTATTTTTCATCAAGTACTCTTTATTGCTAAATCAGAGAATGGACAATAACGAGGTGCACCAGATGATGATCACTAATGTCTGATTTGAGAACAGACTATTGACTTCACGATTTCCCCTTCTTGCTTGATATACAGTTACCCAAGAAATAAATACATAATTACTGAGAAACAGGTCAAAATCAGAACTTGTGGAGAGCTAGGCTCAAGAACAATTCAAGCCTTGACATTCTGCTGTAGGTAAAATTTTGATCTGTTTTATATAATCCTGGTCTGCTTTGGGATCAGGGTTTGGCCAAGAGACATTTCGACTTTCTGTTTTCTGTTCATTTACTTGGTATAAACAGTCCTGCTCTATACTTTATAAAGACTGATGTATGTAATCCTCCATTAGAATTGCTGCGCTGGAGCCATATGATATTGTATTTGTCCATGAGGTCTGGAAATTTAGTATTAGCTTTAAGTCTAAGTTCTTGTCTGCATCAGGATCACATAGCCTTAAGGTAGACTAGGCTCAAGGAAGGCTCTAAGCCAGTGTTTTTCAAAATGGACAACTTTAAGATATGTGGACTTCAACTCCCAGAATACTAGGAGAATGCATGCTGGCTGGGGAATTCTGGGAGTTGAAGTCCACACATGTTAAAGTTGCCCAGTTAGAAAAATACTGATCCAAGGTGTAGCCTCAGATTTAACAGATAATCAGAGTTGGAAGGGACCTTGTAGGTCATCTAGTCCAACCCCCCACCCAAGCGGGAGGCCCTACACCATTTCTGACAAATGGCAGCGCAATCTCTTCTTGAAAGTCTCAAGTGATGGTGCTCCCACAACTTCCAAGGGCAAGCTGTTCCATTGGTTGATTGTTCTCACTGTCAGAAAGTTTCTCCTTATTTCCAGGTTAAATCTCTCCTTCTTCAGTTTCCATCCATTATTCCTTGTCTGGCCTGTAGGCGCTTTAGAAAATAGCTTGACCCTCTCCTGTCTGTGACAGCCCCTCAAATATTGGAAGACCACTATCATGTCTCACCTGGTCCTTCTCTTTACTAAACTATCCAAGCCCAGTTCCTGCAACCGTTCATTGTATGTTTTAGCTTCCAGTCCCCTAATCATCCTGGTTGCTCTTCTCTGTACTTCTCAACATCTTTTTTATAATGTGGTGAACAAAACTGAATGTAGTACTCTAGGTGGGGTAAGACTTTATAGAGTGGTATTAGTACTTCCCTTGATCTTGATTGTATCCCTCTGTTAATACAACTTAGGATTGCACTAGCTTTTTTGGCTGCTGCTGCACACTGCTGGCTCATATTTAGCTGGTTGTCCATGAAGACTCCAAGATCCTTCTCATAGTTACTGCTATTGAGCCTGGTTTCACCCAGTCTATATATGTACTTTTGGTTTTTCTTGCCTAAGTGTAGGACTTTACTTTTCTCTACGCTGAATTTCATTTTCTTAGATATGGCCCAATGTTTTAGTCTGTCAAGATCCATCTGGATCTTGAACCTATATTCTTGGGTGTTATAGCTATTCCTGCCATCTTAGTATTATCTGCAAATTTGGTAAGTTCCTCTTCTATTCCTTCATCTAAGTTGTTAATGAAGATATTGAAGAGTACTGGGCCTAAGACAGGACCTTGTGGCACCCCACTGCTTATTTCCCTCCATGTAGACTTAGACCCATTAAGGACTACTCATTGAGTACGGTTTGCCAGCCAGTTGTGAGTCCATCTAGTGGTGGTGCTTTCTATTCCACTTTTTTCTAGCTTACTAAGAAGTAGGTTGTGGTCTACTTTGTTGAATGCCTTGCTGAAATCTAAATATATTATGTCCACAGTATTTTGCTGATCTACTAATTTAGTCACTGTGTTGAAGAATGAAATAAGATTGATTTGACATGATCTGTTTTTAACAAACCCGTGCTGACTGCTAGTTATTACTTTACTTGTTTCTAGATGTTGGCAGATCTGCTTTTTTATTATCTTTTCCAGTATCTTCCCGGGTATTGATGTTCGGCTGATTGGTCTATAGTTTTCTGGGTCTGGTTTTTTTTCCTTTTTTGAAGATGGGAACCACATCAGCTCTTTTCTAGTCCTCTGATACTTCCCTGATGCTCCAAGATTTTTGAAAGATCTGGTGCAGTGGTTCTGAGATGACCTCTGCCAACTCTTTTGAAACTCTGTGATGTAATCCATCAGGCCCCGGTGATTTGTTTTCATCAAGATCAGACAGGTGTTCTCTTACTATTTTTTTTTGCTTATTTTAACTTTTATTTCTGGTCTGTCTTTTACAGTTATGTTTTGGGTGGGTTGAGCTATAGTTTCTTTTTGCGTGAAGACAGATGCAAAGAATGAGTTAAGCAGTTCTGCTTTCTCTCTGTTGCCTGTTAGTTCCTTGCCATCTTCTCTTTAGTGGACCAACTGTTTCCTTGATTTTTTTTCTTGTTATTTATATGTTGGAAGAAACTTTTTTTTTATTATCTTTGACTTTTGTTGCAAGTCTTTGTTCGTTCTGAGCCTTTGCTATCCTGACTTCGTCTTTGCAGATTCTGGCTATCTGCTGATATTCTGCCTTAGTTGTATGTCCTTCTTTCCATTTTTTGTACTTGTCCCTTTTTTTCTTTCAATTTGCCAGAGAGATCTTTGTGGATTTCTTGTTTTTCTTTCTCATGAGATAAGTCAACATATATTAAAGTTGCCCAGCCTCCATTGGCCACATCCACACATCTCAAAATTGCCCAGTAACTGTAGTAAGGAAGGAAGATAGAGGCAGAAAAAAGGGGCAGAAAGAATGAGACTGCAATAAAAGGGTGAATGCAGACAGAGATTGGGAAGTGCCAAGATATGACAAGAACAGATTGCTTCCAAGGGCTGTGACACATGCAGAGAGAAATTGAAGCTGAGGTTTCAACTAGGAGCAAAGATTAGAAAAAGGAAAGGTCAAAGAAAGTTGATCCCAACTATGGAGCACAGGGTTTGACTTGAATGAAGTGGAAGGAGGAAGCCTGCACTGGCTGCCTGCAGGGGAGATGTGATAACAAAAGAATGGATGTCGAGCACAGGTAATCCTTCTTGGTCTCACTGTAGCCTCACAAGAGCAATTGTAAAGCCACTTTCTTCCTGGTGGGGGGAAAAAGCAGGGTAAATATTCATGGAATGCTTTGATGTACCTCGGCTTTATTAAATTGAAGGTCAGTGGGGAGAGCAAAGTCTCGAAAGAACATTCTTTGTTCTGTTTTGTGTTCTTTCCAACAAATTGAAAAGCAAGATCAGATGTCCTAATGTCCAAGCTCAATTCCATCAACTCTGGGTACCCCTGCCATGCAATTGCGTACAGACTCAGATTATATTTCAACTTATTTCTGGGTTTGAAAGCCAGAAACACCATTTTCAAACCTAATAAGCGAACAAGTGAAGCCTGCACGCACACAAAAAGTACTTTCAGGTCAGTGAATCTGATTCGTCCTTTTTGGGCTGAATGCTCTGCTTTCCGACTTCTGTCTTCCTAACCTTTGGATGCTTGCGGGAAATTGGTTTTGCACCATCTGAAAGCTTCAAGGTTTCAAGGCAAACCAAGGGACATACTCTACTATATGCAGGTTGAAGAAGTGGAGATTTTAGTGACCTGGATATAGAAGAAGGGGATGGGGGACAAATCTTTATAGATCACCTATGAGCAAATGGAAGGACATCTCACCCCTGACAGAGGGCTGGATGCATCACCGCCCCGTGAGGGTCTCTGGGCATATTTGTGAGCTGACTCCCAAGCCCCCAATTTCTAGAGCTGAAGAAGCTTCTCCACTTCCCCCAGGCATTACGTATTAGCACATCCATGATGCATGAAGATGCCATATTTTTCTTTTTTCTGAACAATGAAAGGCAGCCTGAAAACTGGCAACCTGCTGCATTTCATGGTTAATTTAAACATCTTGTGCCTATTTTCCCAAGAGCCCGCAAGGGACAAGAAGTGTCTGAAATTCTCTTGACATTCCAGGCTGGGATCGAGGCTTTCAGAAACCATTAAGCCTCATGTAACATTTATTCAAGACTTCCAGTGACATTAGAGGGGGAGGCAGCGAGAACACGAGGTTTGGGGAAGGGCTGCAGGCCAGCTAGCTGCTGATACGCCAGGGAGATGGGCAGGCTTCCCTTCGCTGGATTGCTCTCTTTTCCCTTTCCTTCATTTAGCTTTTCTTTTCTGATTTACAGATGAGGAGATCTGGAAGGAACAGCACATCCCAGGGAAGCAATCAGGGTGCCATTATGAATAGTGCTCCGAAAATATTCGTTTTGTATGCTGCACCTGTCAGACAGGAAAATAGAAGCTATTTGGAGCCAGAGATAAAAAGGATAAAGATTACATTATGATGACTCTCCCTTGTATGTCTAGTTTGATGAAAAGAAGGACTAGGGGAGACTTGATAGCAGTGTTCCAATATCTCAGGGGTTGCCACAAAGAAGAGGGAGTCAAGCTATTCTCCAAAGCACTTGAGAGCAGGACAAGAAGCCATGGGTGGAAACCAAAGAAGGAGAGAAGCAACTTAGAACTAAGGTAGAACAATTAATCAGTGGAACAACTGGCCTCCAGAAATTGTGAATGCTCCAACATTGGAAAAGTTTTAAAAAGATATTGGATAACCATTTGTTTGGAGTGGTGTAGGGTTCCCTGCCTAGGCAGGGGGTTGGACTAGAAGACCTCCAAGGTCCCTTCCAACTCTGTTATTCTATTCTATTCTTGGTTCTCTGAAATGGGGAAGGAGGCAGAATCTCAAGAAGGGACAAGCAACAGTGGGTTTAAACTACAAGAGAGAAGTTTTCAGTTGGACACCAAAGAAACTTTTATTTTTATTTTTTTACAGGAAGAGATACTCAACAGAGGCATCCCAGAGCCTCGGGAAGGGATGGGCTCTCCTTTACTGGAAGTGTGTTGAACAGAAATGGGATGGCCCTCTGTTTGGAATGCTGCAGGGTTGGATTCCAGCTCTGGAGGGGGCTGTTGGACTAGATGATCTCTAGGGTCATTCCAATTTGCACTTTAGGATTCTAAGGGACTTGGAGCAACTCTCCAATCTTGGCTATTAAGATAAACTTAGCAAGATAAACAAGCTGCACAATTCATCAATACCCCTTTAATATATATATATATTTATATATATATTTTCTTAAGTTTTCGCGGGTACTTACATGTCTGGCATTCAGCTTTGTTCGGGTATTTTCCCACGTCATAATAGTGGTGCTTTTAAAGTTGTAGCAACGTTTCAGCAGAATCTCATCTGCCATCATCAGGCTTCTGTATGGTGTTTGTCTGTGAGTCAGACTTTTACAGTGGTTTCAGATTTAAATTTGGGGCAGCCTATTGCTGTGTTAGAATGATTTTTTTCTTCCTTCTGATTGGTTGAGAGTCTTGGTCTGTGTTTATCGGTCTTGGAGTTTGCTGTGTTCTGCTACTAATATCTTCTGTCTTTTTTTGGGGGGGGGCTCTTTTTGTATCTTGATTGGCTGGCAACATTGTGTTACTTTATTGGAGGCCTTTAGTGCAGCTTGGCTTCAGGTAAATGGACAGCTATCATTAGTTAGGAAGCTGCGTTTCATCTGGGTGCCTGGTTGGGGTGTGTTTGAGCTGGAGGTATCAGGGGGGATCTGTTTGTGCCCAGGTGTTTGCCTGGCTTGTGGTGTGGAGATTTTTTTGTTTGTGAGTGCAGGCTTCCAAATGATTGACAGCCTGGTGGAATCATCTCTTCTGTTCATGCTTTCTGGTCTTTTTTCAATCTCTATGGCTTCTCTGATGATTCTGTGGCTGGGATTTTCTATGGTGGCTAGGGTTTTGGTGCCATTGAAGTTGATGTTATGACCTGTGGCTTCCATGTGTTGGACGAGTGAGGAAGTGTGTTCCAGCTTTTTGACTGCATTTTTGTGTTCATCCAGGCGGGTGTTTATTCTTCTATTGGTCTGTCCAATGTATATGGCCGGGCATGATATATGAAGTCCCCTGTGCATCATGCCCGGCCACATACATTGGACAGACCAATAGAAGAATAAACACCCGCCTGGATGAACACAAAAATGCAGTCAAAAAGCTGGAACACACTTCCTCACTCGTCCAACACATGGAAGCCACAGGTCATAATATATATATATATATATATATGCTGCCTGTTATCACCCTGTCCGATCCCAGTGTAGAAAGTTAGCATGCATCCCTCTCCTAGAAGAATGAAATATTTTGAGAAATGTTGAAAAAAAGACAGGATAAAATATTTCCCTTATATTCCATACCTATCTGAACAGCGTGTTGTCTGGGCACAGTTAGTTTTAAGTACAATTAGTTTATCCACCTTACAAAGTTTTCAATATAATTTTTTTTTAATTATCTTTTTGATCTTTTTAGATTATAACCTCTGTTTCTGTTAGTTAATATTGGTAAAACAAGCCCCATGTTGAAAAGTATTCTGTTTCTTCCTTTTCTTTTCTTTTCTTTTAAGTGTTAATCTATCTATCTCAGCACATTCTAATATTTTTTAAATAACACTTTCATCTGTAGGGATCTTTTCATTTTTCCATTGTTTCATAAATACAATTCTTGCTGCCATTAATACATGTAAAATTAAATATGTTTTCCCTTTGTTATACTGTTCTGGTAATATACCCAACAAGAATATTTCTGATTTCAAATCTATGCGTTGTTTTATCATTTTTTTTTCTAATCGAATATATATTTTAGTCCAGTATTTTTTTGCCTTTGAGCAAAAAAATCTTAAGGGAGACAGAAACTCAGAGCTCCAGCTCCCTATCCCCAAACTGATACTTTTAGAAATGCAGATTTGGTAATCCATTCAAGACAGGATATTTTGAAACAAAGGCAGAGGGATAGGATTAACCCTCACTCAAGATCCAACCCAGGACAAAGCCATATCAAGCCATTATAGGAATTGCCCAACACCTTTTCAGAACACAAGCCTCTTAAATTGCATCATCTCAGTTGCACCACTCCCAGCAAACTTCAACCAAACCTGGGAGCTCAGACAATCTATACAGCCAGCTGTGACCCCCTACATAACCCCTACAACAGTCAATAGAATACATGTTCTTGCACAAGAACAGGAAGCTCAAGTGCAAAGCCCAAGAGAAGGTATTAAAAAACCCTACTCTCAACTCCATGTGGCCAGCTGCACCAGAACCACAAACATGTGGTTCTGCTTCATCAAGAAACGGACCCTCTTTCCAATCAGCCTCCACCCTTCATTTTGTCTCCAGTGCTTTTTTTCCCAGCTTGGAACTGAACCAGATGGATATTTCTTCCCATTCCAGTGACCAATTACTGCTTAAAAACTTGCAGAAACAATGTTATTGCTGATTGGAGGGAAGATGCACAATCTTCTCTGGCTTTGCTTAAATGAGGGAGTCAGATATTTTAATCCTCCCCTCTTCCAAGACTTTGCTAAATGAATCATCAGGAGTCCCATTCATCTAAGTTAGCTTGGTTTCTGACCAAGAACACATCAGAGCCAGGGAAAAGTTGACCAAAATTTAATCCTGCATCCTATTTCCTAACACTGCAAGAGAAGGCAGGATGGCTTCTTGCCTCCTGTCCTGCAGGACAGAGGGCTGAGACTGCTAGAAGGACTTGCCCATTGCATAGCCTGATTTTCACTTGAGGGTAAAAAAAGAAGAAGAAGCAGGTATTAAAAAGACACCTGAGTTACCCAGCATACAGTAGTTACAAATCATTTTGCTAAAGCATAATATTCTTTACTGATAACTGCTTTTGAGGTGTGTAATACAGTCTGCGCCTGTAGCTCAGAAAATGTTCATCCATAACATTGGAAGGCTGTCGTATATCTAGATTTTCATAAGAGCAAAATGCTTCATCAGACAAAAAGTGCTGGATTTCTCCTCGCCTTCCACCAAACTGTTTCTTTAGTGCCACATAGATCCCTTCAGTGGTGGGATTCAACTTTTTTTTTTTAGTACCGGTTCTGTGGGTGTGGCTTGGTGGGCGTGGCAGGGGAAGGACACTGTAAAATCTCCAGTCAGGGATGGCATTTGCCGGTTCTCCGAACTGGTCAATACCTGCTGAATACCCACCTCTGGATTACTTGGTGTCCCTCTTTCCATTCTGATGTCTTTAGGGGTTAAGGATGGAATTAATCCAAGGCCCATTGCTTTGGGACTGTCCTGATTTGGGGAAGATGTGTTGTACTTTTGATACATTGGTTATATTGATTGTGCCGGTTGATTTTTATCTCAGCTGCTGTACAGGTAGTCCTCGATTTACAACAGTTCATTTAGTGACCATTCAAAATTACAACCGCACTGAAAAAAAGGGACTTAGGACCATTTTTTCACACACTTAATGACCATTGCGGTATCCCCGTGGGTGGGATAATCGAAATTCAGGTGCTTGGCAACTGATTCATAGTTACGATGGTTGCAATGTCCCACGTGATTCCCCCTTCTGTGACCTTCTGACAAGCAAAGTTAAAGAGGGAAGGAAGCCAGATTCACCGAACAACCACAACACTAACTTAACCAACTGCAAATAATTCACTTAACGGTTGTGGCAAAAGAAAGTTGTAAAATGGGGCAAAATTCATTGAACAAACGTTTCCCTCAGCAACGGAAACGTTGGGCTCAATTCTGGTCGACCTATATATATATTACTGTCTTGTTATCACTTGAAATGGGAGACTGAAAGAGATTAAATGAATAATTAAGTAAGAAATAAGAAGTATAAATAAATAAGAAAGATAATAAGAAAGATAAATAAATAAACCAATGGGCATATCCTTGCTCTGATCTGGTTTTAGGGACTGGCTGGGAGTATGCTGAGACGAAACTAAACTGAAAATTGCCCAAAGTAATTTTCTAACAAAAAGAACTGAACCATATGGAGCTCAGTAGTACTTTTAAAACCATTCTAAAATTGCTTTAATTGCTTTATGGTCAGATTATGGTAATTTTCCTACTAGCCACTTTTACAATCTTCTAGAGTCAGGGAATCGTTGTGTAAAAAAAAAAAAAAAAAAGCCACATTAATAAGAACAGGCTATTTAGATTGTCCCAGTGATTTTATTCCAGGAAAATGATTAGCAAGACTTCAGCTGTAGTGTCCCTATAGAAGTTTCTGGGTAAAGTAGTGCGGGGAGAAATATCCATCTGGTTCAATTCCAAGCTGGGAGAGACACTGGAAACATGGTGGCTGATTGGAAAGATGGTTTAAGGGTGAAGGAGAAGCACATGGGGGTACGTGTGTTCTGGGCAGCTGACCACACAGAGTTGAATACCTTCTCTTGGGCTTTGAACTTGAGCTTCCTGTTCCTGTGCAAAAACATGTATTCTATTGGCTGTTGTCAGGCTCCCATGGGGCTATGCAGGGGTCATAGGTTGTCTGATCTGAGCTCCCATGTTTGGTTGAAGCTTGACTGATGCAATGTGCTTAGGAGTTTGTGCCATGTGGTGAGATGTGGTGAGATCTGCTGCTAGATGGGTTAATCCTATTATGTCCTGGAGGGTCATGTCTTAATCCCATCATCCTGGAGCTGGAGGTCTTTCGTCCTGTCGATAGACTGGCCCAGTCTTTCTTAATGGGCACCAAATATCTGTTGTGGATAGGGAGCTGCTTTCTGTCTTTAAAACATGTTTCTTCTTTTATCATCCAGGGAAATATAATATTCTGGCTTTTTATAATTCCCAAAATATTTTATTATTCTAGGAGAGGGGTGGGTGCTAACTTTGTACAGTAGGAAAGATGTTTTCATTATACACAGGGCTGCCAACCTTGAGTGATAGTTCGGAGTGAGACATTGCGAGGGAGCGGAGCGACCAAGCCCGAGGGAGCGAAGCGACCGAGGGGGGGATGGTGTGGAAGGGGGGTGTCCCCTCTTCCACGGTAGGGAGCTTTGACAATTTTACATTTTAAATGGTGCAATCTGATGCATACTTTAGTCATGATTTGGACATATACATACATACATACATTTTAACCCATAGGCATAAGAAAAAAAATGAGGACACATATTACAAAAACACATTTTTCTTCAGTGAGGGAACTTGACTATGAAAACCAATGAGACATAGCATAGGCCTTTTAGTTTCATAAAAGGTTTGAAAAAATAATTGGGTAATTATTTGAAATGGACTCTGATGTTTCTTTGTCATATATGTATATGTATGTGGGTATATGCGGGTATATGCGGGTATATGCGTAATGGTTATATTTTGAGAACTGAATGCAACGAAATTTTGTTTTAATGTATGCTGATTAGTGTACATTTAAAGTGACAATAGTTTTCTGTTCTGTTCTATTCCAGTTCCATTCCAATTTATTCCATTCCATTCCAGTTTCATTCCAATTCTATTCCATTCTAACTTTTGAATAGCTGATGCAGCTTGCATAAAAAGGGCAAAAGGAAAAATAAACCAGGGAACACTTCACCAATGCCCTTAGTACAATCGAAAAACAAATATATTTTTATCGGCGAGGCGAGCGGCTGCTCGGAGCCACCGATCCCCTGAAAAATCACATCTAAAGCAAAATTAGAGGCAAGGAGCTACGGTTTTTGAAGGGTTAAAATTCAGATTAGTTTGCTAGAGAGGTGTGGCCGCGGGGGAAAGAGATGGGGAGGGGAGTTTCTTTCTGTTAAACCCGCCGTTCTTCGGCAAATTTGCAAGCAGATTAGCCTGCTTTAAATTGCAAATCTAAGATGAATTAGAAATAAAATTTGGGGTGGAGGGGGTCTTATTCCACAAGCGCGCCTTTATTCGAGGCCGGAATTCCCATTGCAAGGAAGATCTCTCGGGCCTTTAGCGTGAGATTTCGTTTATCAGAGTGAAACAGTCAAAATTGGTTGAATTGCATGAGTCTCACTCTGATTGCGTGAGAGTTGGCAGCACTGTATACAGCCCTGTCCAAAACAACAGAGGTTGGCTAACAATTGCATAAGGTTTTATCTGCAATGATATTGAAGAAGTTCTGTTTTCTTGAAGTCCTATTTCAGCAGCATTTGATAATATAAGGTAGTCCTTATTTAATTTACCACAGCAATTTAGTTGTTCAGCAAGATGGCCTCTAAGTGAAACCTCAACCATGTATTGTGACCATCTGTTTTTCTTTATTCTAGAAAATCATAAATCTGAGTATTGGTCACCATGTTACTTTTTCCATCACATCTTTTCTACTACAATGCTCCCAATGACTGCTTTTTTGTTGGACTTAAGGGAATCATGAAGAACTGGGGCTTGCAATTTGCTATGAGCTATATGTGGTTATATGTCAGAAAGATAAATGGGATCCCCAGTAGAAATTCAAAATTGTGGAACCATAGATGGGTAATAAAATGATACTTATTGTACATGGGACATTTGAATGCTGGAAGGAGTTCCATGACATAATGATTTTTGTCTTTTGGATAACTGCATCAACCTCTTTTTGTTTCAAGTGCTCTTATTTCCTTTCTCATCAATCACAAATAAACATTATTTTACCTTTTAAAAAAAAAGAATCTGTCGGGGTTCTGGGGATTGCCCTAATTAATAAAGGATTTTCACCGGGCAGAAATCTGTTAATCTAGCTACAACCTTTGCAGATACGGATGGAGTATACTTCTGGTTTTAAACTGCCGTAATGCTCCCTCAGAAACTCCCCCCTTGTTTATGGCAACTCAAAACAGGTTTTGGAATGTTTTATGAGTTGACAGAATCATTGTTAAGTAGTAACTAGGAGGAAAATGGTCATTTGGCAGATCAACTGTGTTGGGATGAAAAAAGCCATTAGGTAGGGGCTTGGTCCAAAGAGTTGGCCTTTTCCCAACTCTTTGGACTCCAAATTCCTTATAATTTGGTATCTTACTCATAGTAGAATCTCATGTGCTTTCTCTTAAAATCTTGATTTTCTTGGTATTACTCTCATACTACGTATTACTCTCATATTACTTGGTATTACTCTCATACTTGGTATTACTCTCATACTACAGGGGCTGCCCTTGAAACTACATCAATCTATTTAAAGATTCTTCACAGGCTACCCACATCTCACAAATTTTCAAAATGAATAGCATTTAATAGACTTGTCCTGCATCCATTCCTTTTCAAAATCATCCATGTTAGCGAACATCACTATATCTTGTGGCAATGAATTCCACAGGCTATTGTCCACTCTGTGAGGAAGGATTTTGTCGTGTCCGCGAAATGATGCCAGGAGTCGGTGACTTCAATGCAAGCTCTTTTATTGGTATGCTGGAACCGAACTGGCGAAAGGAAAAAAGCCCGCGGCTTTTATTCCTTTCGCCGCGGCGGCCACGGCCAATGGCACCGCTTTGAATCTCCCGCGGTCTGAACGGACCAATCGCGGGAGATTCTTAGCGAGCCAATCGGCGCGGCTCGCCTGACCAATCGGAGAGCCCCACGCTTTGGCCAATCAAAGCACGGGGATCTCGAGTATGTTAATGAAGGACAGAACACCCCTCCCCTCTTGGTTCAGTCCTTACGTTGCGTAGTCACGTAGGTAGGCGGGGCTCCGTCTGGTCCTACTTGACCTGCGCAACTCAGTTGTAGGCTGGATCCCGGCCGGTTCGGTCGGGATCTCCTCTGCTCCTGCTGCTGTCGTGGGAACCGGCTGGTCGATCGGGCCGGTCCCTTCTCCGTAGCTCCCTCCTGGGCCTTCTGGGTTGGTTGAGCTACGGGTTTCGCCGATCCCGCTCGGTCTTTCCGGGTCGGTCGAGCTGGCTTGGCTGTTCCTTCCTGGTGAGGTGTCGTGATGGCTGCGTTCCGGTGAGTACTGCTGGTTTATTTTTCTTTGGATTCGGTCCCCTGGGTATTCCCTCCCCCCTTGGCTTGCGTTGCAGGGGTTGGGTTCGTTTGTTTGTGCGTCGGCGGCTTGTTGGTTTGCAGTTCTCGACCTAAGTTGGTCGATGTGGCATTTCCACGCTTGTCCGTCTGCTGTTTGTAGCCGGTACGAGTGTGGGCCTGTTGCTTGGGTGATGACGGCTGGGATCCATAGAGGGTCTCCCGTCAGGTTTTTTGCATATACGGGGTCCCCGGGTGCGAAGGTTCGGTGTTTGGTGCTTGAGTCTGGGGGCCTCTCCGGGTTATATGTGGGGTGTAACCTGTCGAGTGGGGACCTTAGCTTTCTACCCATTAGTAGTTCGGCTGGGCTTTTATTGGTTGCTGGAACCGAACTGGCGAAAGGAAAAAAGCCCGCGGCTTTTATTCCTTTCACCACGGCGGCCACGGCCAATGGCACCGCTTTGAATCTCCCGCGGTCTGAACGGACCAATCGCGGGAGATTCTTAGCGAGCCAATCGGCGCGGCTCGCCTGACCAATCGGAGAGCCCCGCGCTTTGGCCAATCAAAGCGCAGGGATCTCGAGTATGTTAATGAAGGACAGAACAGATTTCCATTGGTTTTTTTCTCCCAATCATCTCATTGAATATCCCCTGGTCCTAATTTTTTAAGAGACAGAGAGGTCCACTTTCTCCAGGTCCAACATATGTGTCTTATCTTATCTTAATTTAACTTAACTTAAATCACATCATTATTACTTGTATAAATAACCCAAGGCAGCCAACATATCTATTACTCATTCTTCCTATTTCCCCAGCAACAGCAACCCTGTGAGGTAAATTAGGCTGAGAGAAAGTGACTGGCCCAAGGTCACCCAGCTGGTTTTCATTCCGAAGACAGGACTAAAACTCATAGTGTCCTGGTTTCTACATAGACCAGTGCATTAACCATTGTATGATTTTATAATTTCTATCCCATCTCCTTTCCACATTGTTTTCCAGTAGATTTTTCTCTCCCCAAACTGGGGGAATTCTAGACACTTCTTGCACAGAAAATGTTTGAACCTCAAAATAACTGAACATAATACTTCAGTGTGCTCCAATGTTTGCCTTTTTAATCTTCACTCCTTTTTCCACCAATCCCTTGTGTGAAATGTGCCTTCCGACAGCAACCGCACACTGAACCCAATTCTTCATGGCCGAGTCTCTTGTCCCAGTTGTGAAAAGATGGCATGGGTTTTACACGGCTATAAAATATACAATAAGTATAACAAAGGCCACTTGGACTAACTACGTAGATTTGGGTGTCTGGAAAGAGAAATATTAACCTGCTTCAAATGCAATGCAGAGTAAGGAAGAAAATAGCTTGAAGCTAATTATCTGATAATTTTTGCACAATGTCAAAATAAGACAAATGCTTTGGCATGTGGATAAAGGGACAAAGTACAATGGCAATTATGATAATGGCTGGGTATTGGGATCTGGCATTTTGTTCACAGCAAGGAATAAAAGGTCTGATTCTTATTCCTATTTTATTAAATCTTTCACATAGCTAATCTGAAATTCCATGTGCACATTGCTAATGATATATTTTCCCCTCAAAAAAAAATTCATAGAACCAATAGTAGAATGACCACATCAGAGATCAAGGAAGGTTAAGCTCTGTGTTTTTTCTTTGGTATTAAGTACAGATAGTCCTCGACTTACAACAGTTTGTTTAGTGGCCATTCAAAGTTGGAACAGCACTGAAAAAAGTGACTTATGACCGTTTTTCACACATACAACCATTGCAGTGTCAATTCATGTGATCACACTTCAGATGTTTAGCATCTGATTCATATTTATGATGGATCCAGTGTCCCGGCTCGTGTGATCCCGTTTTGTGACCTTCTGACAAGCAAAGTCAATGGGAAAGCCGGATTGACTTTATAGCTGTATTATTCTCTTATCAAGTTAAGTGCAGTGATTCATTTAATCATAGTTGCTGTCTCGCTTACCAAATAGAAATTTGGGGCTCAATCATGGTCATAAGTCGAGGACTACCTGTAAGTACAGTATAACAGGATGAAGTCTTTGAGCTTGCTTCTTTGCCACCATTGCCTCATCAGCTTATCGGGCCACCATTTTGGACCACATTGGCTCTGCATTTCCTGTGACCACATTATGGTAGGTCTACCCATAGAAGTGAGAAGAGATTAATGTATTGTATCCATATATGTACACACCTCTGTGTGTGTGTGTGTGTGTGTGTGTGTGTGTCAAAGTGTCAATGATAAGTGTTAGATCTGCGGTGGATCGGTTCGACAGAGACGCGAGACCATTCAAGTGATTTCAGATCTTTATTAAGAATGAGGAATAGTCTGAAAATGCGAGCCGCGGCAGCCCTCATATAGGCCTGGCTCGCGGCTCGGCGGCCAATGGCAGCACTTTGAATCTCCCACGATCAGCACAGCCAATCGCGGCAGATTCCTAGTGCTCCAATCACGGCCGAGTCTCCGACCAATCAGGTCTTCGCCTGTCCGGACCAATCGGTTCCGAGGGTTTTGGAGTATGCTAATATCGTACACCCCTCCCCTCTTGGTTTTGTCCGTCGGTGCGTCGTGATGTAGTCACATAGGTAGGCGGGGCTTCGTACCTGCCTACTTGACCTGCGCGGTTCAGTTCTGGTGTGGTCGTTGACCGGTTCGGATGCCTCCTCTGTCGCTCCGGTTCCTTGGGATGGAACCACCTGGAACATTGAGCTGGGCCTTTCTTGGTAGCTCCCTCCCGGTCTACCTGGGCTGGTTGAGCTGTCGCTTCTGCTCCCGCCAGGTTTTTCCAGGCCGGGTGCGCTGGTTTGGCTGCTCCTTCCAGGTGAAGATTCCGGGGTTTCGTGTTCCATTGGACCTGTGTCTTCAGGTGAGTAGCATCAGTTTATTGGTTTATCTATTCTAGGTGGGGGGTGTTCTGCTTGCGTTAGTTGGTTCCCTTCAGTTCTTTCTCTATCACTTGACGATTCCCCCCCCTCCTTCTAGTTTCTTGTTCGGGTGTCTGGCTGGTGGTGATGGCTATTCTTGACCTAAGTTGGTTTATGTGCCGTTTCCAGTTTTTCCCATCGCTTGTTTCCAGTCGGTATGATATGAGGCCAGTTATCTGGGTGATTGTTGCTGGTACCCAGAGTGGTTCTCCTGACAGGTTTTTCACATATACCGTGTCCCCTATTTTAAATGTTCTGTGTTTGCTTGAGGACCCCGGGGGTTTGTCCGGGTTGTATGTTGGATGCATTCTATCTAGGGTTGACCGCAGTTTCCTACCCATCATCAGTTCTGCTGGGCTTCTATTTGTGGTTGCACTAGGTGTGATATGTTGTATGAGGAGCATTTTATTAATTTTGTCTTGTATGTTGGCTGCTTCTATTTTTTGGATGGCCTTCTTTGTGTATTGGACCATGCGTTCCGCTCGTCCTTTCGCTGCTGGATTTGCTGGTGCGGTTAGTGCATGGCATATTCCTTGGCCTGCCAGAAATCGCTCGAATGCTAGGGCGGTAAATTGGGGCACGTTATCCGATACTATTACATCTGGCAGGCTGTGCGTGGCAAAAAGTTTGCTCAGTTTTCTGATTACCGCCTCTGTTGTGGTAGATTTCATGGTGCTTACCTCCAGCCAGTTGGAGTAAGCATCTACTGTGATAAGGAACATGTGTCCCTTGGTTGGCCCTGCGAAGTCTATGTGAATCCTAGACCACGGGCCTCTGGGTGTTTCCCATTCTTGGGTTGGGGCTGCGGGAGGGTTAGGTCTGGATTCTTGGCATTGCTTGCATTTGTCCACCCAGGTTTCGATCTGTTTGTCCATTCCTGGCCACCATGCGTAGCTTCTGGCCAGGCTTTTCATCTTAACCATCCCTGGGTGCCCCTCATGCAACATCCCCAATACCCTTTCCTGTAATGTTTCCGGAATTACCACTCTGTCCCCCCAAAGTATGCAGCCCTTCTCGGTAAAGAGTTCAGTTTGTCTGTTCCGAAAGGGTCTGAATAGTTCGTCCTTGTCCCCTTCCGGCCACCCTTTTCCAACCTAGCTCAAGACTTGCACCAGCCGCTTGTCTTTATTTGTTTCTCTGGCAATGTCTGGCGCGGTTACGAGTGGGTTGGATATTGTCTCTATTTGGAGTACCTCTGTTGTGGGTGCTGGGTCGTCTTCCCGGTCAGGTAGGGGTGAGCGGCCCAGGGCGTCTGTGTGGGCGATGTCCTTTCCAGGTCGGTGTATCAGCTGGTAATTGTATGCTGCTAGGAATTCGGACCACCTTGTCATTCTTGGCGATAGAATGTTCGGTGTGGCCCTGTTACCCACCAGGATCCCTAGCAGCAGCTTGTGGTCCGTGATGATTGTAAAAGTCCTACCATAAAGGTACTTGTGAAATTTCTTTACACCGGCGACGACTGCTAGGGCCTCTTTGTCGAGCTGGCTGAAGTTCTGCTCTGGCTTTGAAAGTGTCCTTGACGAGAAAGCAATGGGTGCTTCCCTCCCGTCTGGTAGCTGGTGGCTGAGGATGGCGCCGATCCCAAATGGTGACGCATCGCAAGTTACCGTCAATGGCAGGGTCTCGCTGTACTGGATTAGTACCACGTCGGATGTTAGCAGGTTTTTTGTGTTGTTGAAGGTGCTCTTCTCCTGTGCTCCCCAGGTCCAGGTGGCTGTTTTATCTAACAGCCTATGCAGCGGTTCCGCCACGGTCGCCTTTTGAGGTAGGAAGACATTGTAAAAGTTTAACAGTCCCAAGAAAGCCTGTGGTGGATCGGTTCGACAGAGATGCGAGACCATTCAAGTGATTTCAGCTCTTTATTAAGAATGAGGAATAGTCTGAAAATGCGAGCCGTGGCAGCCCTTCATATAGGGCTGGCTTGCGGCTCGGCAGCCAATGGCAGCACTTTGAATCTCCCGCGATCGGCACAGCCAATCGTGGCAGATTCCTAGTGCTCCAATCATGGCCGAGTCTCCGACCAATCAGGTCTTCGCCTGTCCGGACCAATTGGTTGCGAGGGTTTCGGAGTATGCTAATATTGTACAATGAGCTTTAACTTTGATGTGGTGGTTGAGGATTAGATCCTGCCAGCCCCAGAGCTTAATGAACTGGGTGGTAGAGGAGCCAAAAGGAACTTCCAGAGACAATAAAGTAAGCAGTTGAGGCAAGCAGCAAAACTAAGCATCCAGTGGCATCTCTTAAGGAATGGTGAAGGCTCCAACATCTGCAAATTTTAAATATGTTAAATTGCATCAAGTTGCATCAAGGATTTGCTTCTTATCAATGTGTGGATTGTTCACTTCACAGTGTTGGATTGTTAGAGGCTTTTACTGTTTTACTTTCCTGAAAGCTAACAGAATAACAGAGTTGGAAGGGACCTTGGAGGTCTTCTAGTCCAACCCCCTGCTTAGGCAGGAAACCCTACACCATTTCAGACAGGTGGTTGTCCAATCTCTTCTTAAAAACTTCCAGTGTTGGAACATTCACAATTTCTGGAGGCAAGTCATTCCACTGATTGAAACGTCTCCTTAGTTCTAAGTTGCTTCTCTCCTTGATTAGTTTCCACCTATTGCTTCTTGTCCTGCCCTCAGCTGCTTTGGAGAATAGCTTGACTCCTTCTTTTTTGTGGCAGTCCCTGAGATATTGGAACATTGCTATCATGTCTCCCCTAGTCCTTCTTTTCATTAAACTAGAGGTTGCAAGCTGGCAATACGTATGTGGAGGTGCTCCCATGGGGAATGGGGGCTTACAGCATTATGGCAACATTGATATTTGTTTAAATACATAAATGGGCAGATTAAGGGATCTTAGGCACAACTCCCCATCCAAAGATGGTTGCTTTCCCCTCAGAGTTTCTCTAGGAACAGCAGCAACTGCCTGAGGCAATTTCAGTCCATCTTCAGCACAGTTTCATTATACATACAAAAGCTTGCTTTACATCTGCTTAATCTATTTATTTTAACCATAGCTATTTTGATCCATTAGAATTGGCTGGATTTGCACACATAGAGTACTTCAAAGTATGATTGGTTTGGTTTTGGCTTCATGTGATTTATGAACTCAGCCACCGTGACCCAAAAACACAGTTCATTACTCTGATGTGGGACTCCAGCCAATGATGGCTGATGGAACAACCATGATTAAGCACACCATGTCTGATTGTGTGGTGTCACCAAGTTCACAATATACTGCATTCTAGCTTGAACCAGGTCATAATTTGCATGAACCAGGTCATAATTTGATGATCTCATTAACTAAGGAAAATGAAAGATAGGGAAAGAAAGACATACCTCTTTTTTTAAAAAAATGATTTCCCTGAGAACTGTCAGTTGTGCTCTAATAACCTGAGATTTCCTCACAGAAAGGATCTCTCAGGCCATGAAAGTTTTCATCTCAGAAGCTGTTGTGTCTTCGGAAATGATGCCAGGAGTCGGTGACTTTGTATCAAGCTCTTTTATTGATGTGGGAACCGAACTGGAGCTATTGAGAAACTTCGCAGCTTTTATTTCTTTAGCTGCGGCGGCCGCGGCCAATGACACTGCTTTGAATCTCCCGCGATTCGAATAGACCAATCGCGGGAGATTCCTAGCGAGCCAATCGGCACGGCTCGCCTAGCCAATCAGAGTGCCCCGTGCTTTGGCCAATCAAAGCGCGGGGATCTCAAGAATGCTAATGAGAGGACAGAACACCCCTCCCCTCTTGGTTTAGTCCTTACGTTGCGTAGTCCCGTAGGTAGGCGGGGCTCCGTCTTAGCCTACTGGACCTGCGCAGCTCAGTCGTAGGTTGGATCCCGGCCGGTTCGGTCGGGGTCTCTGCTTCTCCGGATGCCGTCGTGGGAACCGGCTGGTCGGTCGGGCCGGGCCGCTCTCCGTAGCTCCCTCCTGGGCTTCCCGGGTTGGTTGAGCTGCAGGTTTCGCCGCTCCCGCTCGGTCTCCCCGGGTCGGTCAAGCTGGCCTGGCTGTCTCTTCCTAGTGAGGTTTCATGCTGGCTGCTTTCCGGTAAGTATGGTTGGTTTATTCTTCTTTGGTTTTGGTCCCCTGGGTATTCCCTCCCCCCTTGGTTTGTGTTGTGGGGGTTGGTTTTGCCTGCTTGTGCGTCGGTGGTCTCTTGGGTGGTCGTCCTCGATCTTAATTGGTCGATGTGGCGTTTCCACGCTCGTCCATCTGTTGTTTGTAGCCAGTACGAGTGTGGGCCTGTTATTTGTGTGATGACGGCCGGTACCCATAACGGGTCTCCCGTCAGGTTTTTCGCGTACACGGGGTCGCCTGGTGCGAAGGTTCGGTGTTTGCTGGTTGAGTCTGGGGGCTTCTCTGGGTTATACGTGGGGTGTAATCTGTCGAGTGGGGACCTTATTTTCCTCCCCATTAATAGTTCGGCCGGGCTCTTATTCGTTGTGGTATTTGGGGTTATGTGTTGGGTGAAGAGTAATTTATTTATTTTATCCTGGATCTCCCCGTGGTCTATTTTCCGGATGGTTTTCTTAGTGAATTGCACCATCCGTTCCGCCCTACCGTTCGCCGCCGGATGCGCTGGGGCTGTCAGCGCATGTCGGATGCCCCTTTCTGCTAGGAATTTTTCGAATTCTAGCGAGGTGAATTGGGGCCCGTTGTCGGAAACGACGACATCTGGGAGGCCATGCGTTGCAAAGAGTTTGCCGAGTTCTTTGATCACGGCCTCCGTGGTTGTTGTTCTCATATTGCTTACCTCCAGCCAGTTGGAGTAAGCATCTACTGTTATCAGGAAGGTGTGTCCTTTTGTGGGCCCGGCGAAGTCTATGTGGATCCTAGACCAAGGTCCCCTTGGGGTTTCCCACTCTAGGACGGGTGCTGTGGGTGGGCTTGGCCTAGTTTCCTGGCATCGTTGGCACCTTGCTACCCAGGTCTCAATCTGTTTGTCCATCCCTGGCCACCAAGCGTAACTTCTGGCCAGGGCTTTAGTCCTAACGATGCCCGGGTGCCCCTCGTGTAATAGTTCCAGAACCTTCCCTTGTAGTTTTTCTGGAATGACCACCCTATCCCCCCATAATATGCACCCTTTTAATAACGAGAGTTCCATTTGCCGGTTCCGGAATGTCTTGACGGACTCGTCGTTGTCCCTTTCCGGCCACCCTTTCTCTACCCAATGCAACACCCGCGCCAGACGTTTGTCTTTATTAGTTTCTCGGGCAATGTCTGACGCGGTTATGGGTAGGTTGGGTAGAGTCTCTATACTGAGGGTGGTCGTCGTGGGTGCTGGGTCGGTGTCAGGTTCCGGTAGCGGGGAGCGGCTTAAGGCGTCTGCATGGGAGATCGTCTTACCCGGTCTGTGTATGAGTCCGTAGTTGTAGGCCGCCAGGAACTCGGACCACCTTGTCATTCGGGGAGACAGAATGTTCGGGGTGGCCCGGTTCCCTGCAAGGATTCCCAGCAGCGGTTTGTGGTCGGTTATGATGGTAAATGTCCAGCCGTAGAGATACTCGTGGAATCTTTTTACTGCGGCGACGATAGCCAGAGCCTCTTTGTCCAGCTGGCTGTAGTTCCGCTCCGGTTTGGTGAGGGTCCTTGAAAAGAACGCGATGGGTGCTTCTTTTCCGTTGGGGAGAGTATGGCTGAGGACAGCGCCGATGCCGAAGGGTGATGCGTCGCATGTGACAGTCAGAGGTAGGGTCTCGTTGTACTGTATAAGGACGGCATCCGAAGTGAGGAGGTCCTTTGTTCTCTGGAAAGCGGCTTGCTCGCGTTTCCCCCAAGTCCAGGTCACCGCCTTGTCCAAAAGACTATGCAAAGGCTCCGCCGCCATCGCCTTTTGGGGCAGGAAGACATTATAAAAGTTAAGTAGCCCCAGAAATGCCTGCAGCTCCATCTTCGACTTGGGTGTGGGGGCTTCTTTGATGGCTTTGATTTTTTTGTTTGTGGGGTGAATGCCGTGACGGTCTAGGAGATATCCTAGGAATTCAACCCGTTCCGTGTATAATTGGCATTTCTCCCTCTTTACCTTGAGCCCGATCTCTTTGAATTTGGTTAGGACCTCCCTTAGGCGACCCTCTAGTTCGGCTTGGTTGGTTGCCGACACTAAGATGTCGTCGAAGTAAGGTACCACCCCCTTGATGCCTTGTAATAGCCTTTCCATTAGGCTTTGGAATATTCCGGGCGCCACGCTGACTCCGAATTGGAGCCGGTTGCATTTAAATGCTCCCCAGTGGGTGACTATGGTTTGCGCTTCTGCCGTTTCCTCATCGACTGGCAACTGTTGGTATGCCTGGGCGAGGTCGAGCTTGGCAAAAACCTTGCCCCCTCCCAGTGAATGCAGTAGATGTTGCACTACTGGGACAGGGTAGGCGCTTTGTTGCAAGGCGCCATTTAGGGTGGCCTTATAGTCCCCACAGATTCTCACCGACCCATCGGGCTTGATCGGGGTGACTATGGGGGACTCCCACTGTGCGTGGTCTATTGGTTGTAGGACCCCTTGCTTGAAGAGCTTGTCAATTTGCTCTTCTATCTTGGGTTTAAGTGCGAATGGCAGCCGCCTTGGTTTCAGGCGTTTTGGGGGGACATTTGGGTCTAGGCTGAATGATATAAGGGGCCCTCGGTACTTGCCTAGGTTTCCGTTGAAGACCTCTTGGAATTCCCAGGCTAGTTGTTGCTCCCAGCTGTCGTTGGTGATGTGGTCGATCCCCGTGACTGCGATGCCGAGCGGGGCGAACCATTGCAGTCCCAGTAGGCTTGGGCGGTCGCGATCGACGATTGTCAGGGGAAGCCTTTCGGTGCGCCCTTTGTATGTTACATTGAACTGTCCAGTTCCGACTACAGGGATGCGGTTTCCCTGGTAGTCTTTTACAATTAGTCTCTGGCTGTCTAGGCCTTTTCTTTGGATGGTAGGCACCAAGCGCTTTATTTCTTGCCATGCTATCATGGAGAGGTAGGACCCGGAGTCCACCTCCAGTTTGCATGGCTCGCCTTCGATGCCTACCTCCACGTAGACCTTCCGGGCGTCATTGGTTGTGGCGTGGCCGATGGTGACCGTCTGATGGGTCTCCTCTCTTCGCCGGGTCTCGCCGCCTCGTAAGGATCGTCCATTCCGGTCCCATATGTTGTCAGAGGGGCGATCTCTGGTCCGGGGTGGTGTGCTCTCTCACCTCCGTTCGCTCTGGTCCCATCGTGGTGGGCTGCGGTTCTTTTTGAGATGGCAGACGCGGGCGATGTGTCCCTTCTTGTCGCAATGCCGGCAGATTGACTCGAAAAACCGGCATTTGGACCTGGGGTGGTCGCCTCCGCAACCGGCACAGTTGGTCCTCGACTTATGACCCCACCGGTTCCGTGGGTCGCGGCCTGCCTGGAGACGGTGGATTTCCTCCTCCTCGTCGGAAGTGCCCGATGCCGAGTGGAAGTCGCCCTGGTGGGTGGTCGTCTCGGGTTGGGCCTCGGCCGACCTTGCAGGGTGGTTGTTCCTGCTGCGGTCCCCAGTGTTCGGTCGGCGCATGCGGTCGGCGGATGTTCGGGTCGCTTCGGCGGCTGCGGCTGGGGTGAGGGTATCTGCAAGGTTGATGTTGCCCTTGGCCATCAGCCAACTCTGGAGGATGGGGTCCCACAGGCCGAGCACGATTCGGTCTCGCAGGGCGTCGTTCAGGTTGTCGAATTCGCACAGCCCCCCTAGGTGCCGTAGTTTGGCGACGAAGTCGCTGAAACTCTCACCCGACCGTTGGTCCCGACGGTAGAACTCATGGCGTCTGATGAGGATGGGCACCTCTGGAGCGTAGTGTCACCGAAGTATTGGCTCGAGGACGTCCCAGTCCATCGCGGTCACGTCGGCGGGTTTGGCAAGTGCTTTGGCCAACTTAAATACCTCGGTCCCGCAGTGGGTCAGGAAGATGGCTCGCTTCATGTGGCCGGTGGCGTCCTTCAGGTCGCTGCACTCGAGGAACATGCGGAATCTGTTGGAGTACGATTCCCAGTCCTCGCTGGTGGGGTTGAAGGGTGCGGGGGGTGCGATTTTCGCCATCGTGGAGTTTCGTCTGGCTTCCGTCGGACACGTGCTTCGGTTCAGGATCAGAATCCCACCCTCGTCGCCAGTGTTGTGTCTTCGGAAATGATGCCAGGAGTCGGTGACTTTGTATCAAGCTCTTTTATTGATGTGGGAACCGAACTGGAGCTATTGAGAAACTTCGCGGCTTTTATTTCTTTTATTTATTTCAGTGAAACCTGAAATGCCCTTCTGAAGATTTGGACAACCCTTGAGTGGCAATTGATGCTCCATCAAATAACAGAATGGCAGAGTTGGAAGGGATCCGTCTTCTAGTCCAACCCCTTGCTCAAGCAGGGGACCCTATATGTTGTCTATTGTCTGAAACAGTGGCTCAAATTAAGGAATTCCACATCTGGAGAAATGTAGCTTTTGTCTGTGTGAAAACCTCAACAAGGCTACCCAGTGCATTTTGCTGCCCAAAGCAGAGTAGGAAATTTGGCCTCACAGACTTTAGCATTCAAATTTAGCAGAGAGAATTTAGGGCCAGCTAAATTTGTTTGGCAAACTTAGAGACAGGAAAGAGAATAAATAGTACAAGGGGAAAATGCAGCAATATTAATAAAATAACAGTTGCCTTTCTATGATACCCCAAACCTGCTGCTGGAATTGATGAGACCCACTTCTTATTGGCTTCATCAACAGCAAGTTTAGATGACCCAGATGGCAATAGCAATTGCACTTAGGCAAACAGGCAAAACTCAAAAAATTAGAATATCGTGCAAAAGTTCATTTATTTTGTCGTGTCCTCGAAAATGATGCCAGGAGTCGGTGACTTCAAATCATGCTCTTTTATTAAAGTAGGAACCGAACTGGCGCTTTGCAAAAGGTTCGCGGCTTTTATTCTTTTAGCCACGGCGGCCGCGGCCAATGGCACCGCTTTGAATCTCCCGCGATTCGAATAGACCAATCACGGGAGATTCCTAGCGAGCCAATCAGCGGGGCTCGCCTAGCCAATCAGAGTGCCCCGCGCTTTGGCCAATCAAAGCGCGGGGATCTCAAGAATGCTAATGAGGGGACAGAACAGAAGCAGCCTTCCTCAGAATAACAAAGTCAAAAGTAATCTGAAAGAGTTAACTTGCTTCTTTTCCAACTCTTATTTTCCATCTTTCTAAATTGCTTATTGCTCTGCCTCTTGAAAGTTTCATATGTCTTATTATGAAATTCCTGCCTTCATCCAAAAAGATCCACAATCCAATCAGCTATTTAGTAGTAGCAGTAAAAAAAAAAAAGCAACGGTTAAGCAATGCCTCTTTCTCTTCTTCTAAGAAGACTTAGCATTTCCTAGCATGCTCTGGGTGAAAAAGGAATACAGCAACAATACAGCAATAGATCATGCCTCCAGTGGCAGACTGTATTCACCAGTGGTGGTATGCTACCAGTTCGAACCAGTTCAACCAAACCGGTAGTAAAAAGAAAAGCCTCTGATTCGCTGAGAGGATAAATGACTAAGAAGCGCATCGGAGGGAGGGTTGCTACCGGTTCTCCAGAAGTGGTCAGAACCTGCTGAATGCCACCTCTGCACAAGCTCTTCATTGCACCACCCCCAGAACAGTCCAAACTTCCAAGTCACAGAAACCTATAAAGATCCATCCACTCATTCAACCATTTTGTCAGCTGCCCAGAATCACAAGGGTTTGGTGGTTCTGCTTCATCAACCAATCTTTCTTTCCAGTCAGCCTCCATGTTTCCAGTGTCTTTCTCCCAGCTTGGAACTAAACCTGCATGGATTTTCCTTCCAAGACTAGTGAAGAAATCTTAAAGAGAAGAGCACTGCAAAAGGTGGAACCAATGCCCAAGAGAAGTGGTAGATTTCCCCTTCACAGAATGAATTCAAGCAATGTCTGGGAGCCATCTGTTGAAAATACTTCGATCTGAGTTCCTACATAGGACAGGGATACTCTAAACGATCCGTTCCGATGTTATGGTTCTGTCATTCTAATTTATGGTTTAAGCTGGACATATTACTAAGCATCAATTTTTTTTTTTTTACCCTGCCTCCGCAACTGTGTTCAGCAGGTTTACAAAAGCAAGGAATAAGTCACGAAGTAATGGCTAAGCTACACATGCCTATAAGCCAACCACCTTCTTCAAAGAAAAATGAAAGCAATTTAGAAT
Organism: Hydrophis major; assembly: GCA_033807585.1. Taxonomy (NCBI): domain Eukaryota; kingdom Metazoa; phylum Chordata; class Lepidosauria; order Squamata; family Elapidae; genus Hydrophis; species Hydrophis major. The sequence goes on along the minus strand of CM066328.1, from coordinate 245,474,391 downwards.
GACTCAAAACAATTTCATCGGTAATTTAAAGCCGAGTAAAGACACTGTATTGAGATAGATGGTTGGGAAGAGAATCGCCTCCCTTGCTGAACAAATTCACTTTTGGTGAATTTGATGACTGAGGAACTCAAGTGGAATCTCAATGGGATTTCTTCCAGATTGTTGAAGGTAGAAACTTTTAGCAAGAAAAGCATTCACCTCACTTTTTGGGGAGGGGCAAATTTACTATTTATTGGACTCCTTACTTGGCTGACAGATACTCATTGACACGTTCTGCTCTTGCTCCTTGTTGTGTCCGTCGCAGCAAGGAGACCAGGACTCAGTGACTTGGTTCAGCTCTTTTATTGGTCCCGAGAACGGCTTGCGTTCCGGGGGAAAAGCAGCAGCTTTTTATTCCCAAGCCGCGACGGCCGCAACCAATGGCACCGCTTTGAATCTCCCACGATTAGTTTCCTCCAATCGCGAGAGATCCGCAGCGGGCCAATCAGTGCGGCTCACTCGACCAATTGGATCCCTGCGCGCTTTGACCAATCACAGCGCGGCGTTTACAAGAATGTAAATGACTGTACAGAACACCCCTCCCCTCTTGGTTCGGTCCTATGTGACGTAGTCCCGTAAGTAGGTGGGGCTCCGTACTTGCCCACTGGACCTGCGCAGGTTAGTTGTTGTTTGGCTCTCGGCCGGTTCGGTCAGGTTCTCTGTTGCTCTCGGCCTCGTTGATGGAACCGCCTGGAAGGTGTCGCCGGGCCTCTTGTTGCAGCTCCCTCCCGGTCTACCCGGGCTGGTTGAATGCTTCGTCGTCGTCTTTTTCCGGTCACCCTTTTTCTACCCAATGTAACACCCGCGCCAGACGTTTGTCTTTATTAGTTTCTCGGGCAATGTCTGACGCGGTTATGGGTAGATCGGGCAGAGTCTCTATGCTGAGGGTGGTCGTCGTGGGTGCTGGGTCGGTGTCTAGGTTGGGTAACGGCGAGCGGCTCAAGACGTCTGCATGGGTGATAGTCTTACCGGGTCGGTGTGTGAGCCGGTAGCTGTAGGCGGCAAGGAATTCAGACTAACTTGTCATTCTGGGAGATAGGATGTTCGGGGTGGCCTGGTTCCCTGCCAGAATGCCCAGCAGTGGCTTGTGGTCTGTGATAATGGTGAATGTGCGGCCATAGAGGTACTCGTGGAATCTCTTCACTGCTGCGACAATAGCCAGGGCCTCCTTGTCCAGCTGGCTATAGTTCCTCTCTGGTTTGGTGAGTGTCCTTGAGAAGAAAGCGATGAGTGCTTCTCTTCTGTCTGGGAGTGTGTGAATGAGGACGGCGCCAACGCCGAAGGGTGAGGCGTCGCATGTGACGGCAAGTGGTAGGGTCTCATTGTATTGGATGAGGAGGGCATCCGAGGTGAGCAGGTCCTTGGTTTTCCTGAAGGCGGCTTCCTCACGTTTCCCTCAAGTCCAGGTGGCCGCCTTGTCCAAAAGCCTATGCAAAGGCTCCACCGCGGTCACCTTTTGGGGTAGGAACACATTGTAAAAATTAAGCAGTCCCAGAAATGCCTGCAGTTCCGTTTTATTCCTGGGCATGGGGGCCTCCTTAATGGCTCTGATTTTGTTTGAAGTTGGGTGGATGCTGTGCCGGTCTAGGAAATATCCTAGGAACTCAACCCACTCTGTGTAAAGCTGGCATTTCTCTCTCTTCACTTTTAGCCCGGTTTCCTTGAATTTCGTTAGCATCTCCCTTAGACAACCCTCTAGTTCTAGCTGGTTGGTTGCCGACACCAGCACGTCGTCGAAGTAGGGCACCACCCCCTTAATTCCTTGCAAAAGTCTCTCCATGAGGCTCTGGAAAATTCCAGGCACCACGCTGACTTCAAACTGGAGTCGGTTACAGCGAAACGCTCCCCGGTGGGTGACTATGGTTTGCGCCTCGGCGGTTTCTGCGTCGACTGGCAGCTGTTGGTAGGCTTGCGCCAGGTCGAGCTTCGCAAAAACCTTGCCTCCCCCCAGTGAGTGTAGAAGGTGCTGCACTACTGGGACGAGGTAGGCGCTTTGTTGTAAGGCGCAATTTAGGTTGGCCTTATAGTCCCCGCAGATTCTTACCGACCCATCGGGCTTGACTGGGGTGACTATTGGGGTCTCCCACCAGGCGTGGTCGATTGGTTGTAGGACCCCTTGCTTGACGAGCTTGTCAATTTGCTCGTTTATTTTTGGCCAGAGTGCAAAGGGTACCCACCTTGGTTTTAGGCATATCAAGGGAATGTTGGGGTCTAGGCTGAAGGAAATAGGGGGCCCTCGGTACTTGCCTAGGGTGCTGTCGAACACTTCCTGGAAGTCCTGTGCCAGTTGCTGTTCCCAATCGGTCTCTGCGGTGTGGTTTATGCCCGTGACCTCGATGCCGAGTGGTGCGAACCATTGTAGTCCCAAAAGGCTGGGTTGGTCTCGGTCCACGATTGTCAGGGGAAGCTTTGCAGTGCGGCCCTTGAATGTTACCTTGAATTGTCCGATTCCGACTACCGGGATGCGGTTTCCCTGGTAGTCCTTGATTATTAGTTTCTGGTTCTCCAGTCCCTTCTTGTAGATGGTAGGCACCAAGCGTTTGATTTCTTGCCAGGCGACCATGGAGAGGTAGGACCCAGAGTCCACCTCCATTTTGCATGGCTCGCCTTCGATGCCTACCTCCATGTAGACTTTTCAGGCGTTGGTGGTTGATGCATGGCCGATGATGACCATCTGGTGGGTTTCCTCCTTCCGCCGGGTTTTGCCACCTCGTCGGTTCCATCCGCTCCGGTCCCATCGGCTGTCAGCTTGGCGATCTCTGGTTCTGGGGGGGGTGCTGTCACCTCTCCACTCGCTGTGGTCCCGCCGTCTGGGGCTGTAGGCCTTCCTCAATCGGCAGACTCGGGCGATGTGACCCTTTTTGTCGCAGTGCCGGCAGACTCCATCGAAGAAATGGCACTCCGATCTCAGGTGGTCGCCTCCGCACCCGGCACATGCGGTCCCCGACTTACGACTCCACCGATTTCACTGGTCACGTCCCGTCTGGAGCCGGTGGATTTCCTCCTCCTCGTCCGTGGTGTTGGAGGCGGAGTGGAATTTGCCATGATGGGTGGTGGTCTCGTAGTGACTTGCTTTCGGGTGGGCCTCGGTCACCCGTCCTGGGTCTGCAGTCACGGTGCACTCTCCGGTGTCTGGTCTCCGCATGCGGTTCGCCGATTTCCGGGTTGCCTCGGCTGCGGTGGCTTCAGCGATGGTGTCGACGAGGGCGATGTCGCCTTTGGCCATCAGTCGGCTCTGTAGGACTGGGTCTCGGAGTGCGAGCACGACGCGGTCCCGTAAGGCCTCATCCATGTCCGAGAACCTGCACATGCCCCCTAGGCTTCGTAGCTCAGCCACAAAATCGCTGATGCTCTCGCCCGATCTCTGGTCCCGCCGGTAGAAATTGTGCTGCCTGATGAGGGTGGGCACGGCGGGGGCATCGTGGTTCCGGAGCAATGGTTCGAGGTCGGCCCAGTCCATCTCCTTGACGTCCATGGGTTTCGCTAGAGCTTTTGCCATCTTGAACACTGCGGGCCCGCAGTGTGTCAGGAAGACGGCTCTTTTCTTCGGCCCGGTGGCGTCCTTCATGTTGCTACTTTCGAGGAACATGAGGAATCTGTCTGTGTATGATTCCCAGTCCTCGGTAGCGGGATTAAAGGGCGCGGGCGGTGCGATGCTGGCCATCTCGTCGGTCTCGCTTCCTCCGGACATGTGTTGGTGGGGGATTACCTTGGAATCCCCTTCATCGCCAGTGTTGTGTCCGTCGTGGCAAGGAGACCAGGACTCAGTGACTTGGTTCAGCTCTTTTATTGGTCCCGAGAACGGCTCGCGTTCTGGGGGAAAAGCAGCGGCTTTTTATTCCCAAGCCGCGGCAGCCGCGACCAATGGCACCGCTTTGAATCTCCCGCGATTAGTTTCCACCAATCGCGGGAGATCCGCAGCGGGCCAATCAGTGCATCTCACTCGACCAATCAGATCCTGCGCGCTTTGACCAATCACAGCACGGCATTTACAAGAATGTAAATGACCGTACAGAACATTCCTGGCATGTTGTCAATGTAGATAAAAAATAATCTGTTAGGAGGCCTTTGTTTGACACTTGCATTGATAGAGGGGAGTGAACTAGGTCATTCTCATCTTACACCGCTGACATTTAGTCAATGGATGAGTTTTGACTTTTGGGTAGATTAAAAACCTAGGCTAAGGAGATGGGTGTTAATGCTGTTGACTCCTTTAACCAATGGCATGGAGAAGAGACAAATGCTTCTGATTGTCAAACCTTCGGAAATGCGGGAGATCCGAGTCAAAACACCCAAGTTTAGAACCTCATTTGCAGAATTGAAATGTTAATGTAAATATTTTAAGATGGCTCCTTAAAGCTTTTAACCTCAAATAGCTTTGCAATGTGCCTCTCTGTTTTGATTGTTTTCCTGTTTTAGTGGTTTCAAGTAGTTTTGGGTTTTAATTACAGGACTGATTTAGGCTTGATGTTCAAAAGCAAACCTTAATGAAAAGGACTCCGTGGGAGGAGGTGATGCCAGCAGCTGCAGCAATCCTTTTTTCGCTGAAGAATGCCAGCAGGAAAATTAACTAAGCCTGGCCTGCTGGCCGGGAAGGACGCTCAGGAAAAAGCATTAAGGCGACTGTTATCTCCCCATCGTCTTTTGAAAAAGTAACTTTACAGCCAATCCTCACATTTATGACCTTCATGGGTCTGTAAAGGAAAGCTGAGGTAAGATCGTAAGTACAGTTTCACTTAGTGACTGTCATGCCCCTGTTGGAATCTGATTCAGAGGGGGAGGCCAAACAGCTGATAGGAGTGGGAGTCCTTCAGCCAGGCTGCCCACCTCTGCTTTCAACCCACAGATATGGAACCTGTATCTGCCTTTCAGGTATCCCAGAAACACTTTGGGGAAGACAAAGAAATAATGAGTTTTTTCTGCTCCTAATGTTTCCTTGTTTCACTGAAGCAACAGGTCACAGGACAGGGAGGGAAAATCTTAGGGACCAACAATCTCAGACCATCTTGTTGTTGTAACAGCTTGTTCCTGGTCGATCTGGGGAGAATATAGGCAGAATATCATGTGCATGTTTAAGACCACTGGAAGCTCTCCATTCTTATCCACTCTGTTGGGAAGCACCTAAAAGCTCTTAACTGCACAGAGAAATAGCAGTTGGTTGCCAGAAGATAAATGTGATGTTTATCAAGAAAGAGAACCTCGTTATTATAACTTTTATTCTAATTTTATAATTATTATTGTAACCTTGTTATTAAATTATTATTCTTACATAGTTACCCAACCTTTAAAATAGATATAATCCAAGGTGGCAAACATACCTAATATTCCTGCCTCCCATTTTCCCTCACGACAACATGGGTTTGGCTGAGAGAGCAGCCTGACTGGCCTAAAGTCACCCAGCCAGCTTTCATGCCTAAGGGAAGACTAGAACTCAGAGCCACCTGGTTTCCTTAGCCAGTACCTTCCTCATTATGTCAAACTGGCTCTCACAATGAATTAAAAGAAGAACTGGGAAAATGGGAGCCTTGATTCTGGCCTCAGGGAGAGTCCCAGCCATGAAATTTCCAAGCAAGATCTGTGGAGCTGGGCTTTCTCTCCTTTCTGTCAAGAGTCCATCCACCATGAGCAGGAGGAGGCTTCCTTTTCAGCTGGGAGGAGGGAAGGAAGATTGGCTATGAAAAGAAGGGGCCGAGCATTATCTTGCCAGCCAGCTTAATAAAACAGGACAGAAGCAAGGCAGCTTCCGTAAAGAGACAAGTCGGCTGTTTCTAAAACATAAAAGACTTATTCTTGAGAAAACTCTATTAAGAATTTAGAAGGTGAGAACCTTTCATCCAGCTGACTCTGGAGAGAAACTGCCCAATAAAGAATGGATAAATAAAGGCGTTTGCCCTTAACTATCCTGGCATGAAAAGGACATCTTATGAATACTTAGCAGATTAATGAGACAGAGGACTCATAAATATGTCAGGGGGGAAAAATGAACACTGGGCTGGCAGTGAAATAGATGTCTCATTGGGATGCAAGCTTGGATTCATGAAGGCAGGTGTTCTGCAGGAGGCTGCCCTGGTGAGTGGGATGAGGGGGTTGTTTGGCAGGGCTGGCTACTTGGAGGCTGGAGTGCCCTTTATGTTTAGGTCAAGAGAACAGGTTGAGTGGTCCCTGCATAAATTCAGGAGATTGGCATCCAGTGGGTAGAGAAGCTTACCAAAGGAATAATGTGGCTTTCTCAGAACAGAATAGTCCAGGGCTGTCCCTTCCATGAGGCAAAATGAGAGCCAGGGTATCATGTGATAAAATATTGGACTGAGATTGGAGAGACACAAGTCTCCTCTTGACCATGAAACCTCACTGGGTGACTTTGGGCCAAGGACTTTCTTAGACCAACCTATCTCATATAGTTACTGTGGCATTGGAGAGTAGCGAGAGCAAGAGTACTTAGACTTACATACTGCTTCATAGTGCTTTACAGCCCTCTCTAAGTGGTTTACAGAGTCAGCCTATTGCCCCCAACAATCTGGCTCCTCATTTTACCAGCCTCGGAAGGATAGAAGGCTGAGTCAACCTTGAGCCTGGTGAGATTTGAACTGCCAAAATGCAGCCAGCAGTCAGTAGAAATAACCTGCAGTGCTACACTCTAACCACTGTGCCATTGCAGCTCTAGTAGCAGGCACTCTGCTTTGAACTCCAGGAATATGGTCAAAATTTGAGTCAACCTATTATAATAAAATAAGTAGTCAGCATGAACATCTGTCAGGTGGGGGAAACCAAGTGGTGTTTGCAGATATTTCAACTTATAGACTTGCATCAGGATAGGGGCCAAAGGGTGGGATCTGCATCACAACCCAACTTCACTGTGTTATATCCAAGAGTTGTGGTGGTGTAGTGGTTAGAATGTAGTATTGCAAACTACTTCTGCTGACTGTCAGCAGTTTGGCAGTTCAATTCTCACCAGGCTCAAGGCTGACTCAGCCTTCCATTCTTCCGAGGTCGGTAAAAGGGGGATCCAGATTGTTGGGGGCAATAGGCTGACTCTGTAAACCAGTCAGAGAGAGGGCTGTAAAGCACTGTGAAGTGGTATATACAGGTGAAACTCGAAAAATTAGAATATCATGCAAACATTCATTTATTTCAGTAATGCAACTTCAAAGATGAAACTAATGTATGAGATTAACTCATTACATGGAAAGCAAGAGAGTTCAAGCCGTGATATGTCATAATTGTGATAATTATGGCTTACAGCTCATGAAAACCCCAAATCCACAATCTCAGAAAATTAGAATATTGTGAAAAGGTTCAATATTCTAGGCTCAAAGTGTCCCACTCTAATCAGCTTAATTAAGCCATAACACCTGCAAAGGGATCCTGAGCCTTTAAATGGTCTCTCAGTCTGGTTCAGTAGGAATCACAATCATGGGAAAGACTGCTGACCTGACAGTTGTGCAGAAAACCATCACTGACACCCTCCATAAGGAGGGAAAGCCTCAAAAGGTAATTGCAAAATAAGTTGGATGTTCCCAAAGTGCTGTATCAAAGCACATTAATAGAAAGTAATGTGGAAGGGAAAAGTGTGGAAGAAAAAGGTGCACAAGCAGCAGGGATGACCACAGCCTGGAGAGGATTGTCAGGAAAAGGCCATTCAAAAGTGTTGAGGATGATCACAAGGAGTGGACTGAGGCTGGAGTCAGTGCATCAGGAAACACCACACACAGACGGATCCTGGACATGGGCTTCAAATGTCATATTCAAGCCGCTCCTGAACAATAAACAATGTTGTTCAGAGGCGTCTTACCTGGGCTAAAGAAAAACGGACTTGGTCTCTTGCTCAGTGGTCCAAAGTCCTCTTTTCTGATGAGACCAACTTTTGCATCTCATTTGGAAACCAAGGACCCAGAGTCTGGAGGAAGAGTGGAGAGGCACACACACAAGATGCTTGAAGTCCAGTGTGAAGTTTCCACAGTCTATGTTGATTTGGAGAGCCATGTCATCTGCTGGTGTTGGTTCACTGTGCTTCATTAAGTCCAGAGTCAACGCAGCCGTCTACTAGGAGATCCTTCCACAGACAAGCTTTATGGGGATGCTGACTTCATTTTCCAGCAGGACTTGGCACCTGCCCACACTGCCAAAAGCACCAAAACCTGGTTCAATGACCGTGGGATTACTGTGCTTGATTGGCCAGCAAACTTGCCTGACCTGAACCCCATGGAGAATCTATGGGGCATTGCCAAGAGAAAGATGAGAGACATGAGACCGAACAATGAACTGAAGGCCGCTATTGAAGCATCCTGGTCTTCCATAACACCTCAGTTGTGCCACAGGCTGATAGTTTCCATGCCACGCCGCATTGAGGCAGTAATTGCTGCAAAAGGGGCCCAAACCAAGTACTGAGTGCTTATACTTTTTAGAGGTCTGATATTGTTCTATGTACAATCCTTGTTTTATTGATTGCATGTAATATTCTAATTTTCTGAGATTGTGGATTTGGGGTTTTCATGAGCTGTAAGCCATAATCATCTCAATTATGACACATCACAGCTTGAACTCTCTTGCTTTGCATGTAATGAGTCTATCTCATATATTAATTTCACCTTTTAAGTTGCATTACTGAAATATGTTCTGTCCCTTAATTAGCATTCTTGAGATCCCCGCGCTTTGATTGGTCAAAGCGCGGGGCACTCTGATTGGTCAGGCGAGCCGTGCCGATTGGCTCGCTAAGAATCTCCCGCGATTGGTCTATTCGAATCGCGGGAGATTCAAAGCGGTGCCATTGGCCGCGGCCACCTTGGCTAAAATAATAAAAGCCGCAAACCTTTTGCAAAGCGCCAGTTCGGTTCCTACTTTAATAAAAGAGCATGATTTGAAGTCACCGACTCCTGGCATCATTTTCGAGGACACGACACTGGCGATGAAGGTGGGATCCAGACCCTGAACCGAACCACGTGTCTGACGGAAGCCAGACGAACCACCACGATGGTGAAAATCGCACCCCCCGCACCCTTCAACCCCGCCACCGAGGACTGGGAATCGTACTCCGACCGATTCCGCATGTTCCTCGAGTGCAGCGATCTGAAGGACGCCACCGGCCCCATGAAGTGCGCCGTCTTCCTGACCCACTGCGGGACCGAGGTATTCAAGATGGCCAAGGCGCTTGCCAAACCCGCCGATGCGACCGCGATGGACTGGGACGTCCTCGAGCCAATACTTCGGCGGCACTACGCTCCAGAGGTACCCATCCTGATCTGACGAAATGAATTCTACTGTTGGGACCAACGGTCGGGTGAGAGTTTCAGCGACTTTGCCGCTGAACTACAGCGCCTAGGGGGGCCGTGCGAATTCGACAACCGGAACGACGCCCTGCGAGACAGAATCATGCTCGGCTTGTGGGACCCCGTCCTCCAGAGCCGGCTGATGGCCAAGGGCAACATCAGCCTAGCAGATACCCTCACCGCAGCTGCCGAAGCAACCCGAACATCTGCCGACCGCATGCGCAGACTGAACGCTGGGGACCGCAGCGGGAACAACAACCCTGCAAGGTCGGCCGAGGCCCAACCCGAGACGACCACCCACCAGGGCGATTTCCACTCGGCATCGGGCACTTCCGACGAGGAGGAGGACATCCATCGCCTCCAGACAGGCCGCGACCCACAGAACCGGCGGGGTCATAAGTCGAGGACCAACTGTGCCGGTTGTGGAGGCGACCACCCCAGGTCTGAATGCCGGTTTTTCGAGTCGATCTGCCGGCATTGTGACAAAAAGGGTCACATCGCCCGCGTCTCCCGCCTTAAAAAGAACCGCAGCCCGCCCTGATGGGACCAGAGCGAATGGAGGAGAGAGAACACACCACCCCGGACCAGAGATCACCCCTCGGACAACAGATGGGACCGGAACGGACGATCCCTACAAGGCGGCGATAACCGGCGAAGAGAGGAGACCCATCAGACGGTCACCATCGGCCACGCCATAACCAATGACGCCCGGAAGGTCCACGTGGAGGTAGGCATCGAGGACGAACCATGCAAAATGGAGTTGGACTCCGGGTCCTACCTCTCCATGATAGCATGGCATGAAATAAAGCGCTTGGTGCCTACCATCCAAAGGAGGAACCTAGACAGCCAGAGACTCATCGTAAAGGACTACCAGGGAAACCGCATCCCGGTAGTCGGAACCAAACACTTCAACGTCACATATAAAGGGCACACCGAAAGGCTTCCTCTGACAATCGTCGACCGCGACCGCCCAAGCCTACTGGGACTGCAATGGTTCTCCCCGCTCGGCATCACAATCACGGGAGTCAACCACGTCACCGACGACAGCTGGGAGCAACAACTGGCCCGGGAATTCCAAGAGGTCTTCGACGGAAACCTAGGCAAGTGCTGAGGGCCCCTTATATCATTCAGCCTAGACCCAAACGTACCCCCAAAACGCCTGAAACCAAGGCGGGTACCATTTGCACTTAAACCCAAGATAGATGAGCAAATTGACCAGCTCGTCAAGCAAGGGGTCCTACAACCAATAGACCACGCCCAGTGGGAGACCCCCATAGTCACCCCGATCAAGCCTGATGGGTCGGTGAGGATCTGTGGGGACTATAAGGCCACCCTAAATGGCGCCTTGCAACAAAGCGCCCACCCCATCCCAGTAGTGCAACACCTACTGCACTCACTGGGAGGGGGGAAGGTTTTCGCCAAGCTCGACCTCGCCCAGGCATACCAACAGTTGCCAGTCGACGAGCAAACGGCAGAAGCGCAAACCATAGTCACCCACCGGGGGGCATTTAAATGCAACCGACTCCAATTTGGAGTCAGCGTGGCACCGGGAATATTCCAAAGCCTAATGGAAAGACTATTGCAAGGCATCAAGGGGGTTGTACCTTACTTCGACGACATCCTAGTGTCGGCAACCAACCAAGCCGAACTAGAGGGTCGCCTAAGAGAGGTCCTAACCAAATTCAAAGAGACCGGGCTCAAAGTCAAGAGGGAGAAATGCCAATTATACACGGAACGGGTTGAATTCCTAGGATATCTCCTAGACCGTCACGGCATTCACCCCACAAACAAAAAAATCAAGGCCATTAAAGAAGCCCCCACACCCAAGTCGAAGACGGAACTACAGGCATTCCTGGGGCTACTTAACTTTTACAATGTTTTCCTGCCCCAAAAGGCAACGGTGGCGGAGCCCTTGCATAGGTTCCTGGACAAGGCGGCAACTTGGACTTGGGGGAAACGCGAGCAAGCCGCCTTCCAAAGAACAAAGGACCTCCTCACTTCGGATGCCGTCCTTATACAGTATAACGAGACCCTACCTCTGGCCGTCACATGCGATGCATCACCCTTCGGCGTCGGCGCTGTCCTCAACCATACCCTCCCCGACGGAAAAGAAGCGCCCATCGCGTTCTTTTCAAGGACCCTCACCAAACCGGAGCGGAACTATAGCCAGCTGGACAAAGAGGCTCTGGCTATCGTTGCTGCCGTAAAAAGATTCCACGAGTACCTCTACGGCCGGACATTCACCATCATAACCGACCACAAGCCGCTGCTGGGAATCCTTGCAGGAAACCGGGCCACCCCGAACATTCTGTCTCCCCGAATGACAAGGTGGTCCGAGTTACTGGCAGCCTACAACTACGGACTCATACACAGACCGGGTAAGACGATCTCCCATGCAGACGCCTTAAGCCGCTCGCTGCTACCTGAACCTGACACCGACCCAGCACCCACGACGACCACCCTCAGCATAGAGGCTCTACCCAACCTGCCCATAACCGCGTCAGACATTGCCCGAGAGACTAATAAAGACAAACGTCTGGCGCGGGTGTTGCATTGGGTAGAGAAAGGGTGGCCGGAAAGGGACAACGACGAGTCCATCAAAACATTCCGAAACTGCCAAACGGAACTCTCGTTATTAAAAGGGTGCATACTATGGGGGGGATAGGGTGGTCATTCCTGAAAAACCACAAGGGAAGGTTCTGGAACTACTACACGAGGGGCACCCTGGCATCGTTAGGACTAAAGCCCTGGCCAGAAGTTACGCTTGGTGGCCAGGGATGGACAAACAAATTGAGACCTGGGTAGCAAGGTGCCAACGATGCCAGGAAACTAGGCCAAGCCCACCCACAGCACCCGTCCTAGAGTGGGAAACCCCAAGGGGACCTTGGTCTAGGATCCATATAGACTTCGCCGTGCCCACAAAAGGACACACCTTCCTTATAACAGTAGACGCTTACTCCAACTGGCTGGAGGTAAGCAACATGAAAACAACAACCACGGAGGCCGTGATCAAGGAACTCTGCAAACTTTTTGCAATGCACGGCCTCCCAGACGTCGTCATTTCCGACAACGGGCCCCAATTCACCTCGCTGGAATTCGAAAAATTCCTAGCGGAAAGGGGTATCTGCCACGCACTGACAGCACCGGCGCACCCGGCGGCGAACGGTAGGGTGGAACGGATGGTGCAATTCACAAAGAAAACCATCCGGAAAATAGACCACGGGGAGATCCAGGAGAAAATAAACAAACTACTCTTCACCCAACACATAACCCCAAATACCACAACGAATAAGAGCCCAGCCAAACTATTAATGGGGAGGAAATTAAGGTCCCCACTCGACAGGTTACACCCCACGTATAACCCGGAGAAGCCCCCAGACTCAAACAGCAAACACCGAACTTTCGCACCAGGCAATCCCGTATACGCAAGAAACCTGACGGGAGACCCATTATGGATACCGGCCGTCATCACACAAATAACAGGCCCACACTCGTACCGGCTACAAACAGCAGACGGACGAGCCTGGAAATGCCACATCGACCAATTAAGGTCGAGGACGACCAACCAAGAGACCACCGACGCAGAAACAGGCGACACCGACCCCCACAACACAAACCAAGGGGGGAGGAAATACCCAGGGGACCAAAACCAAAGAAGAATAAACCAGCCATACTTACCGGAAAGCAGCCAGCACGACCCCTCGCCAGGAAGAGACAGCCAGGCCAGCTCGACCGACCCGGGGAGACCGAGCGGGAGCGGCGAAACCCGCAGCTCAACCAACCCGGGAGGCCCAGGAAGGAGCTACGGAGAGCGGCCCGGCCCGACCGACCAGCCGGTTCCCATGACAGCATCAGGAGCAACAGAGATCCCGACCGAACCGGCCGGGATCCAACCTATGACTGAGCTGCGCAGGTCCAGTAGGCTCAGACGGAGCCCCGCCTACCTATGTGACTACGCGACGTAAGGACCAAACCAAGAGGGGAGGGGTGTTCTCTCCCTTAATTAGCATTCTTGAGATCCCTGCGCTTTGATTGGCCAAAGCATGGGGCACTCTGATTGGTCAGGCAAGCCGCGCCGATTGGCTCGCTAAGAATCTCCCGCGATTGGTCCATTCGAATCACGGGAGATTCAAAGCGGTGCCATTGGCCGCGGCTGCCGCGGCTAAAAGAATAAAAGCCGCGAACCTTTTGCAAAGCGCCAGTTCGGTTCCTACTTTAATAAAAGAGCATGATTTGAAGTCACCGACTCCTGGCATCATTTTCGAGGACACGACAAAATAAATGAACTTTTGCACGATATTCTAATTTTTTGAGTTTTGCCTGTTTGCCTAAGTGCAATTGCTATTGTCATCTGGGTCATCTAAACTTGCTGTTGATGAAGCCAATAAGAAGTGGGTCTCATCAATTCCAGCAGCAGGTTTGGGGTATCATAGAAAGGCAACTGTTATTTTATTAATATTGCTGCATTTTCCCCTTGTACTATTTATTCTCTTTCCTGTCTCTAAGTTTGCCAAACAAATTTAGCTGGCCCTAAATTCTCTCTGCTTAATTTGAATGCTAAAGTCTGTGAGGCCAAATTTCCTACTCTGCTTTGGGCAGCAAAATGCACTGGGTAGCCTTGTTGAGGTTTTCACACAGACAAAAGCTACATTTCTCCAGATGTGGAATTCCTTAATTTGAGCCACTGTTTCAGACAATAGACAACATATAGGGTCCCCTGCTTGAGCAAGGGGTTGGACTAGAAGACCTCCAAGATCCCTTCCAACTCTGCTATTCTGTTATTTGATGGAGCATCAATTGCCACTCAAGGGTTGTCCAAATCTTCAGAAGGGCATTTCAGGTTTCACTGAAGTCCCCCTTTGAAGGGGCTTCCCACTTCTGAACGTGGCCTGATAGTTTTCAGAGGCAAATTGTGTGTTGCTACAAGGTCCAGCACTTCTCTGAGGCAGGTTGGGTGTGATCAGCTCAGGCCTACTCTCAGATCCCCATCCTTGATGGAACTCATAGGTTACAACCAGGTATTTTTAACGTACTAAGGCAAGTGGATCTTAGTGTGGAAAAACACCAAGGCTTAGCTCAACTTGGTCATTAAAAACCTTGATAACCAACATTTAGGGATACTTAGATAAACTAAGGAATGTCTGTATTTCTTTATCCGTGTTTGAATGTAGATGTGGATGACAATATTCAGAGAATGTAATGGAATTGTGACCAGCCACAATTCTACTTCACTATTCTACTTGAGACACCTATACCTCCATTCCACTTCAATGTACAATAACTGACTGGATTGATAGATGAAATTTGCTTTGACACTAGTGATGGGACATTATCCCGAAGGATAGCAGGAAACTTTGGTAGACAGCATGGGGCTGGTTAAAGTTATACAGTTTTCTCCTCTAGCCAGTTACCAAGGACTTTCCTGGTAGCATACAATTGCTACATGAAATGGTTGCCTGGCTCATCCTTGCTCATCCTGGAGGTATAAGTGACCCTGTGAAGAGACAATTCATCAGCATCTATTCAGAACCAGGGATAAACAGTAATGGCTTAGCAACCCACTTACCGCTTGGTGACATTTTTCTAATATATTCTGTTTGTCACAAGTAGAGTCACTGCTTTGGTGAAATATGCCCATTAATCTCCCACGTGGCAGCTACAAAATAACAACTAATATCTACTGTCCTGGTCCTCAGCTTATGAGGACAACCTTTACTCCCGTGGATAGATTCAACAAAGAACTGAATTTTGTGTGTGTGTGTGTGTGTGTGTGTGTGTGTGTGTGTGTGTGTGAAAGAAGCCTTCATTTTTTTTGAGCCAATTCCAAGTCTATATTCCAGATTCACTGGGAGATGTTGAGAAAAACCTGGTGGGAAGAGGTTCCCTGCATTTATGGCACTTGCAATCTCCCTTGGGGGCATCTCTTGTAAGGCTGTTTAGTTTGAAACACATCCAGGAAAAATAATTAAGTAAGCAGACATACGTTTTAATAAGGGCTGCAAGCCATTCATGCTGTGCTTTAATTACTTGGCCCTTGATTTGTGGGAATGTATCTGTTATGTTCTGCGCATGGGCGCAAGGAACAGAGATGAGACGGTGAACAGTGAACTTCAACTCTTTATTAATCATTTTGAACAGAGCAAAAACCGAGGGCAGCAGCAGCCTTTTTATAGGCAAGCTGCTGATCTAGTAACCAATAAGAAACATGGAGTGTTAACCCCCTTAACCAATGAGAGTGGCTCGTTAACAACCAATCAGATTCTCCTGAACGGACCAATCCGATGTCGCTATTTATCGGCCAATCAGAAGAGCAGGACTGGAACCCTGCTCTTTTCTTAAGGTTTTGATAAACTTTATTTAAGTGTTTTATTTGCTCATAACAGTATCTTCCTGTAGAGTTACATTGGCCTCCCTGCTCTGCTTTTCTCATCTTTTAGTAAGGTTGCATTGATACTAAGGACCAGCAGGCTTAATCCATGAAAGGGTATGGCTGGAAGAAATGCCAGTCATAGGGCTTTCTCCCACGCTATGGAGGCAACCTGGGCAAGCTTTCTTTTCTGCAGAAACCCATTTTTAAAGTTATTAGTTCTTGAGACCAGAGGCTCAGGGGACATTGTAGTGACACATAGTGATGTCATCAGAGAGGAATGAGCAGTGGGAAGAGACTAATTGGGTAGGTTTTTTAAAAACAGTAATAAATGTCTTTACTGTCGAATTTCAGCAACAGCATTTCAACTTATATACTGCTTCACAGTGCGTTACAGCCCTCTCTGAGCAGAGTCAGCCTATTGTCCCCCAACCATCTGGCTCCTCATTTTACTGACTTCGGAAGGATAGAAAGCTGAGTCAACCTTGAGCCAGTCAGAATCAAACTGCTGAACTTCTGGCAGTCGGCAGGCAGCAGAATTAGCCTGCAATGCTGCACTCTAATCACTGCACCACCAACCGCCATACAGTCCTGAATGTTGCAGAGCTACTGAAATGGATCCAGGGGCCATTTGGGGGCCCCGGGTTGTCCATCTATCAATAGACCTCTCTCCCATCCTGTTCCTGGCTGAGGCATGCATTCTGTGGGTCATTGACGTCTCCCTTGCCATTTTTACAAAGGGCTGGCAACTATTTTCCTTTAATGTTACTTCTTTATTGGTAAACTAGATGGACCATAAAAGGAGGGTATAAATTCTAGCAATGGTGACATCAGTTGCATAGAAGACAGGATTAACTTGTGCTGTATGAGGTGAGACAACTCCATGAGTGGCGGGCCCAGCGTGGTCTCTTCCAGATGCGTATGCTTCAACTCTCAGAATTCCCCAGCCTATAGTAACTACTAGGATTTTCAGCACAACACTTGTTACTTAGGCTGAACTATCCCTTGTATATGGCCACTTACCTCAATCCTTGCTCCTTTATCCTTCTCCAAGGTACAGGAACCCAATCCTCTTTGCTGGAGAGGTAGAGCTACAGAATCATCTCGAGAACTCTTGTCGGTGATTAAATGAATATTTCATCATATTTAAAATGTGGCAAGTGTTCACTTTGACTAGGCAGTCTTTGAAAGTGTTCACTTTCACTAGGCAGTGTCTGCTGAGAAACTGGAATGAGCGTTTCTGCATGGAGAATATGTTACTTCCAAATGCAAATGGTTTTGTATTTGTAATTTATTTATCTGGACATTTATACTCCTACCTGTTAGCCCTGGCAGAGAAGAGCCCTCCCAAAACATGTAACAATGATCAGCAGTTAGCTGTTCCCATTTTGGCATTTCTAATGATTCTTGGCAGGATGTTGGCTCTCATGTTCTTATAGAAGACTGTCAGTGCAATCAGATCCACATCCACTCAGAAATAACTCCCAGTGAACTTACAAATGGCAATAAATAAATGAATGAATGAATGAATGAATAAATAAATCTAGGCACATTTGCAGCTTTACATGCCTACCTACCAACATTCATTGCATTTAAAATGCACCAACAGATCAGTGTGTTATATAATCTATCATAAAGCAGCTGTCAGCTTTGGAAGCCATATTGAGACCAGATGCTCCCACGCTGCCACATTTGAGCCTGGGAAAGTGGGAGGGGGGAATGTCTTGGAGTGTATGTAGTTAAACATAACATTCTTTTGCTAATTCAAGGTCATGTTATTTTTTGCGCATAAGTGAGAGGAAGTCTTCAGTTGGGACTGATGGTGATTGGGCCATGTGATGTAATGATGGGTGCAGGGGATAGATTTGTACTTTGTACTTGTTGCAAGGAAACCCAGAACTTTCAAATTCGGGATTCCCCAGTTGTGCCAGTTACTATCCAAATAAACTTTTGAGAAGATGTCTGTCTCAGAGTTATTAGTTGGAGTCGAGGTTTGCTGGAACGATGGCAGCAGCCACATTTACATGTTTAACCCTGCCTGGAGAAGGGCAGCATTTATTGAATCTTTTTATTTTATTCTACATACTCCATTTTGATCAATAGTGCCCATCTGGAGCAGAATAAGGAATTTTTCGATATTTCAGCAGAGGCCTTCTGTTGGGAGTAATTTCCTTAACAAAGCCAAGGTACTTGATTGCTTTGACATTGAGCCAATCTCCAGGAGTCCTGTCAGTGATTGTGTCATAAAGCACAAAATTGTGAAATGTTTAATCCAAGCCAAACTCCACCCTGGAAAAAGTTTGTGAACGCTGCAGTTGTTTCCTAACAGACCTGAGAGCCTTCCTTCCTACCTACCTTCCCACCTTCCCTTTCTTTTCCTATTCTTCCTTCCTTCCTTCCCTCCCTCCTTCCCTTTCCTTCCTTCCTTCCTTCTTTCCCTCCCTCCCTCCCTCCCTTTCTTTTCCTTTCCTTCCTTCCTTCCTTCCCTCCCTCCCTTTCTTTTCCTTTCCTTCTTTCCTTCCTTCCCTCCCTCCCTTTCCTTTCCTTCCTTCCTTCTTCTTTTCCTTTCCTTCCTTCTTTCCCTCCCTCCCTCCTTCCCTTTCTTTTCCTTTCCTTTTCTTCCTTCCTTCCTTCCCTTTCTTTTCCTTTCCTTCCTTCCTTCTTTCCCTCCCTCCTTCCCTTTCCTTCCTTCCTTCCTTCCTTCCCTCCCTCCCTCCCTCCCTTTCTTTTCCTTTCCTTCTTTCCTTCCTTCCCTCCCTCCCTTTCCTTTCCTTCCTTCCTTCTTCTTTTCCTTTCCTTCCTTCCTTCCCTCCCTCCCTCCTTCCCTCCCTCCCTTTCTTTTCCTTTCCTTTCCTTCCTTCCTTCCTTCCCTTTCTTTTCCTTTCCTTCCTTCCTTCTTTCCCTCCCTCGCTCCCTCCCACCCTTTCTTTTCCTTTCCTTCCTTCCTTCCTTCCTTCCTTCCCTCCCTCCCTCCCTCCCTTTCTTTTCTTCCTTCTTTCCTTCCTTCCTTCCCTCCCTCCCTTTCCTTTCCTTCCTTCCTTCTTCTTTTCCTTTCCTTCCTTCCTTCTTTCCCTCCCTCCTTCTCTCCCTCCTCCCTTTCTTTTCCTTTCTTTCTTGCCTTCCTTCCTTCCTTCCCTCCTTCCCTTTTCCTTTCCTTCCTTCCTTCCTTCCTTCCTTCCTTCCTTCCTTCCTTCCTTCCTTCCTTCCTTCCTTCCTTCCTTCCCTCCCTCCCTCCCTCCTTCCTTCCCTTTCTTTTCCTTTCCTTCCTTCCTTCCTTCCTTCCCTCCCTCCCTTTCTTTTCCTTTCCTTCCTTCCTTCCCACTTCCTTGTTCTTTCCTTTCTTTCTCCCTTGTTCCTTCCGTCCCTCCCATCCTCCTTCCTCCCTCCCTTCCTTCCTCCCTCTCCTCCCTCCTTCCTTCTTTCCTTCCTTTGAAATTTCTGTGCCACGTAATACATGCTTTGGTTTTCTTCTTTAAGTTTGGGGGAAGGCAAAAAAAAAAAAAAACAATTCCAAAATGTAATGTATAATTTCATTCCGCCCCCCTCCACGTAACTCTATTAACATTATGATTCCTTAAAAAACAATTAACTGGGACAGACTAGTAATACTCCAGCTCTAAAATACTAGCCCAACTGTGTGGGGGTAGCAGCAAATTTTAACTGCCATTGGAAGATTGATTACTAATTATAAAGCTGTCTCAAGCTATGTCAACTGCATTACTAGGTCTGTGCCATCCCAAGAGCCTGAGTTCAAGTGAATGTCTATTGTTACAACTCAAGAGTGAAAATAATTGTTTCCCTCCAGCACTAAGGCACCGCACCAAGGTATGTCAGTCAAGCAGCAACGCAGCCCATTATCCCACTCAGGCAGGAGTCAAAAATAGCAACTCAAAGCAGTGTGAAGCAATTGCCTTACATTTCCTAGTTCTTAGCCCTATAGGCCCCCAGGGACTATACTACTGTTCAGAGCAGGCATTGCAATCAGTTCCTGTTATTTTGGTCAGACACTGATTGGTGGGCATAACTGCTGACAGCAAGGGAAGCAAAATCTAGCTGGCTCATTCCAGACTTTTATTACTTATTGAAAGGCAACACAAAACTTTGATGGTCTTGGCCAGCAAAGCTACCAGATTTGCCAGTGATGATGTTGGGTCCAGGAGTACCCCAATTTACCCTCTCCTTCAGTTTAATCATTTGGGGGGTCAAGTATGTGTTCTTCAATATTAAATCCTGAAATCCTGTATATTAATATTCATTAGCCTCCAGACAGCTATAATGACCATCCGCAGAACCAACCTAGCAGAATATACCTTGATTGATGCTATCAAAGAGACAGATCAAAGGTCATCACCAGGGCCAGCCTTGAGCATCTTTCTTCCACAGAAGAAGGTATTTCTGTGTCAAATTCTACCCAAGTAGATCTGATTCATCAATACCCAGATAAGAATGTCACTGTTATCAACCTTGCCCCAAAGAGACCACTTATAATAGGATCTACTGGATCTACCTTTCTTAATACATGGTCATCATATCATGCAAACATCATATCTAGCAAACAATCCCATTTTCAAAAAGGGAGACCCCAGCCTAGTTGAAAATTACAGACCAATCTCTTTATGCTGCATCACCTGTAAAGTCATGGAATCAATTGTTAACCAATCCATCACCCTCCACTTAAAAACAAACAACCTACTCTCTAATAAACGATTTGGTTTCAGAAAAAAACTATCCTGTAATCTGCAACTCTTACACTGCAAAAACATATGGACTACATAACTTGATCAGGGCAAAGCAATAAACGCAATCTACATAGACTTCTGTAAAGCCTTTGATTCAGTGGTACACAACAAACTACTCCTAAAACTAAAATCTAATGGTATCTCTGGACACCTGCATAACTGGATAGAAGCATTCCTGTCAAACAGACAACAAAGACCTTGACTATGTATCAGAATGGTCAAACAAATGGCAACTTCAGATCTCAACAAATAAATGCTCTGTCTTATATATTGGCAAAAAAATAATAATCAGAAAATAAAATACAGGCTGAATAGTCAAGACCTTGTTGATGATCCAAACTCTGTCAAGGATCTTGAAATACTCATCTCTAATGATCTAAGTGCTAGAGCCCACTGTAACTACATAGCCAAAAAGGCATTAAGAGTTGTTAACCTAATGTTACGTAGCTTTTTCTCTGGTAATATTACACTAATAACTAGAGCATACAAAACATTTGCTAGACCAATACTCGAATACAGCTCATCAGTCTGGAACCCACATTACGTGTCTGATATTAGCACAGTTGAGAAAGTCCAGAAATATTTCACAAGAAGAGTTCTCCACTTGTCTACTCATTGCAGAATACCTTATGCCACCAGACTCGAAATTCTAGATCTAGAAAACCTTGAACTACACCGCCTTTGGTCCAATCTTGGTATATAAAATCATACATTGCAATGTCCTACATGTCAATGAATACTTCAGCTTCAACCATAACAACACAAGAGCAAACAATAGATACAAACTCAAAGTTAATCGCACCAAACTTGATTGCAGGAAATACAACTTCAGCAACAGAGTGGTCAATGTCTGGAATACTCTACCTGACTCTGTGGTTTCTTCCCTAAACCCCAAAAACTTTAACCTTAGACTTTCAACTATTGACCTCACCCCTTTCCTAAGAGGTCTTTAGGGGGCGTGCATAAGCGCACCAATGTGCCTACCATCCCTGTCCTATTGTTTCTTTTATTTTTCTTATATGTATCCATGTATTCATAACTATGTTTTTACTTATGCCTATTATCTTGTAAGCAATTGACAAACCAAATAAAATAAAAATAAAAAATAAATAAATCACCTGGATTTATCCCATTGTTTGAGCTTGTCTTAAGAAGACAGGTTGGGCCACTTTTGAAAATACAGATAGATCTCTGCAAGCATCCACAAACAGGAATTTTAAAAAACCTGATGATGTCAAACTATAATATCCACTGGATCTTTCTTAATGTGTAGTCATCGTATCTTACAAACATTAACAAGCTCCTGGACTTATCCCATTGTTTTAGCTTAGTTTAGGAAGACAAGTTGGGCCAATTTTGAAAATACAGATAGATCTCTGCAAGCATCTCCAAGAAGCAATAAAAAAAAAACCTGATGATCTCAAATTATAGTAGTCAATACTCTGGAACCTCAGAAGATCCCTAATACCACTTGTCTTTAGGAACTATCTTGGGGCTTTCAGGATATAAAATTCAGTCTCTGTTACTAAAAATGCTTTCTTGGGGTTTAACTACACACATTGATAGATATATCATTAAGTATCTGGTCATTTTTATGACTGTGTCATTTAAGATGATGGTAAAGCAATTGTTCCATTGTGTTGGCCCACTGAGAATTGGGTAGCAGTAGGAACAAATAGCAATGCCTGTTATTAAATAAATTATGACACCTAACAAAAGTTTTTAGTAATACATTAAGTATTGCAACATTTTAATCCTCCTTTTCATTCTTGCATGGAAATGGGAACCATGGGGAGAAGCTATTATGGAGATTACCTTCAAGTCAAAAGAGATGGCAGAAGACCTACTTCAGAGAATTCAACAAACTGCATAAGGGAAAAGGGAGAGAAAGTTAAGAAAGGAAGGGCAAAACAATAAGAGCTTGAAAAGGTACATTGAGAATCTTGTGGTTGGTAAAAATGTTTCCCAAGTGTGGGTTTTTAATAGGACTATCATATCAAGAAACGCTACATTAATCACCATGGTAACACAAGGAATAAACTCTCAGAAATTGGCCCAAATGCTCATGCAATAGGCTTTAATGAGAACATCAGGCCAATACATGGGCAATAACACTAAACAAATTGTTTATTAGTCTTCTCCAGTTTGGATGTCCTCCAAGTGTGTAGACTTCAACTTCCAGATTTCTTGGTAATGATCATGCTGGCTGAGGAATTGTGGGAGCTGGTTTCATTGGTAGGATGCCCATGTTGGATAGGCAGCTGAATGTAATGAAAGCAGTCCAGTGATATATATATTAAAGAAATTAAATATATATATGGAGACTAAAACATATGAAGAATGTTTACAGGAACTGGGCATGGCTAGTCTAGTGAAGACAAGGGCCAGACATGATAGCAGTCTTCCAATATTTGAAGGGCTACAACAAAGAGGAAGGGGTCAAGCTATTTTCTAAAGCACCCGAAGGCCAGACAAGGAATAATGGATGGAAACTGAACAAGGAGAGATTTAACCTGGAAATAAGAAGAAACTTTCTGACAGTGAGAACAATCAACCAATGGAACAGCTTGCCCTTGGAAGTTCTGGGAGCGCCATCACTGGAGGCTTTCAAGAAGAGATTGGACTCCATCTGTCAGAAATAGTGTAGGGTCTCCTGCTTGGGCAGCAGGTTGGACTAGATGACATACAAGGTCCCTTCCAACTCTGATTATCTGTGATAGAGACAGAGAGACAGAGACAGAGAGACAGAGACACACACAGAGAGAGAGACAGAGAGAGACAGAGAGAAAGAGACAGAGAGACAGGGGAGGGGGGGACCAACCCTGGTGGCTCAGTGGTTAAGGTGCAGAATTGCAGGCTAATTCTGCTCACAGCTTGGAGTTCAATCCTGACTAGCTCAAGATTGACTCAGTCTTCCATTCTTCTGAGGTCAGTAAAATGAGGAGTCAGATTGTTGGAGACAATATGCTGACTCTGTAAATTGCTTAAAAAGGAGTGTAAAGCACTGTGAAGTGGTATATAAGTCTAAGTGCTTTTGATATAGGAGAGAGAGAACTCAAAACCCAATTCTCTGTAACCTTCTTTTAAATCCAATAAGTATCATACCCATATGCATCAGAATAATGTTCTTCTCCAAACTGGAAAATTGTTTTGTGACCAAGTCCATGCAAAAATGCATCTGGTCTGTATAATTTGTGATATTGGGTACATTTTAAAAACAGATTCAGAATTAAAAATATACAAAACTATATAATGGATGATAAATGAAATAATCTCTCTTCCTATGAGATATAAAAACCAGTGCTTAAGTCTCGTGCTTAAGGCACCAGGCTAGCAAGCAGGAGGCTGTTAGTTCAAGTCCCACTTCAACAATGAAAGCCAGATGATCTTGGGTCAGTCACTCTTTCTCAGCCCAACCACACTCCCAATGTTGTTATGGTGGGGAAAATAGGAGGGAGATGTGTTGGATATGTTCTCCACTTTGTTTTATTTGTAAAAATAATAAAGGTGGGATGCAAACAAACAAATAAATAAGGAACATGCATGGATAAAGCTCAGTATCCTGTTCTACGAAAGTTTACTATCTTATACTGTCCACCCATTTGGTGCTTGAAAGTATTTCTGCTCATTATTAAATTGGCAATCCAAAGAAGCTACACCTTGCTGTGGCCTCTGCAAAACAGAAAAAGCAAATTTCTCATTGAACCAGTATTTTTTCAGCATGACTGTAACTAAGTGAACCAAGTCAATGAAGAATTAAATCTAAATCTAATTAGGTCCAGGTAAAGCACATTCATTTTGGTTAAAAACTAATGCAAAATATAGACAATCTTTCTGTTGTGAATGCATAATACCAATAAAGTTATCATTGAGCTTGAAGTCTAGTGCAGGGTTCTGGCCCTGCACTTCTGATTGGCTGTTGATGGCCCGATCGGATTGGCCCGTTTGGAAGCATCCGATTGGCCACTAACAGACCATTCCTATTGGTTAAACGGAGCTAGCACTCCAAGTTCGCTATTGGTTAAGTAGTTAATGAGTTGCCTATATAAGTAAGGCTTGAGCAGCCTTTGAGCTGAGCAGTCACAATATATAAATAAAGAGTTTGAAGTTTACTGTTTCCACCGGCTCGTCTCCATAATTCGCACCCATGCTCCAGACTTAACGCTGGCGACGAGGGTGGGATTGGATGACATCAGAGCCAACTAAGCACATGACTGAAGCACAAAACGGTGAAACCATGTCCGGCGGCGCCATACCGCCCGCTCCGTTCGATCCGGCTCAAGAAGACTTGGAGTCTTACATGGATCGTTTCCAAATGTTTTTGGAAACAAATAATCTAAAGGATGCCATGGCCGGAAAGAAACGGGTGGTGTTTCTGACGCACTGCGGCCCAACGGTTTTTAAGATGGCTAAGGCATTGGCAAAACCAGCTGAAGTGAAGACCATGGACTGGGACATCCTCGAACCGCTACTAAGAGCTCACTATGCACCCGCTGTTCCAACGCTCATAAGACAACACGAGTTCTATCAATGGAACCAGCGGAAAGGAGAAAGCGTCGCCGATTTCGTTGCAGACCTCCGGAACTTGGGAGGCCTGTGTGAATTCACTGACCTGGAGGAGGCTTTGAGAGACAGGGTAGTCCTAAGGCTCGACGCTCTAAACGTGCAGAGCAAAATAATGGCAAAGGGCGACATCACCCTTAAGGATGACATAACTGAAGCCACGGCAGCGGAGGCAACCAAGAAGTCAGCTGCCCAACTATGCCGAAATCACACTCATGCCCACCAGCTGGCTGGCAAAATTTCACCTAGCGCAGAAGGGCAGCTTTCCATGGCCCATCATGAGGACCTCTCTTCATCGTCAGACAGCGATGAAGAAGAGGTCCATTGCCTACGGACCGATCGGGAATGACGCCCAAAGTTCCAACAACCCTGCGCAGGTTGTGGGGCCAACCAGTTTCGCTCTGACTGCAAATTCCACGACGCACTCTGCCACGAGTGCGGGAAACGAGGCCACATCGGACGGGTCTGCAGAAGCCTCCTTGGACCCAGCCTGACCTCGAAAGGAACCAATCTCCGCCAATCGACAGGGGATCGCCCTGTAAGGCGAGAACCAGTAAACCACTCCTACAGAAACTGACCCGTGAATCGTCTAGCGAGACGAGAAGAGGCGCACCAAACACTCACTATTGGCCATCCTCTTCACTAGATGCTCAATGCGAACATTGAAAATCGGCCCTGCCCAATGGAAGTAGACTCAGGATCATCCCTCTCGATGGTCTCATGGAAGACCCTCAAACAATTCATCCCCACAATCCAGCGCCAAGACCTTCAATTTCAACGGCTCATCCTAAAGGACTACCAGGGGAACCAAATTCCAGTTGCGGGATCCAGCCAAGTCCGAGTTACATTCAAGAACTGCACGGCGTACTTACCCCTGATGGTGATCGATAAGGACCGGCCTAACCTGTTGGGCCTACAGTGGTTCGCACCACTTGGCATCGAAGTGGCAGGCATTAATCGAATCGGCGGCCATGACTGGGAGGAAGACCTCGCCCGCGAATTCAGGGACATCTTCGAGGAAAAGTTAGGCGAGTACAAAGGGACCCCGATATCCTTTAGTCTTAATTCAAAGATAGCGCCCATCCGCCTTAAGCCTCGTCGAGTTCCGTTCGCTCTAAAACCGAAAATCGACGAGCAGCTAGATAAGTTGATTGCCCAGGGAGTTTTAAAGCCAACAGATCATTCCCCTTGGGAAATGCCAATTGTGACACCCATTAAGCTGGACGGCTCCATTAGAATTTGCGGGGACTACCGAGCCACCCTGAACCACGCCCTGCAACAGAACCCATATCCGGTGCCGGTAGTACAGCACCTCCTCCATTCCCTGGGGGGTGGAAAAGTCTTCACTAAATTAGACTTAGCTCAGGCTTACCAGCAATTGCCGGTTGACGAAACAACGGCACAGGCACAGACTATCGTAACACACCGTGGCGCATTTAAGTGTACAAGGCTTCAATTCGGAGTCAGTGTAGCCCCAGGGATCTTTCAGAGCCTAATGGAGAGACTATTGCAGGGGATCAAGGGCGTTGTCCCTTATTTCGACGATTTGCTTATTGCTACCCCCACTCAAAAAATTTTGCGGGAGCGTTTAAGATTAGTATCACAAAAATTTCAGGAAGCAGGCCTGAAAGTTAAAAAAAATAAATGCAAAATGTGTACTGATCGTGTTGAATTCTTAGGGTACCTAATTGACAGTCAGGGTATTCACCCTACTGATAGTAAATTAAGAGCAATAAAGAACGCTCCCAGACCCCAGAACAAGACCGACCTCCAGGCGTTCCTAGGCCTCATCAACTTCTATAATGTTTTCTTGCCGCACAAAGCTACTGTTGCTGAACCGCTACATCGTCTTTTAGACAAAAAAGCAAACTGGGTATGGGGTCACAAAGAAGAACAGGCGTTCCGTAATGTAAAAAAACTACTGACTTCGGATGCCGTGCTTATGCAGTACAATGAGACTTTGCCATTAAACATAACGTGTGATGCATCGCCTTTTGGAGTGGGCACCATTTTGAGTCATGTGTTACCTAACGGTAACGAAACCCCTGTTGCTTACTTTTCAAAGACACTCTCGAAAACTGAACGAAATTACAGCCAAATTGATAAGGAAGCCTTGGCGATTGTGTCAGCAGTTAAGAGGTTTCATGAGTACGTGTACAGCCGGAATTTCACCATTGTAACTGACCACAAACCATTGCTGGGGATCATCGCTGGGGACAGGCCAACTCCCTACATACTTTCTCCCAGAATGACCCGCTGGTCAGAATTCTTGGCTGCCTACAATTATCGGCTACAATATCGTCTGGGGAAAGCTATTCCCCACGCTGATGCGCTGAGCCGTACACTGCTCCCGGAAACTATCAACGATCCTGCACCAACGATGACAGCGTTGCAGATCGAGACACTCCACACGCCCCCATTGACTGCCCGTGACATCGCAAGAGAAACAAAACGCGACCCCATCTTGGCGCGAGTCCTCGCGTGGGTGGAACGCAGATGGCCATTGGACCAAGTATCAGACGACTTTGCACCATTCAAAAGTTGTCAAACAGAGTTGTTCTCGCAGAAGGGCTGTGTCATCTGGGGTGATAGAGTCGTTATTCCAGAACAACTCCAACAAACACTGCTAAGAACCTTGCACGATGGCCACCCTGGCATCGTGCGCATGAAGGGCCTCACACGAAGCTATGCGTGGTGGCCAGGCATCGATAGGCAAATTGAATCATGGGTTAAAACTTGCAAGAGATTCCAAGAAGTAAGCAACACTCCACCAAAGGCAACCCCAACCGAATGGGAGACGCCGCGGGGACCCTGGTCCCGCATCCACCTGGATTTTGCTGGGCCGACCAAAGGCCACACATTCCTGCTAACCGTCGATGCCTACTCAAACTGGCTCGAGATTCACCGAATGAGCAGCACAACCACTGACGCAGTCATCAAAAGATTAGAAAGACTTTTTGCAACCCACGGATTACCAGACGTCCTGATATCCGACAACGGGCCCCAATTTACCGCGCTACCTTTTGAGCAGTACTTGGCTGACCGGGGCATTCGACATGCGCTCACTTCGCCTGCGCACCCTGCTGCAAACAGTAGGGCTGAGCGCATGGTTCAATTCGTCAAAAAGACTCTGCAAAAGATCAATTACGATAACATCGACGAAAAAATCAACCGGATACTTTTCCTGCAACACATTACACCTTACAGCATCACCAACAAAACTCCCGCTGAACTGCTCATGGGACGAAAGCTCCACTTCCACCTCGACCGTTTACACTCAGCCTACGAACCCGAAAAGCCACTCGGATCCAGCAGCCGATGCCGTACCTTCCAGGTAGGCGATCTCGTATTCGCTAAAAACTTTTCAGGCGATCCATTGTGGGTGGAAGCGACTGTAATCCACGTAACTGGCCCTAGATCATACCTCATTCAGTGCCCTGATGATAGACTTTGGAAGCGCCACATAGATCAGCTACGATCGCGGCTACCACCTCGCAATTCCAAACTCCCTT
This sequence comes from Hydrophis major, assembly GCA_033807585.1. Taxonomy (NCBI): domain Eukaryota; kingdom Metazoa; phylum Chordata; class Lepidosauria; order Squamata; family Elapidae; genus Hydrophis; species Hydrophis major. The sequence continues at coordinate 245,445,905 of CM066328.1, read as the reverse complement.
TTGATCAAACTGAGGGGGGGGAGAGATACAGAGGAAAGCGAATTATTATTCGAAGGAAACCCCTTCGAAGAGACTGATATTGGAACCGAAACGCAGGAACAGGAACCTGGGACCGGAGTAAATGCACCTCAGGAAATGGCCAGTGACATTGATGACAACGAGAACGCAAACTCAGAACCAGAGGCACCCTTACCGCTAAACAACAATCTATCTCAGCAAGAGTGCAGCCAACCAACTGGCACCTTGCAAAAATCGAAAAGACTAATTAAACAACCGTCCTACCTTAAGGACTATGTAACCATTCCCCGAGGGCAGAAGCCGGGGAAAAGGGGTGTTGTGAATGCATAATACCAATAAAGTTATCATTGAGCTTGAAGTCTAGTGCAGGGTTCTGGCCCTGCACTTCTGATTGGCTGTTGATGGCCTGATCGGATTGGCCCGTTTGGAAGCATCCGATTGGCCACTAACAAACTATTCCTATTGGTTAAACGGAGCTAGCACTCCAGGTTCGCTATTGATTAAGTAGTTAATGAGTTGCCTATATAAGTAAGGCTTGAGCAGCCTTTGAGCTGAGCAGTCACAATATGTAAATAAAGAGTTTGAAGTTCACTGTTTCCACCGGCTCGTCTCCATCATTCGCACCCATGCTCCAGACTTAACACTTTCAGATCAAATATTTTGATATAATCAATCAATTATATCATCAAGTGACCACATAGACAGAGTTTTACAAGATGATCCTTCAGATCTTCCAATGGTGCATCCAGTACCATTGTAACAGAGTCTCTCCGCCTTGCCACAAATCATCCTCTTATTTTCTCTTCCATCTTTCCCAACAGATTTCTGAAAGGACATATATCCCAAATATGATCATTTGAGTTTAGTTATTTGTGCCTCAGGGGGGAAAAAAACTCTGGATTGATTTATTCTATGATAATTTGTTTGTTTTCTGAAGCATTGTGATATTCTCAAAAGGAGACGCAATGATGCAGTGGTTAGAATGCAGTACCTCAGGCTACTTCTGCTGACTGCCGGCTGCCTGCAATTTGCAATTTGAATCTCAGCAGGCTGAAGGTTGACTCAGCCTTCTATCCTTCCAAGGTGGATAAAATGAGGAGCCAGATTGTTGGAGGCAATATGTTGACTTTGTAAACTGCTTAGAGAGGGCGGTAAAGCACTGTGAAGCGGTTTATAAATCTAAGTGATATTACTATCAAAAAGCAAAAATATTCATTCTATTTTGCTTTTTCCAAAGTCCAACTTCTACTTCCATATACCTCTTGTTGAACACTAGTAATACTGTGGAGAAGTTGTGTGCTGATGTGATTCAGAATATGTGGGTTGGACTTCAACCATTACTTAGGAACATGAAAACAATTGGTTAAAATTAATATTACTATAGTTTGGTAAAATAACAGAATTTTTTTTTGCATGCTATATATTTATCATCTTTCTCTTTCTTTCCTTATATATACACATATGTATCTGAAAATGTCTCAAAAATAATAGTAAATGATTAGTAATTCTATAGAGTATAGTGGCAAAAAAGTCCCAAGAATAATTCCACAGATTCTCTACAAACAGCAATGAAGGATGCCTATGGAATTCCAAACATTAAATCTTATGGAAGTGCTAACCATGTAAATAACATTTTAGCTTGATAAAATCAGAAGAAAGAACATCTTGGTTAAAATAGAATGTATAAGTATACCACTAGCAAAAAAACTAGAGCACTTTATTTTTGCCAAAAATAGTCATAAAGAATTCAAATACATTCAAAATCCGTTTCTTCAGAGTATTTTCAAGGTTGGAAAAGAGAGGTCCTAAATTAATTTTATCCTTCACCTTTTCTATTTCATCATGCTTTTTATGATGAAGTTTAGGTTAAATAGTATCAGGACTGGAAAATTAAAGAGTTTTGTATTTCAAAGAACAGTTTAAAACATTTTAAAAAAATTGGCTCATAAAATATTTCACATACATCAAATTTTACATTTTACTGCAGTTCCAGGAATCAGCACACAAGCAATTAGAGCCATGACTAAATTTGAAGTTAGGTTTAATTCATCACATAATGAGAAGAGAGGCAGGCCATCAAAAATTTAGTGTTCTGTTGGAAAACAAACTTCCCAGATGGGTTGAAAGCAATCAAATATAACAACCACTTTATCTATGATTTTATGATTTATACAATTGGCGCAGAAAAGCATTGAAATTGAATTCAGCTCAAATTAGAGAAAAGTCAGTCAAAGCATTTTATAGATGGGATTTACCAGAAAGGAAAGCTAGTGAATTCTAGTATCAATCCCATGTGTTGGTGGGAAAAAAAAAGAAAAGAAATACACATGGTCTTTAAAGTTGAGCAATATTTTTGAACTGAAATATTCATTTAAGCAATGCTCACAACACAAACCAGTAGACTGATGCTAAATTGGCTTTCCTAAGTGTTTTGCAAATCCAAATGAATCTTTGTAAAACAAAAAGTTCATCTTTTTGTTATTGGATGCGGCCAACAGGTAAGTAGTAAAATCCTGAAAAGAAAGGAAGGATTTGAATATTTTAATAAGTGGCAAATACACTGGAAAATCAGTTTAAAGGAAAAGTTTATTCCCCTCCATCCCAGAAAGATAGCAATTTCACATTAATGCAGGAGATCATTTTGACTTCATCAGAAGTTAAAAGGAATGGTGGGGAAGGAATGGGATTTTGCAGTAACCTTCCCCCAGGAGTGAGGAGGGAATGGAGATTTTATCGTATCCTTCCCCTGCCATGCCCACCAAGCCACACCCACCACGCCCACAGAACTGGTAGTAAAAAATGTTGAATCCCACCACTGAAGAGCACTTAGACTTATATCCCACTTTACAGTGCTTTACAGCCATCTCTAAGCGGTTTACAGTGTCAGCCTATTGCCCCCAACAATCTGAGTCCTTATTTTACTGACCCTGGAAGGAGGGGAGGCCGAGTCAACCTTGAATTCCTCTACTGTTAATAAATTGAAATAAAAGAAAACATAAGAAACAAAATACCCATGTTTGTGCATTCTCACGTGCACAGTAGTGTGAAACTCGAGTTGCTCAGGACAGCATAACTTCTGGTCCTAATGCACAGATGAAAAGCACAATCCTCCATGAACACACAACCATCAGCCCTCACTGTCTTCCCAAGATCTCCAGCATACACAGTGCTACTGGTAAAAAAAAGTCAGGTAAAAGTCAGCAGAATCAGCTCTGTTTAGAACAGACAAAAGTCCTGTTCCATATTAACATACTTGGAATACCCTCTTCTGATTGGTCCAGAGAAGATGTACAGTGATTGGTTCAAATAACCTATCCGGATTGGCTCACTAAGAATCACCTGCGATTGGCCCGGCTGATCACGGGAGATTCAAAGAGCCGTCATTGGCCGCGAGCCGCAAGCGATCCCTATAAGAAGGGTTGCCATGACTCCGAGGTCAAGCACAGAACTTAACAAATAAATAAAGAGCTAAAAGTCACACTGATCTCGAGTCTCTTTCCTGCAATCTAACAAATCCTTCCTATCAGTCCCAATACTGGTAAAATCCTTGGGGGAACAGAATGAAATCGGGTTTGTGAGTAAAGCTGGGGGGGGGGAGCAGCTGGAAGTTCTCTCTTTCTATATTATTAAACAATCAGCAGGGAACTTCTGGTTTGCAAGTTTTTGGCAGCAGCAGGGATTCGCGATTCTGAGTGATCCCTGCTGCGTTCACTGCCAAGGTTCCCCCGATCCGCGCAGATTTGGGGGATATAGCTGCCCCGTAGAGGCAGCTGAAGACAGGGGGGATCCGGATAGGGGTTTGGGGGTGTCACAGACCCCCTCCCCACCCGGCAAAACCCCCTTTTCCCAAGGCAGAGAAGCGGTGGTCAGTAACGGCCGCCATGGAGAAACCTGCAACCGGACAAGATCGTGCAGAAGGAAGAAAGCGGAAAGAGTTATGAGAGTTGTTTCTGACCGGGACAAAGCAAGAGAGAGTGCCCTGGAACCTTGAAGGCTGCTAAGGATACATTGTTTCCAGAGAGAATTACAAGCGGTGAATCTCCGAAAAGGGAAAGGTTTTTTTTTTTTTTGTTTCACTCTCCTTCCTAACGTGACAGTGGATGGAAGCATAAGAGAAATCCGAAAACCTGCATTGGAAGTAATTGAATGCTGAAGGGATAAGGATTTCTGAACATTTAAAGGAAAAAAAAAATCTTTTTGGCTGTGAGTGGGAAGGGAGAGAAAAAAAAACTGGAGCAAAATTTGAAAATAGGGAGAAGATTGCCTAGAATTTTAAAGAGTTACTAAACATCAATAAGACTTCTAAAAGATATATTTTAAAGGGAACTTTGTGATTAAACTTTAACCCCAGAAAGAGAAAGTGAAGAAGGAGAAAGTATTTAAAAGAAACAGCTTGTTTGGATTGTTTGGTGATTTTGGAACTTCTGAGAATTATTTCTGATTAAAAGCACTTGGGTGGTTGTTTGGAAAAACTTTTTCTCTACACAATGGCATCACTTGTGGATGGATTGAAACTTGTATACCAAAAATATGAAAAAGAAAAGCAAGAAGGGAAGGATGCTTTTGGCACTCTTTTTCAATTTTTAGAAATGGCAGTTTGTACTTATGTAAAGCTGAATGAGCAGCAGGATGACTGGGGTAAAGAAGAAGCCATTTTTGATGACCAAGTGACTTTGGTTGGGGAAGGAAAGGAGGAAGAGAAAAAGGAAAAGAAGACTTTAAGACTTGGAAAAACAACCAAAAAAGAGAAGAATAAGGTGAAAAGGGGACATTATGTTAGAAAACAACAGAAAAGAGGAAAGCAGAATAAGAGGGAGGTGGCGAGACAAAGGGTTAAAGAGGACAAGAAGAAGAATAAGCAAGGGAGAAAGGAAGGGATGAGAAGCCTTAATGGTGAGGAACAAGATGCAAAGAAACAAAAGCTTTTTAGAGATAATGGGTAAATTTTATTGAAAAGGGGATTCTAGAAAGGTACATAAGATTGTATTTTTACATTTCTACTTAGATATAACCTTAGAAAATTGGAAATAATATGCAATTTTAAACGTGATAAAATATTTAGTATAATTTACTGAAATTTTTGTTAAGAAAAGGGGAGCACTTCAATGAAACAATGATTTAAGACATGTGATATGGGGGGGGGGAATAATTTTGGAAAGCATAAGTGTTCCGATAAAGGTATGAAATTTAATTGGAATGGGTAAAATGCTTAAGATATAAATGATTGTTAATATTAATGATCAGACTATGTTATCCTAGTGAAATTTTTGTGAAATGAGAGATTTGAAGTAGGAGAGGGGGAACATTTTAATGAAATAATGATTTATAATATGTGATGTGGGGGGGGAATAACTATGGAAAATAGGTGCTCCCATAAAAGTATGTGATTTAACTGAAAAGTAATGTGCTAAATGTTTAAGATATAAATGAATATTAATATTAATGAATAGATTTGTATTGATATTGATAATATTGTATAATTTTAAAATATACCAGACAGAATCCCAATGTAAGCTATGCATTTTATACCAAGTATTATAAATATAGGGGAAAGAGATAAAGGCATCATACTCCAATTAGTGTACAGGAGAAGTTTTCTTCAAAGAAGAAAGATAAATGGATAGCTGGAAATAGAACAGACAAAGAATAATAAATATTATGATTCAAATTGAGATGAGATAAATAAAATAAAATCAAGAAAATTTAAAAGAGAGGAGAAGCTATATAGAAAATTGAAAATGCTAATAAGATATGGAATGGTATGCAAAATGAATATGAATTTGAATTTGTGTCTGCACCAAGAGTTTTAACCCAGGACTAAGCAACTTTCAGAAAAGAGATTTTTTATGCTTTTATGTTTCGTGTTTTTGTGTGTTTATGTTTGGTATGTCTTTAAAAATTAATAAAGTTTGTTTAAAAAAAAAAAACAATCAGCATATGGTTTAGAAGAGCTTTCTACCACCTGAGTCATGGGTGTCTCACTGCCTGAGGCAAATCTGAGGTGTCTGAGGGAAAAAAAAAAATCGTCCATTTTCCTGATCCAATTTTCTTTCCCTGTCATTTTTTAAAAATTCAGTCCCAGGTTGGGAGACAGCTTGTCATTCACTGCCTAGAATGCCTGGTTGACTTCCATGCTACATTTGGTACTCCAAAAAGTGACATGTTGCCAGGCCAAGGACACCTGGTTTCTGCAAGTCACAGCAGGAGGAAAAGAAGAATCAAAGTCAAAGTCTCTGGCAGGGATGGGATTCTACCGGTTCACACCTATTCGCTAGAACTGGTTGTTAACATTTGGAGAACTGGTTGTTACAAGAAATTACTGGCCTAATCCTGTAAGGAAGGCAGGAAGGAAACATTCTGGAGTTGCTTACAGAAACTGCCTCTCCGTTAACCCTTATTATATTCTTGGCAGGATTAGACTTCCTGTCTCAGGAACTTCCCTGGAGTTTTTTTTCCCCTCCTTTGCTGGTACTTTGCTTGTGTGGAGTGACCATTCAAAGTTACAATGGCACTTGAAAAAAGTGACTTATGACCATTTTTCACACTTATGACTGTTGCAGCATCCCCACAGTCATGAGAGGCCAGGCAAGGTGATGCGTGCCTCGATGTGAGTGATGTTGAGTTGGCCACGCCCAGACAATAACATGACCACCAAGCCACGCCTACCAACTAAGTCACGCCTACAGAACCAGTTGTTAAAAAATTTGAATCCCAGCCCTGGTCTCTGGGTGTTGTTTTTGTTGTTGTTGTTTAGGAACTCTTCTGCTATGTCAACTAAATGAAGAAACATCCTGCTTAAAAGCAAAAACAATCCAGCAAATTAGCTGCTATTCCATGGATTTCTTTGAATATTAACAAATTTGATTTAAGTGGGAAGGGTGATAGTGTGATAGAGAGGCTACAATCACTGTCTCCCCCACCCCTTCCTGTCAAGAATTTTGTGTTGTCAACCATTACTGCGCTTGGGTGACAATGTGAAGGAACAGTGCTGTCCCATTTACAGTTATTACATGATGTGTTTTGGTCTTCCAGCTCTTTGGTGCACACTGGCAATGTTGTGGAGGATCTGAATGGGGATGTGCTTCAGAGCCCATGATGATGACTTTGGCAGGGGTTCCCATCTGAACTATTGTCCACTCTCATTGACCAAATAGTACGAAATTAAGGCATTGTGAAAAATAACCTCCTTTTACTGGCCTTCTTCTCCTGAACTCCTGGCGGTGATGCCTCATGACAAGGAGGGAGGGAAGGATGTTCCTGGGAGGAAAGAGCCAGGAGAGGAAGCCAAGGGTCTCTAATCTCAGGAAGGTCTCCCAATGTATGAAGGTCATCCCAGCTGCACAGCCAAAATAGGCAGGCACCTATTTTGGATACTGTTGATATAAGGAAGATGCTGCGGGGGAAGATCACTTCAGTGATGCAAGCAAAGGGATCATTTCAAATTCTGCAACAGAAGGCAGTGATAACTCTCTTTTGTATTTTGACCAAGAAAGTCATATGGATGAACGATAGTGTCAGATGATCGATGGTACTCAAGCTAGATGGTACTTTATCCACTACTAAGGATATGCAGAGATTGTTTGGGGGATTAATAATGTTTATGATAAGGCTAGATTCAAACCTCCTGGACATCTAGTTGCTGATGTTGCTGTACAAAAAAAAAAAAAAGGAAATCTGAAGTGACAAAGATGGAATTACAGTGGAAACATAAGAAATATAAACATGGGGAAACTCAACAAAGTGGTTAGCAAGAGAAGCAGGAAGCATAGACTTCAAAAACCTTAGGGAAAAAATATAAAAGGCATGAAAATTAAAAAGGAGGAATTTAAATTGCAAGCCTTTGCGGATGATTTGGTTTTCATTCTTTAAGATCCTCTAGAGACAGCTTTAAAACTATTGGAAAAGATAGAGACGTATGGTGAGATGGCTGGCTTGAAAATAAATAAAGACAAAACAAAGATTTTGACAAAGAACATGCTATTAAGACAAAGAGAAGAGCTGACAAACCTATTGAAAATTCAAGTTACGAATAAAGTTAAATATTTGGCGATATATTTGACGTCAAGATGTGCTGCACTGAAAGAGAATAACTATATTAAACTTAAACAGCAGATAGCATCTGACCTGAAAAAAATGGGAAAATTTACAATTGTCATTGATAGGTAGAATTTCAACAATTAAGATGAATATTTTACCTAGAATTTTATATTTGTTTCAAACAATACCAATTAGGATAGGTAAGGACTATTTTGAAGAATTAAATAAAATTGTGTTGAAGTATATATGGCAAGGTAAGAAAGCGAGAATAAAATTAAAACTCTTACAGGATGCTAGAATTAGAGGAGGATTTGGCCTTCCTAATTGGGAGTTGTATTATCAAGCTGCAAATTTAATGTGGACTAAAGAATGGATAACGTTAAGAAAGACTAGATTGTTGGCATTAGAAGGACATGATTTATTATTGGGATGGCATGCCTTTCTATGGTATAAGGGAACTAAATCGCAGGATTATTTCAGAAGGCATTATATACGGGAATCGTTATGGTTGAATTGGGAGAAAATTAAGAAACAATGTTATTTGAAAATTCCAGTTTGGTTATCAACTATTGAAGCTTTTTCTTATCCTATAACCTATAAGAAGGAACAAACAGTTAGATATGGGGAATTACTAGATGAAAAGGGTGAACTTAAAACGATGCAAAATTTAGAAGAACAAGGTATAAAGATGAATTGGTTTTCATATGCGCAAATACATTCAAGGTATCTTAAAGATTCTAAAATGGAAGGATTCTATGATAAATTGACTGACTTAGATAGGATATTGACAGGTACTGATGAAAAAGTGATCAAAAAATTATATAATTATTTGTTGGAAATTAAATTGGAGGAAGAACAAGTTAAAGAAACAATGATTGCTTGGGGGAAGAATTTTGGATATGAGATTGATTTAGAGAAATGGCAAAAGTTGTGGTCTCAAAATTATAAAATGACAATGTCAACAGCATATAAAGAAAACTTGTATAAGATCTTTTCCAATAGTTTTAAAGCTGTCTCTAAAGGGTCTTCCAAAATAAAGACCAAGTCATCCGCAAAGGCTTGCAATTTGAATTTCTCCTTTTTGACTTTCATTCCTTTTATGTTTATATCCTCTCTAATATTTCTATTTAAGACTTCCAAGGTCAATACAAATAACAAAGGGCATCCTTGTCTTGTACCTTTTTTAATATTAATAGAGTCTGTGAATTCTATCATTACTTTTGCTGTTTGCTTATAATATACGGCTTCTATTGCTTGGATAAATTTTCTAGCAAAGCCCATCTGTTCCAATAGTAATAACATAAATCTCCAGTTCACATTATCAAATGCCTTTTGGGCATCTAAGAATATCAAAGCCATTTGTTTTTCGGAGTGCGCCTCATAATATTCCAATGTGTCCAGGATTACCCTCATATTGTCTTTAATCTGTCTCTTTGGTAAAAAATCCATTCTGATCAGAGTGAATAAAATTATTTAGGTATTTTTTAAGCCTTTCTGCCAAGATTGAAGCAAAGATTTTATAGTCTGCATTCAATAAAAAAATAGGTCTATAGTTCTTAATTTGTAATGGGTCAACCCCTTCTTTTGGAATAAGTGTAATGTAAGCTTCTGACCATGTTTCAGGTATTTTCTTATTTATCATAACTTCATTCATGACTTCTAACAGTGGAATGCTCAACGATTCTTGTAGTGTTTTATAAAATTCTGCCGGGAAACCATCTGGTCCTGGTGCTTTTCCATTGTTTTGTCTGTTAAGTGCTTCAGTTAATTCCATCATTGTTATAGCACTTTCTAACATTTTCCGAGTTTCATCAGGTATCTTAGGTAGGTTAGCATTTTGTAAATACTGTTTAATTTTTTCCTCATCAAGATCCTCTTGTTTATATAATTGTCCATAAAAATCTCGAATGATTGCCTTTTTCTCCTTATTACCATGACAAATTTGACCATGATCATCTATTAACTGTGATATTTTCTTTGATTCTTTCTCTTTTCTCAGCTTATATGCTAACCATCTACCTGGCCTATTTGCATCTTCAAAATAATTCTGTTTAGCACTTCTAATTTTTTGTGCCAATTCTTTCTCTGCTTGATCCATTTTATGTTTAATTATGTCCATTTTAAGTTTGATATCTTTTTTCTGTGGCATCTTCTGTAATTCTTTTTCCAGTTTTTTATGGTCATCTTCTAGAGCTTTAATCATTTGCCTCTTCCTAATGTTCTTTTTCTTTATATAGTCAATTATTAATCTTCTTGCATATGCCTTCATTGTATCCCAAACATTCTGTATTGAAGTATCTTTTTTTTTGTTTTCATTGAAGAAAAAGGCCAATTCTTTTTCCATCCATTGTGTAAAATCTTTTTCCTTTAGAATAGTATTGTTTAATGTCCATCTAGATCTTCTTTTTTGTCCTTTCCATTTAATTGTCATTGGATTATGGTCTGCCCACGTACTTGTTTCAATATTCATTTCTTGAATATTAGATAATAATTCTGTTGATGTCAAAATCATATCTATTCTGGACCACGATAAATGCCTGTTTGAATAAAAAGTATATTGTTGAGTTTTAGTATTTCTTTCTCTCCATATATCTTTTAAATTTAGTTCATCTGTCATTTTAAAAAAGGATTTAGGGAGAATTTTCCTATTTTGTCGTGTTGTTTTTGCTGTATAGTCCAGTTTATTGTCTACAATTCCATTAAAATCCCCCATCATAAGTATGTTAACATAGTCCAGTTCAATCATTTTCATATGTAATTTTTTATAAAATTCTTCTTGCTTATCATTTGGGGCATAAATTGCAACCAAGAGAGTTTTTATATTATTATCCACTATTTCAACTATTAATACTCTTCCATCTTCATCCGTATAAATCAATTTGGCTGGAGTGGTTTCTATAACGTACAAAACCACTCCTCTTTTCTTACAATGAGTCAGAGAAGTAAATATTTTCCCTAACTTTGGTCGTATCAATAATTGTTCATGTTGTTTTTTAATGTGTACTTCTTGTAAGCAAATTATATCAAATTTTAGCTTCTCTAATTTATAAAAAGTTTTCCTTCTTTTGATAGCTGAGTTCAGTCCATTTATATTCATGGAAATCAGTTTTTTCTCCCCCATAGTTATGCTTTATATTTAGGTCTAACAGCTCTCGTGGATCTTATTTCACGTTGTTCTTTGATCTCCATTTGTCCACCTATTGCGCCTTCTTCCTTTTCCATCTCCATTTGGTCCTCTTCAAATTCAGTTAAAATCTTTTCTTTTTCCGTCTCCATTTCTCTTCTTTCGAAAAATTCCTTATAAAACATTTCTGCTTTCGCAATTGAATCAATTCTGTATCTCTGTTCTTGCCATATAAACATTAATCCTTCTGGAATCAGCCATCTATAGTTCACCTCTTTTTTCAATAGCATTTTAGTCAAAAATCGATACTCTCTTCTAATCTCTCTCATTTTTCTAGGTACTTGTTTTAAGACCAGAATCTCTTTGCCTTTATATTTCAACCCCTTCTCTCTTACCACTTGTAATATTTGATTTTTAATAGTTTTTTTAGTGAATCTAACGTGGACCTCTCTTGGTAATTGGTTCCTCATCGCATATCTTGTGAAGACTCGATATATCTCATCTACTCCATCCATCATCTTTTTCTCTGTTATTTCTAAGACTCCAGCCAAAATTTCAATCATTACTGCCGCCAAGTTTTGTCCTTTTTCTTCCTCAATATTTTGGAATCTAAGATAAAATTCTGACCTGTCCATCTCCCACTTCAACATCCCACTTTTTTCTTGTTTGACCATTGTTAATCTATTATCAATATTCCCAATTGTATCATCTCTTTGCTTGTCTTTCTCTTCTATTTTTTGGATTCTCTCATCATGTTTCACCATCATTTGTTGAAAATTTTCAATTTTCTCATCTATCTTTCCAATTCTTTGGTCAATACTCTCCATTCTTTGTTCCATACTCATTTTAAGATCTTGTATTCCTTGCATAACCATCGTTAAATCCACTTGCGCTTTGTCTTGCTTCACCATTGTTGAGAGTCGTCCTCCAGATGACAGGGAAACAGGAGCAGAAGTTGAGATGCCCGAAGGTAAAATTTTCTTACTCATTTTGATAACTCAGGGTCTTCCGGGTCTTTTAATCCAATTAGTGAGGTAGCCAATTATAATCCAATTTTAAAAAAAGGAAAACACCACAAAAAACAAAAACAAAACCAGTAATAAGTAAAAAGCCCAAAATTAAAAAGAAAAAGATTCTTCAGGTTCTTCAATACCTTAATCCAATTGTAGAATACGCAAATATAATTCAAAAGTAAAAATTAAAAGATGAAGAGAAAAAAAGAAGCAAAATAAAGCCCAATAATATCAAAAAATAATAAGCAAAGAAAAAGAAAAAAAAAGAAAAAGAGAATTCTTCAAATTCTTCCCACCTTAATCCAATTGAAAAACCTCAGAAAATGAAAAAAAGCCATAAAAATAAGTCAAAAATAGAAATCAAAAAGGCAGACATCCCTATAAAAAGAGAAAAAAAGCAAAAAAAGGGTATTCTGAGGCTTCCCCTTTTAAAAAAAATAAATAAAAATGAAATATAATAAAAGATAAAAAATAAATATATCAATATTACAAAATAGTGTGGGGTTGGAGGGGAGGGATGAAACAATTAATAAGGAGTTAAAAAACAAACAAACACACACACTGCCTTTTATTTATCCAAGGCTCTTATTTGACTTCTCCACAAGTTTCAAAGCCAAACTTCAAATATTCATTTAATAATAGAAGTTCCAAAGAGCACCTGTAATAACATCCTCCAGTACTCTTCCCTCTATCTTATCATTTCCAGTAGCCTTGAGAAAAGTTTTTCAAACAAAAGTTTTTCAACTTCAAACAGAATATTTCCAAGCCTCTAGTTGGCAGTGTTACAAAGTTTCTTCAATCCACTCCCCCTTCTTCCCCCCAGAAAAAAGCCTAAAAAGAGAAAAAAAAATATGTGTGTATATTTATGTATATTAAAAAAAGATATTAAAGGGGGCCTCTATTTTAAAAAATACAAATAGTCAGAAAAGCAAAGAGAAAACAAGTAAATATAAAAATATAAAAGAAAAAAGCCAGTCTGGTTAACTATATCGCAATAGAAATTCAGTAAAGAAAAAAAAAGTAAAAATAAAAAGCCAAGCCTCACTTTGATGTTACTAAAAAAAAATCGCTGCGAAATCAAATTCTGTCAATAATTTTACAGATTTCTTTTAATATTAGAGTGTTCTTGAGTCCCAAGCAAAAAAAAAAGATCCTCAGTAGCCGATACACTTCTTTCTATCCCGTTCTTCCGGAGCTGTCCCAGCTTCAGCAGCCTGATGGCTGCCTCTCCGCCGTTGGCAAAGCAAGAAAGCGAGAATAAAATTAAAACTTTTACAGGATGCTAGAATTAGAGGAGGATTTGGCCTTCCTAATTGGGAGTTGTATTATCAAGCTGCAAACCTAATGTGGGTTAAAGAATGGATAACGTTAAGAAAGACTAGATTGTTGACATTAGAAGGTCATGATTTATTATTGGGTTGGCATGCTTTTTTATGGTATAAGGGAACTAAATCACAGGGTTATTTCAGAAGGCATTATATACGGGAATCGTTATGGTTGAATTGGGAGAAAACTAAGAAACAATGTTATTTGAAAATTCCAGTTTGGTTATCAACTATTGAAGCTTTTTCGTATCCTATAACTTATAAGAAGGAACAAACAGTTAGATATGGGGAAATATTGGATGAAAAGGGTGAACTTAAAACGATGCAAAATTTAGAAGAACAAGCTATAAAGATGAATTGGTTTTCATATGCGCAAATACATTCAAGGTATCTTAAAGATTCTAAAATGGAAGGATTCTATGATAAATTGACTGACTTAGATAGGATATTGACAGGTACTGATGAAAAAGTGATCAAAAAATTATATAATTATTTGTTGGAAATTAAATTGGAGGAAGAACAAGTTAAAGAAACAATGATTGCTTGGGGGAAGAATTTTGGATATGGGATTGATTTAGAGAAATGGTAAAAATTGTGGTCACAAAATTATAAAATGACAATGTCAACAGCATATAAAGAAAATTTGTATAAGATGTTTTACAGGTGGCACTTTCCCCCGACAAGAATAGCAAGAATGTTCAAGAATAAATCTGAAAAGTGCTGGAAATGTCATCAGATACCTGGCTCATATTACCATATGTGGTGGATTTGTGAGGAGGCCAGGAAATATTGGACTAGAATTCGCATATGGCTGGAAAAAATGATAAAGAAACACATAGATTTGAAACCAGAGATTTTTTTATTGGGAATCGTACCTGATATATAAAATAAAAATTTAAAATATCTGATTGTAAATGTATTAACAGCAGCTAGGATTGTATTTGCTAAACATTGGAAGAGTGAGAAAATACCAATAGAGGAAGAAATTATTAAGAAAATATTGGAATGTGCTGAAATGAGTAAATTGACATTTGAAATTAGAGAACAAGAAGATAAACAATTTTATGAAGTTTGGGATCTTTTTTATCAATGGTTAGATAATACAATATGATAATAGAATATTTAGAAATCTAGGAAATAATGAATATATAATTTTTCTTGGTTTTGATAATTTTTAAGAATATTTTATTATGATAGATTTGATATGATTTCATGATTTGTCATAAAATAATTTAACTTAATTATAGTTATCTCGCTTAAGTATGAATTAGTAAAATTATAGTCAAATGATTGTTCAATAATGATATTGGGATATTTTATTGATGATTGATAATGTGAGTTATTATGTAATATAATTATTCTGATGACTATGAAATGGATGCACAAAAGGGAGTGGTAAACCAACCGATACACTGTAAATTTATGAAGAATGTTGTAATTTTTTTTTATTTTTATTTTTTATTTTTTTTCTATGTCATGTTTTATGTCTTATATGTTTTTTGTTTGTTGTTAAAATCAATAAAACTTTTACCAAAAAAAAAAAGAAAGAAAGAAAACTTGTATAAGATGTTTTATAGGTGGCACTTTCCCCCAACAAGAATTGCAAGAATGTTTAAGAACAAATCTGAAAAATGCTAGAAATGTTATCAGATTCCTGGTTCATATTACCATATGTGGTGGATTTGTGAGGAGGCCAGGAAATACTGGACTAGAATTCGCATATGGTTGGAAAAAATGACAAAGAAACATATAGACTTGAAACCGGAGATTTTTTATTGGGAATCTTACCTGATATATATAATAAAAATTTAAAATATTTGATTGTAAATGTATTAACAGCGGCTAGGATTGTATTTGCTAAAAATTGGAAAAGTGAGAGAATACCATTAGAGGAAGGAATCATTAAGAAAATATTGGAATGTGCTGAAATGAGCAGATTGACATTTGAAATTAGAGAACAAGAAGATAAACAATTTTATGAAGTTTGGGATCTTTTTTATCAATGGTTAGATAATACATTAGATAATAGAATATTTAGAAACCTAGGATATAACGAATATGCATTTTTTTTTCTTTTTGGTTTTGATAATATTTTAAGAATATTTTATTAAGATAGACTTGGTAGGATTTATGATCTGTTATAAAATAAATTAATTAAACTATAGTTATCTTGCTTAAGTATGAATTAGTTAAATTACAGTCAAATGATTGTTCAATAGTGATATTGGGATATATGGTTGTTGATTGATGATATGAGTTATTATGCAACATAATTATTATGATGACTATGAAATAGATGCACAAAAAGGAGTGGTAAACCAACTGATACACTGCTTGTAAATTTATGAAGAATGATGATGTTTTTATGTTATGTCCGATGTTTTATGTGTTTGTGTTTGTTGTAAAAAATTAATAAAACTTGTATTTAAAAAAAAAAACCTTAGGAAAAAAATTGTGTGCTCCAGTAACATAGCCACTTACCAAGGTCTCTGTATCCTGTTTTTCCTTTTTCCTTTCAATAAATCAGGTTAAAGAAGACTCTGGGGATCTTGGAAAGGTGTGTGTGGTTGGCTGTAAATAGCTATCTTATTCTTGATACTCCTGGACCCTTTGTAATGTATAATTCACTACATGAGAAAGGCATGCAAGGATCTCATCTAATCCATTGTCTTCTTGCAATGGTTGTTCAGATGCTTCGAGAAGCTCCTAAGCAGATAAGGGATGTGTGTCACCTCATATTTCCATTTCTCAGGAACAGATTGGACTTGTTTTTAATATGTACATGTGGAGTTTATGTGTATCCGAGTGTATGTGTGTGTGTGTGCTTGCTTGCAATATTGCTTTCTAGAGGCTATATTTTTTTAGCCTCAACATGAAGCCCAGAGCAGAATGTCATGGTAGAACCACCTGCTCAGGTAGCCACTTGACATCAGTTGAATTGGCTTCATGCACATGCAGAATATTACAGTCCTCCAGCCTTTGTAAGGAGGATACTCCAGGTTTAGCAGAGGTGCTTCCATTGAATACTTTGCTCCTAAATTTGTTAAAGTGAAGCCAATATGGTGGATGTGCCCCGAGGCCAGGACATACTAGATTCAAATTAAAAATTGGTTAAAAGAGATCACTGGCTATCAAGTTGAGCTCAGACCAGAATCCTTCCTATTAGGAAACATTAAAGAAAGACTACTGAAAGAAGTAAAATACCTAGGGTTACATATTATAACAGCCTCCAGAATAGCCTTTGCGCAGGTATGGAAAACACCAAATACCCCCAGTGAAGAACTAATAATACACAAAGTAACAGAAAGTGCTGAGATGAATATGCTAACAATGAAATTGAAAGAAAAAGACGACTCTGAATTCTTTACAATTTGGAACAATTGGTATAAATGGCTAACAAACAGAACCAAGAAGTGAGACAAAAATGTTAATTGAAACAAACCTTAAGAAAGTAAAATAAAATTTTGTAAACTATATAAAGATATAAGAATAGTAATTATAGCTAAAGATATTATTTAATAGTAGATAAACGCAATATAATGTATTATGATATTTAAACCAAAATTTTGTATAGATGCCAAGAATGTTGTTGATCCCATGATGTTTTACGATGTAAAAAGAAAAAAGAAAATTAATGAATATTAAAATAAATAAATAAAGTGAAGCCTTTCTACAAAGATATGTTTGTCATAATATGTAGCAGTATTTTTCATGTACTCATGAAATTATTCATTCAATAATGTCCCTTTTCCCAACAAAAATTATAAATCAGGTGGAATGAACACAACACTCATGTTTGAAATGAAAACTGGCAGGTTATTGCAACATTCCTAGAAGATCCCAAACGACTGTGCACAATATCATTCTAGTATTCAAGAAATGAGGAAGTGGATTCCATTCAGTATGGCAAGCAGCCTCAAACTATACCATTCCTTTACCCTTCATCACTGTCCAGGCGAAAGCAGAGATGACAACTAAAGATGATGATGTTGATTACGATAGTCAGAAAATTGGATACTTTCATTTTTCCCAGCCAAAAAAAAGGCCAGAAACCTTCACTTCTACAAAATCTGCAGAGCAACTGGATGCTCTAATTCAGCCGATGCTGCACAAAATCCCTTTAAGCTTGTATAATTAAAATTAATATACCATATTGTGAGGTGTTTTTTTTTTTTTTACTTCTATTTAGGGAAGAGGAGATTCTGCAGCAAAAGGAGGAGAATGACCCACCTAGTAGTTGAGAAGGTAAACAAAACAAGAGGGAAAAGAGACACTATGGAATGAAATTTTATTTATCTATTACTAAGTTTGGAGGCCAGCCAGTGCCTTTCTAAAAGTATCTATTACTTCCCAGTTTTCTAAGCTATTTGAAATATAGTAAAGCTTCAGGCAAATCATACTTTCTTTTGGTAATAAAAGAAACTTGTAGCTTATGTTGTAAATGTGTAATATGTCAACCCATTTGTGAGGTCAGTAAACTTAGGGCTGAAATCATCACCCGGGACAAATCAATTTTTGCTGAACCTGACACACTACAAGGAGGTAGTAAATATGCTCC
This sequence comes from Hydrophis major, assembly GCA_033807585.1. NCBI lineage: Eukaryota > Metazoa > Chordata > Lepidosauria > Squamata > Elapidae > Hydrophis > Hydrophis major. The sequence goes on along the minus strand of CM066328.1, from coordinate 245,427,830 downwards.
CTCTAGTGTCTGCAATGGGTCAGCAAACTTCCCTTGAGGCAAAAAAGAAAAAAGAAAAGTACTACTTCAACTACTGTTTTAAAATTTAAGAAGGAGGTGAAAATTTGTATTTTTAAACATGTGGGCTATGAATTAACAATGCACAGTGAACAATGCACAATGAATTAACAATTAACAATGCATTGCTATTTCCTTTCGCACTGTATGCAGCTTGTTAAAATAGAGTTAGAGGCTTACCTACAGCTTAGTGTTCACAGACCGCAAGTTTGGATTTATAAAAACTGGAGATTAAAACAAAGATTTGTCGGGTTTGAATATTTTTAACAAAATTGCGACTATTCTAGGTCTGGACACATACTAAGCCACAAGTAAACCTCTAACATTAATGCATCAGGAGACACAGTGTCAGTCGCAGAGGTGGGATTATACCAGTTCAGACCGGTTCTATAGACCTGGTTGTTGTGATTCTGCACAGTTCGGAGAACCAGCAAATCCTGCCCCTGGCTGGCCCTGCCCCTCTCCGCCCGCTCCTCCCCTCCTTGCCCAGTCAGTCCTTAAGGTATTTCTTCCCATCCTCCTGTCAATCAGCTGTTCCTGTGATCAGCTGTGCCAGGATCCCCCTCGCTGTCTTACTGCTTTGCCCAGGAGGCTTCCCTGAGGCCCAGGAAGGCAAAAAAAATGGAGGCAAAAAATGCCCCCCACCTCCTGCACTTTTTTTTCCTTCCTAAGCCCCAGGGAAGCCTTCTGGGAGCAAAACCATCCTCCCAGGAGGCTTTCCTGAGGCCCAGAAGGCTCCAAAAAGGGGGAGGGGTGCTGCAAAAAAAAAGAAGAGGCCACACCCACCCAGTCACATGGCCATGCCCACCTAGCTATGCCCACAGAACAAGTTGTTAAAAAAAATTGAATCTCATCCCAGTCGGGTGTCTTCTCTAACCTTTGCATGTGACCTAGCTTATGTGAATACAGCCATTGTTGTAAAACATAGGACCAGAAATTAGGAAATTTCAAGGAGGAGCATTAAAATATAATAAGCAGGATTAATTAACACAGGCAGCATTAGTGGCTTTCACTATATACATGTACACATACATGTTGTGGCTCGGAGGTTTGAGCCTGCTTTGTTAGAGGACGAAGACTTGGACAATGAGGAAGAGGAGGATTTGGCTCTGAGGTTTGAGCCTGCTTTGTTAAAGGATAAAGACTCGGACAATGAGGAAGAGGAGGATTTGGAGTTGCCTTCCTCCCCAGGACACACCCACCCAGTCAATCAGCTGTTCGGCAAGACCTTCCTCCCTGATTGTGCCTCAGGTGTCGGCAGATAACCAGGAGGGTGTATCAGAGTCTCTGACTGAGAATTCAGCAGAGGAATGCTGGCTTGATGCGAGGCAACGGTGCAGGAAAAAGTGCGAGCTGCAACGCAGAAAGAAGGGACGAATCAGAAACTGAGATGAGGGACTGACACGCCCCACAGGGAATAAAAGTGGGTGTGTCCGCTCTGGGAACTTGTTCAGGACAACGTGTTACTTATTGAGAGAAGCTTTGGAATATCCTGTGTGTGGTGACAGCTTGTGTCCTGCTTTCCTGTCGGACTTGGCAGACAATGTGTGTGAGACTGCCAAGAACTTTATCGGCTCAAGGAATTTAACCCTGTAATTACTGGACTTACTTGCTTGTTTGAATTCATTTGGAAATTTGGACTTCTCACCTCATTGGTACAGGTGAGACATAACACATACATGTACATGTTTATTCAAAATTGAATCCCGCTGATGCTAATGGAGGTTACACCCAGATGGATAAAGATAGCATTGAAAGGTTTTAAAATCCTTGGTTTTTTGTGACTGGCCAATTTGGTGTAGTGGTTAAGGCATCAGGCTAGAAAGCAGGAGACCAGGTTTCTAGAACCAGGAATTCTAGTGCCACGCGAGGCATAAAGTCAGCTTGGTGGCCTTGGGCCGGTCACTTTCTCTCAGCCCTAGGAAGGAGGCAATGGCAAAACCACGTCTGAAAAACCTTGCTGAGAAAACTGCAGGGAGTTGTGCAACTCTCCGAGAACTGGACATGAAAGAGGGGGGAAAGTGAGCGGAAGTACATAATCGTTATAAATTGGATTACTGTAGTAGAATAAATGTACTGCTTGCAAGTAGAGAAGAATGTTTTCACTGGCCATGTCTGATGCCTTATTCATGTCAGACACTTAAAATCCTAAATCAAGATGCTCCTCCCTTGCTTAAAAAGACATTTAGAATCAATGGAACATGTATGTCTTGTTTCGGGGCGTAAAGATGTGAGCAAAAGTGTTTTACTACAAAGGATTGACAAAAATCTATTCTTCTTCACATAATGGGTTGGGGGATAATATGTTTTCACTGTAACCTTAATTATTTGCTACGAGTTATTGTTCTCACTTATACAGAGTTGGGTTTGTTTTTTTTATAATCTAAAAACTGAAATTTCTAACTTGATGAGTGGCTTTTCTTCTTGGTTTTAGTTCACTATTTATATGGGATGGATTTGTTTAGCTTTACTCTCTTTCTTAAGGCTAGACTAGGGATGTCCAACTCAATTTCATTGAGAGCCATATCAGGGTTTTGTTTGACCTCAATGGGAAGGGGCAGCTCAACATCACTCATGTCGGAGGTACCTGCGGTGTCTCAAAAGCTCTGCCAGCAAAAATGGAGCTTGGGAGTGATGCACCCAGCCTCCCTGAGCTCCATTTTTGCTGGAAGAGGGTTGCAAGAGGCCATCACAGCCAAAAATGGAGCTTGGGAGCTCTGTTTTCACTGGCAGAGGCACCACGGGCCAGACCTTCACTGTTTCCAGGGTGGCCCCGCAGGCCAGATCTAAGCACCCTGCAGGCCAAATCTGGCTCATGGGCCTTGAGTTTGACACCCCTGGGCTAGACCTTCTATGATGAAATCCTATCAACAAGAATATCACTGGATCATTCTGTTTGGTTAAGTGGTTAAGGTAGTGGCCAATCATCAGGAGACAGCAAGTTCTAGTTCAGCCTTAGGAATGAAAGCTAGTTAGTGACTTTGAGCCAATCACCAGGAGATGTTGAGTTCTACTCCCGCCTTAGACATCAAAGCTGTCTTTGGCCAGGTCCCTCTCTCAGTCTATCCCACCTCACAGGGTTGTTGTTGGGGGGAATTGGAGGAGGAAGGCATATTTGGTATGCCTGTCACCTTTAGTTATTTATAAAAATAATAAAGGGAGAGATATATGTATGTGTGTATACATGTGCATAGATAGATAGATTAGATAGATAGATAGATAGATAGATAGATAGATAGATAGATAGATAGATAGATAGATAGATAGATAGATAGATAGATAGATATGAAAACTGTTACTCTAAACTCAGACTTTTCCAAACTGGTGTACTCCAAACATGATAGCTATTTTCTAAAGCTATTCATCAAGCTATTTTCTAAAGCGCCTGTAGGCCAGACAAGGAATAATGGATGGAAACTGAATAAGGAGAGATTTAACCTGGAAACAAGGAGAAACTTTCTGACAGTGAGAACAATCAACCAATGGAACAGAAGTTGCCTTTGGAAGTTGTGGGAGCGTCATCACTTGAGATTTTCAAGAAGGGATTGGACTGCCATTTGTCAGAAATGGTGTAGGGACTTCTGCTTGGGCAGGGGTTGGATTAGATGACCTACAAGGTCTCTTCCAACTCTGATTATCTGTTAAGAATCTGTTAAGCATTTGGAGAAGATATGGCTGATACTACGTTTGAAGATTACCCAGGGCTTTCCTGTTGCAACAAAAATAAAATTCTGGGAAATTAGAATTTCATTTTGCCCATTTCAAAACTTTTGAAAAAAATCAAGTGATAATGGGTAAACTAACTTCCTATATTTGGCATCAAAAAATGATGAATATGGATTTGATCTCCTGGCAGATGTTATGAAATAGCTTTCATAAGTGCCAGCATTCAGAAGCAGTAGTAGAATTAGAGCTTTGAGGAGAAACTGGGAAAGGAAAGGAAAGGTAGAGGGAAGAGAGAAGAGGGAAGGGGAGAGGAGGAGGAGGAGGAAGACCAGGGTGGGGCAGGGTGAGGTAGGGAAGAGAAGGGAAGATATTGCCCCAGGAGAGAAAAAGCAGGATCTTTTCTTCTTTCATACTTTCTACAGTGATAGACAGGATGGTAAGAATCTTTAATTTCTCCCCATCCTCAGTTTGACTTGTTGGGAAGATTGCATGAGTAGACCTGTTGTATATTGCTAAAAAATGCAGGTGCTGAATGATACAGTGAAAAGGATGTTTGGGACTGGAGGGGGCATAACTTATCTTACTTATCTTCCCTGCCTTCTTGTTCTATAACCTTTTCATTTGAAAGTTAACAATGGATCAGACTCACGGCCTAGGCTGACCTACTTTAGGCGGGAGGGTCATACAGTACCTGAATGTTCATCCACATACCAAAAAGAGACCTAGCATGATCCCGTCACTCACTTCTTATGTCTTTGAGCATTCACAGAGGTGATGTGTCTATACCTATGCATGCAGACAAACACATTCAGGCATGCCACACTCTGAAATCGACCTTTTATTTCTGGGATGTGCTGGATCAACTATTTACAAAGTGCGCATTACTATTACTGTTAATCTTATCACTCCTTATCACTCATCCCCTCCCACGTATGACTGTAACTTTGTCACTTGTATCCTTGTGATTTATATTGACAGTTTCCTAGTATGATTTGATTGCTTATTGTACCCTATGACTATTATCAAGCATTGTATCTTATGATTCTTGACGAATGTATCTTTTATTTTATGTATACTGAGAGCATTTACACCAAGACAAATTCCTTGTGTGTCCAATTGCATTTGGCCAATGAAGTATTCTATTCTATTCTATTCTATTGTGAGGGGAGAAAATGAATAAATCCATTGTGTATTGTATAGCTGTGACTCAAATCTCAAAACTATCAGTTGATATATTTCTACTGCAAAGGGAGAATTTGAAATGTTGAACAATCACACGTTGTGTTCTGGGAAAACCTGGGAGAATGTGTACATGTTAAGGAGGCATTTAACTTCCCAATGTCCCATATTAGGTAATGAATTGTATACTGAAATTCAATAGGTAGATTGTAAACCAAGCCATCCTCGGATGGGGCGGTAGGTTAGGGTATAAAATAGAATGCAAAATTTTGCTCAGGGTTCCTCCCACTTGCCAGGGCAGGAACCCGTTTCTGCAGAAATGCTACAATAAAGCTGTTTTCCTTGGATTAATATCGAATCTTTGGTGGTTTTTCAAGCCCCCACCCCACAATTTGGCAAGCCAGCCAGGAGCCTCAACAGTGGTCTTCCGGAAGCCGGGGACTAGGTGAGTAGTGGCCACGACCTCCCATTGAGAGGTGCCTCCTCCCCGAATTCTGGTCTGCTCCAGAGGCGACTGGAAATCCAGACGATCCTTGGAAACAGCGTTTTGCCGGCTGATAGTCTGGGACTATCGAAAAGAGAATAGAGGAAAGCCCGAGTTGGGGACACCCACACATCCACTACCTTGGAGGTCTGGAGTGATCAGGTAAAATTTTGTTCCTTTCATTTGCAGTCAGAAAAAGAAAAGGGGGGGAAGAGGTCCTTAAACTCCCTGGGGAGTTTTTCAAGCCCCCACCCCACACTATTCTATTCTATTCTATTCTATTCTATTCTATTCTATTCTATTCTATTCTATTCTATTCTATTCCATTCTATTCTCTTCCATTCTCTTCCATTCTATTCCATTCCATTCCATTCTATTCTATCAGGAAATCTTTCTTGAGCCAGTGATTTGTGATATAGTTTCAGGCATGGGTGCAATGAATGGAGACAGTCTTAGTTGGTGAACTTTCAGCTCTTTATTACATAGTGACTTAAGACTTTAATAACAACAACTCTGCCTTATATAGGCAACCTTAATGCAAAATAACTAATAGGGAGCTGTAAAACGCTAGCTCCAAAACCAATAAGAGTCCTTCGTTAAGGGCCAATCGGATTCTCTGAACCCAACCAATCCAATCGAGCCGCTTAACAACCAATCAAAAGTGCAGGGCCAGAACACAGCACTTTACTCCAAGCTCGCTTTTATTTTAACTATTTACATACATAACACCCCTTCCCCCTGGCTCCTCAATTATGGTGTGACTATATAGTCCTTCAAATAGGACGGTTGTCTTTTGGGTCTATCAGATTTTCTTTGGACTGGCTGCGTGCAGTCCTGTTGAGGTAGAATGTTGTTTGGTAGTGGCTCAGCTTCTTGTTCTGGTGTGATTTCCCTTGGAGCGTATGATTCTTCCTTCTGCTCCATTTCCTGAGTTTCACTTGATTCATCACTTTCTTGGAACAGGTTCCCTGGAATGTCGTCTTCTTCCATTCCTTCTCCCCCCTCAGTTTGGTCATGGGGGAGTTGTTGGCTGGTCAATATGAGTCGTGACCGTAATTGGTCAATATGTCATTTCCACAGTCTTTCATCAATACATCTTACAATATAGGATTTGGGCCCAGTCTCGCGTATTATCGTTGCTTCAATCCAAACTGGGTTGCCCGAAAAATTTCTTGCATAAACGGGGTCGCCTACCTTGAAGGTACGGTAGCGTCCGCTGGATCCTGCAGGCTTTTCTGGCTCGTAAGCAGGGTGCAGTCGGTCGAGGCGGGAACGGAGTTTTCGCCCCATGAGAAGTTCTGCGGGAGTTCTGCCAGTTACGCTGTGCGGAGTGATGTGTTGTAGAAGTAGAATGCGGTTTATTTTTTCGTCAATATTATCATAGTCCACTTTTTGCAAAGTCTTTTTTACAAATTGGACCATGCGTTCCGTTCGGCCGTTGGTAGCAGGATGCACCAGCGAGGTGAGCGCATGGCGGATGCCATTATCAGCAAGGTACTGTTCAAACATGAGCGCTGTAAACTGTGGTCCGTTGTTGGACACCAGGACGTCCGGTAATCCATGAGTTGCAAAGAGACTATTAAAGACTTTAATGACTGCTTCGGAGGTTGTATTGGTCATTCGATGAATTTCTAATCAATTAGAGTATGCATCGACAGTCAACAGCAATGTATGTCCTTTAATCGGCCCTGCGAAATCCAGGTGGATTCTGGACCAGGGTCCACGTGGCGTCTCCCACTCGGTCGGTGCAGCTTTTGGTGCTGGTTGTTGGCACTTAGTGCAGGCTTTGACCCATTGCTCGATGTGTCGGTCCATGCCTGGCCACCAAGCGTAACTCCGTGCGAGTGCCTTCATCCGCACGATCCCGGGATGTCATTCATGCAAGATTTGTAACAGCGTCTTTTGGAGTCGTTCTGGAACGACGACTCTATCGCCCCAGATGACACAGCCTTTTTGCGAAAAAAGTTCAGTCTGCTTTGTTTTAAATGGCGCGAAGTCATCTGGGACCTGGTCCAATGGCCATCCACGTTCTACCCAGCCTAGGACTCGAGCTAGGGTGTGGTCTCATCTGGTCTCTCTCGCGATATCTCGAGCGGTCATAGGGGGTGAGTTGAGCGTTTCGATTTGTAACGCCGATACCGTTGGTGCCGGATCGTCGAGAGTCTCTGGTAGCGGTGCTCTGCTGAGTGCGTCGGCGTGGGGAATGGCTTTCCCCGGGCGATGTAACAATCGATAATTATAAGCAGCTAGGAACTCTGACCATCGAGTCATTCTTGGGGACAATATATAGGGGGTTGGTTTGTCCCCAGCGATTATCCCCAGTAAAGGTTTGTGGTCAGTTACAATGGTAAATGTCCTTCCATATACATACTCATGGAATTTTTTTACGGCTAACACAATTGCAAGAGCTTCCTTATCTATTTGTCCATAGTTACGTTCTGCATGGGAAAGAGTCTTCAAAAAGTATGCAATGGGGGCCTCGTTTCCAGCACATGGCTCAAAATGGCGCCCACCCCAAACGGTGAGGCATCACAAGTTATAACCAATGGTAATGTTTCATTATATTGCATAAGTACAGAATCAGATGTAAGTAAATCTTTTACATTTCGAAACGCTTTTTCCTCCCGGTAACCCCAAACCCACAATGCTTTCTTATCTAATAACTGGTGTAACGGTTCAGCCACAGTCGCCTTATGCGGTAAAAACACATTATAGAAATTGATAAGGCCTAAAAATGCCTGGAGATCTGTTTTGTTATGGGGTCTGGGAGCATTTTTTATCACCCTTAATTTACTCTCAGTAGGGTGAATACCCTGACTATCAATGCGATAACCTAGAAATTCAACACTGTCGGTATACAGATGACATTTATCCCTTTTTACTTTCAGTCCCGCATCTTGGAATTTTTTAAGAACACATTTTAAACGATTCTGCAGAATTTTTTTACTAGGAGCTGCAATTAACACGTCATCAAAATACGGAACCACGCCCTTGATTCCCTGCAATAATCGTTCCATTAAACTTTGGAATATTCCCGGGGCTACACTTACCCTGAATTGCAATCGGGTACATTTAAAAGCACCTCTGTGCGTTACTATCGTTTGAGCTTGGGCTGTTTTATCGTCTACAGGCAATTGTTGATAGGCTTGAGCTAAATCTAATTTAGCAAAAACCTTTCCGCCTCCCAGAGAATGAAGGAGGTGCTGCACCACCGGCACTGGATCCGCGTTCTGCTGGAGGGTGTGGTTTAGAGTGGCCCGGTAGTCCCCAGAGATTCGGATTGACCCATCTGGTTTAATGGGGGTTACAATAGGAGTTTCCCATGGGGAATGATCAATGGGTTGCAGTACCCCTTGTTTAATTAGTTTGTCAAGTTGTTCATCTATCTTGGCCTTAAGGGCGAACGGAACTCGATGGGGCTTTAAACGGATCGGGGCGACCTTAGGGTCGAGGCTAAACGAAATTGGGGTCCCCTTATACTCGCCCAGATGATCTTCGAAGACATCGCTGAATTCAGAAATAAGGTCCTCCTCCCACTCGCAATCACCGACTCGGTTCACGCCGGCTACTTCGATGCCGAGTGGCGCAAACCATTGGAGGCCCAACAAACTAGGCCTGTCCCCATCGATGATCGTTAGAGGTAAGTATGCCGTATGCTTTTTAAACGAGACGCGGACTCGACAAGACCCAACCACAGGGATCCGATTCCCTTGGTAATCTTTAAGGATGAGACATTGGATTCGAAGGTCTTGGCTTCGGATGGTAGGAATGAGTTGCTTTAATGTCTTCCACGACACCATCAAGAGGTACGATCCCGAATCGACTTCCATGTGGCAAGGTTGGTTCTCTATGGCTACTGTAACTCGAATCTTCTTAGCGTCCATGGCTGAGGCATGACCTATAGTGATAGTATGGTGAGCCTCTTCTTTCTGCAACGCTCGATATCTGTAGGAGTGGTTTGCTGGATCTTGCCTTACAGGACGGTTTCCTGCCAATTGGCGAAAGTTGGTTCCCTTTGAGGCCTGACTTAGTCCCGGTAAACTGCGACAGACTCGACTGATGTGGCCTCGTTTCCCGCACTCATGGCAGAGTGCGTCACGGAATTTGCAGTCTGCCCTGGGGTGGTTTGCCCCGCAACCAACGCAAGGGCATGAGGTTTTAGGGCGAGGGTCCCGGTCGGACCGCAGTCGATGGACTCCTTCTTCGTCGCTGTCTGACGACGAAGAGAGGTCCTCGTAGTGCGTTGTCGCTAGCTGCCCTTCTGAGCTGGGTAAAATGTCGCCTGTCGGTGGGGTCGTTGGGTTTCGGCTTCGCCGTAGTTGCGCCGCGGACTTTTTGGTCGCCTCAGCAGCAGTGGCTTCGGCGATGGCGTCAGCAAGGCCGATGTCGCCTTTCGCCATTAGCTTGCTTTGCACGCCTAGCGCATCTAATCCCAGAATTAAGCGGTCTCTCAATGCTTCATCTAAGTCTGCGAACCCGCAGAGGCCTCCTAAGTGTCGGAGGTCTGCCACGAAGTCAGCCACACTCTCTCCTTTTCGCTGGCTTCTTTGATAGAACTCGTGGCGTCTCACGAGTGTAGGTACGGTTGGCGCGTAATGGTCTCTCAGGAGAGGTTCGAGGTCGTCCCAGCTCATTGCTTTCACTTCTCGAGGTTTCGCGAGTGCTTTCGCCATTTTAAAGACAGCCGGGCCGCAGTACGTCAGGAACAGCGCCCGCTTCTTTGCTGGTGTGGCGTCCTTCAAATTATTTGTTTCGAGAAACATTTGGAAGTGATCCATGTAGGATTCCCAATCCTCTTGGTTCGGATCGAACGGAGCGGGTGGTATGATGCCGCTGGACATGGTTTCCGTTGGTGGTGTCGTCTTAACACGTGCTCTGTTTTTCTTCCAAGTTCCTTAAGATCAGATGTCTCCAAATCCCATCCTTGTCGCCAGTAATATAGTTTCAGGCATGGGTGAAATGAATGGAGACAGTCTTAGTTGGTGAACTTTCAGCTCTTTATGACATAGTGACTTAAGACTTTAATAACAACAACTCTGCCTTATATAGGCAACCTTAATGCGAAATAACCAATAGGGAGCTGTAAAACGCTAGCTCCAAAACCAATAAGAGTCCTTCGTTAAGGGCCAATCGGATTCTCTGAACCCAACCAATCCGATCGAGCCGCTTAACAACCAATCAGAAGTGCAGGGCCAGAACCCAGCACTTTACCCCAAGCTCACTTTTATTTTAACTATTTACATACATAACAATTTGGAATCCCCCACAGCATGAATAATCAAGTTTAAGGAACAAGGATGTCACTTAGTCAAGTCTGTCCAAACTGTTAAAAGGATAATTCATGAATGTGGACGTAGTTCCTCTGAGGCACCAAATCAGCGTAGTTCCTCTGAGGCACCATTTCAGCGGAGAAAATTAATCTAAAATGCGGGGTGGGAGAAAAAGCCTTGTACCAGAGGCAAACAGTCCTGATCATATTATCAGACATGAAATACTCTCTCCATTTAAAATACTGACATATCTTGCAGCCCATGATGGAATCAGGTTGAAAATAGGAAAAGCAATATCCTGTTAGACAGGCAAAATGAGAAACTGACTTATTGGGACCACAAGTCATCTGTTAAAAGTGCTGCTATAGCGGGTTGGGAGGGGCAACGGAAAAATTTGTTTCCTTTTCAGCTGAGGAAAAAGAAGCCTACCACTCGTAGACCAATAATTAAAACTGCCACCCTCAGTCTCTCAAATGGCTTTCATGAAGTCAGTTCCTAATGCAGGATAACAAAATGGCTGAGTTGCTGCATCGCATTCAGCCACGATTCATTTGCTTTGGCTAAACCCGTTCCTGTTTAGCATCAGATGTGATCCCCGTTGTTCTTTTTCTGCCATTCTGTGTGGATGTCCCTGATAGCTTTTAAAGACAGAATGAGAGGGATTAATTATTATGTTATGGAAGGCATAGTGAAAACTTATTATGTACTAGTTATGATTCTTGTTTTTTAAAGTGTTTTTATTCAGGGGTGGGCTTCAAAAATAGCAACAACTGGTTCTCTGCCCAGTTGCTGGGTGGGCATGCCCATGGCCTAGCAAGCCTCCTGCACCACGGCAGTGGGGGGGGACTATTTTCGCCCTCCCCTGGCTCCGGAGGTTTTCCTTGAGCCTCCAGGAGGATGAAAATGGCCTCCTCCCAGCTCCAGAGGCCCTCAGGCCTTCCATAAGTCCCGGCAGGCCCATTTTTCACCCTCCCCAAGCCTCTGCATGGGCCCTGTACTTACCTGGCATCCAAAACGGGCCACATGGGGACTCCTGGGCGGGGTGGGAAGGGTGGGGCGGGGCCAGCCAGGAGTGGGATTTGTTGGTTCACCGAACTGCACAAAATCTTAGCTGGAGAATTGCCCGAACCCATGCAAACCCGCAGCAGCCCATCCCTGTTTTTATTTCATGAACCATTATTGTACCAAATACACAGCTGGTTGAATTAATATATTTTCAATGAAAGGTTTGCTCTTACTCTGCCATGTTTTATTATTAATTGCTTTTTTTAAGGAAATTCAGATTACCCCTAAAAATCACAGGCAGAAATATATTTAAATATGTATTTTGTGTTTCTTCTCCCATTGTTCCTTCATATATGCATTCTGCCTTTTTTTTTTCAATTAATAACAATATTGAAACATTTAAGAAGTGCAAAAATATGCAGATAACAAAGCTCTAACCTGCTGTTTAGATAAGATCCGATTATTCTTACTAAAAACGGCAAAGAACTCTTCAAGCATCACTAACTGAATGGTAATTGTGAATGCAAATTATTATGGTGTTTGCTTGGATTACATTAAATTATACTTTCTATACAGGCACTTTTAAAAATCACTGATATTTTGTTCAGTTTGTTGAACTGAACGAAAGTTTATTGACAATCTATGAACCAGTGAATGGCTTAATAGGATTAAAGAGTAATTTTGGCAATTCCCTCCTCCCCGCCACATACACACACTCAAACACACATACACAAACACAGACACACTTCCTGATACACTTAAGAACTACAGCCTTCAATTTCTTGAACAAACCAAGAAAAATGGAAAGCTTGGCATAAGCTAATAAGAATAACCCCAGAGTAAAGCTATTGATCTCATTGTGAATTTCACTGACTCTTCCAAAACTGGAATGTTGAACCACAATGACATAAGGCCAAGGATCCAGTCATGAGGAGATCCATGGAGCAACACACTGAATTCAATCTACTGCATTTTCTTCAATCTGCAACTGTCCAGATGTGTTGGATTACATGCTCCCAAGCAACATGGCTAGAAAATGAGAGGAGTCCACAATTCATTGGAGGAGAGCATCTTAAAACAGTACTTTCAGTATCCTGTTTGTTCTTTGTGGAGGTATGGAATGCAAAAATATCTAGCTCATCTTTCTATAATCTCAGGTCCTCAAAATTGCTAGATTCCCGCTCCTAGAGTCCCTAGCCAAAGGTCATACTGCCTAACGATTACAGATCTTCATGGCCAACTTACCTGGGAGGCCAAGACTGGAAAATGGTCTTAGTTATTGGTAGCTGGTACTCCTATAGACCAGAAGGGATTGTAGTCTCAGCCTCAATAACCATTAAGCTAAGAGCTGGAAGAGAAAAGTCAGGTCCCCACACAGTGGCTCCGCTACAAAGAAGATGCATGGTTGCAATCTGGAATATATTCGGATGTGATGATGAATCCGTGGGGCTGAATTAACTCTGCTCACCCAGCCGAGTTAGGCCCAGCAGGAAAAGCTAGAAAAATTCCCCTGTGTTGGTGTGTTCCAGGATTCACAAGCTGCCTACATGGCAAAAGTCCCACTATTTAGTTTCATTCCTGGGTCCTGGTGTGTTCCCCACCCTCTCGAGAGCTGCTTTCAGCTGTGACAATGTGGAAAGCGGCAGAGCTCCATCTGTGTGGAGTGGCAAGGGTTGGTTACCTAGATTTCTAGCAGGGAAGGTAGCAAGAACAGAAGCCCCTCTTCTGAATAGTAGGGGTTTTCTCCTGCTATTTCCTCCTTCTCCTCCTCTTTTTTTTTTTTTTTTTACCATGGTGCTGAGGATAGAAATCAGAGCGCCTTTGTTCTCAGTGTCCCTTCCGGCTGCTTAATTAGCTTTGGAAACTGGGGGTTGCTTCGTGGGGCTGCTTTGCCTAGACATTTGCGTGCAGCACTCAAGCGTGCGTAGAACAGGTCCTTGGGTGCCTCCCTCTTCCCTAGCCCCATCTGCTGCTGCTCTGTGCTCTCATCTGTTTCTTCTGCCTGAACGACTCGTGAGCCTTGCTCCCAATTTTTTGGGGTGGTGGTGATGGTGATGGGGTGACATGAAAAATGAGCTTATGCACAACGTGAAAAGTCCCTTGAAATCTTACTGTTCCTTTCTGATTTATGTATGTGTGTGTGTGGGGGGGTGTTTAACAACGCTGAGATGGTATGGCTCCAGCGCTTTTGTCATTATTCTCTTTCGCGGAATAATTCCAGCCTATCGGGAAGCACTTAGTGAACAGGATAGCTAATTATGTCCCTGTAACTAATCCCATTCAGGCACACAAGGAGGTCAGTAAATGAGGCTTACTGGAACACTCCCTCTGCATGTAGAATCAGGGAACGGGTCATAAAAGCAACTACATCTGTGCCAGGCTTTCATACACAGAGGTGGGCCTAACCACATGGATCAGAAACTTGAAGAGGTGGTATGCACTTTCAGGTAAGTGCTCAAATGCGTCCTGTTGGAGAGAGTGGGTGAATGCCATCCCCAGCCCTGACTTTAGAAACAGATGGCACTCATCTGCTCTGCCCTGTATTACTTCCAATGAAATGTGCAATCAGTTATGCAATTGAATGCACATCCCTGCCCAGCACTTACTTGTCACCAACACAGAGGGATGCTTGTGAATGGAGGAACAACCCAATTGGCTCAGCCACCAGGCTTTATGACTTCAACTCTCCATTAACCAACCCCAGTGCATTGTTGTGCTGTTAAAAAAAAAGAACAAAAAAAAAACAGATGTAAAGGGAGGCAGAGGAGAACCTGCCTCCCCACCCTGCCCATGTTGCTGAACCATAATTCACTGTTATTCCATTGTGAAGCATGCTGGGAGTTGGAGTTCTACAAGATCTGGAAGGTGACATGTTGTCCATCTCTGATCATTTTTATGAGAGGAAAAAATAAAGTTTCCCAAATTCACTCCTGCTGAGCACTGCTCCCGAATCTTTTGATCTCTGGACAGACCTGAGGATGGAGGTTCCTTCTTTGAGCTTGTTGGTTGGTTTCCAAACATTTTGTTACTGCAAGCTCAGAGAATGAAGCTCCACTCTCATCCTACACCTGAGCTACTATGTGCCACTAACACAGACCTGTATTTTTCTTAATGCACTTTGTACCTAGCTTTCTCTAATGCAAAGCCATTCCCCGATTGGAGATTCTATTTTCCCTCTACATATGCAGAGAACTGAATGTTTCCTTGTCATAAATCAAGCAGCAGTGATTATCACTGACTACTATTTCAGATGGATTAGAAAGGCAACATATGAGGAGGTGGGAAGGGGTTAGGCCTTCTCTCTTCAGCTATGGTATCCTTCTGAACTCTCCTGTTGTTGCAATTATGAATGACAGAAGAAGCAATGTGCAAACTATTCTTGTCAAGGCTATTAAATTCTCACTATTGTACACACACACACACACATAGGCATTTTTCTAGCTCTGCAATGTTCTTTACAAGCAGTCCGTCGCATTTTAAAACCTGATGTAATTATGGTGGTCTCTATAGTGAATCAGCTTTTGAATTTCATTTTATAAGTTTTCCTGTCAGAACCTCTTCCGAGATCTCTCTAATTTAATCAGAAGACTTATATTTCACTCAACAACTTTTTTCCTCCCCCTGCCAAGCCTTTTAAAATAGAACTGCCAGCAACAAATGTCAAACTTTCCTCTGTCGATATTAAGAACATGATTTACTGCATTCTTTTGGGGTTAACTTACTGTACCTATAATTGTATGAATACTGTAATGAAAATGGAGGGGAAAGCCTTTATATTCAAATAAATGTTTACTTTGGATCTTTTCATTACTGTTTTTACTAGATGGGATATTGGGATAAGAAATTATTACAATGGGATGAAATCCTAGAAGTTGACCATCTCATATTGATAGGGAACTACAGAAGGAAGTTTCTAAATGCAGAAGTGTATTGCTTCCTAACAGTTACTTCCCACACAGTCTGCCAATCCCTTTACAGCAGCTTTCAGCCAAGAAAGCAAGATTATCATGAATTTAGAATAGGCAAGTTTAGGATAATAGAGCAAGTTGTTCAGTTACAGAATCTTGGAGGCTGGGTATTTGTATCTGGCCCTCATTTATCAGTGAGTACGTGAAGCTTTGATCTTCCTTTTAACTGAATCTTCATTTAATGGGGTGGATGCTAATTGCTTATTTCATGCCAAAAAATGTCCATCTGTTCTTGTTCTGCAATATTTTGGAAACATCAATTTTTGTGCCTGGCTATAGAATTGCATCACAGGATCCTTCCTTTCTCTCTCCTATTTCCATCTCATTTGTCATAATGACAAGCATTTTAAAAACAAGAACACAGATAGATCATCTGTGTAAGAATTGATCAGGGATCACACTAACAAAACACTTCCAGTTTGTGTGTGTGTGTGTATCTACTGTGTGTGCCTGTTGTGTATAAGATGATGTTTTTCTATGGGGTTTTGCAGATGAAAGTACAAAAAAGGGGGATTCCTATAGGATCATTTCTAAGAAATGCCTCTTCTTTTTGTGATCCATCTGAATTCCACACATCTTTTTAGGTGCATTAATGTGAACCTCACGATCCTGACTTATAACTTTCAAAATACAAAGTATGCATTTCTGGGATCCTTCTTCCATTTCTATAGATCTTGAAATGCTAAAAATCCTCTCTGCGTTTTAAAAGACACGATCATAGCATTTCTGTCTTATTTGGCTACCTTGGAGCCAGATACAATCATAACATCAGCTTATTCACTTACAGTGTGGCATTGCTATAAATTCTTTGGAATTTATGGTGGCCATTGGACAGTTGGACTTTGAAGCTTAGCGATTCCCAGGCAACGACATTTCTAAATGATAGTAGAGATGGCTTGAAGTTTTCTGCACAGAATTGCTGATATCATTGCTACCACCTGCTGGTATTTCATGCCAACTGGTCCAGGTGGGCCTTTTCACTTTTCCTTCTTTCTCTCTGTGCTCCAGGACAGTTTCAGAGCTGCTTCCAGAGGTATATGGCATTGCAGTGGGGCTGGGGATGTTTTCAGAAATGAGGTGCCAGTGCTAATGATGGAGACACTCGAAATTATTGAGGGAGATGGTGCTTTAGTTGAGGAAAATAACAACAGTAAACCTCAGATTTCTTCCTAAGCCCCAACTATTTTATTACTGCTGTTTATTGAAAATGCAAAAAGATAACAATTAGAGACTGGAAGAAGGACTTGACAATCTGGTCGGAGAGCAGAGGTGGGATTCAGCAGGTTCTGACCAGTTCTGGAGAATCAGTAATGGAAATTTTGAGTAGTTCAGAGAACTGGCTAATACCGCCTCTGACTGGCTCCACCCCCATCTATTCTCTGCCTCCCGAGTCCCAACTGATCGGCTGGATCTTCTTTTGTTGCCCTGCACAGGAGAATGGAGCTGGAAAGCAGGTTAGTGGGGTGGGGAGGGAATGGAGATTTTGCAGTATATCCTTCTCCTGCCATGCCCACCAAGCCACGGCCACCAAGCCACACCACGCCTACCAAGCCATGTCCACAGAACCAGCACTAATTATTTTTGAATCCTACCACTGTCAGAGAAGCCCATTTGGCCCTTGCATTTGCAGTTCATTCAGCAGCAGGATGATCCTTTTATTTCCTGATTTTTAGCTTTTCTGACTTTCAGTGGCTTTTAAGAATGTGGATTTCCAAAGGGCATATCAATGATTCCCCCTAATGATCCAAGCCCTGGTAACTGATACAGCAGATGATCGTGGTCTTGTTTGAATTTCTTTTAAACAAAGGACTGAAATCACTCCCCCTGAACCTTATGCTTGTATAGTGGTGACGAGCCCCATAGGCCAACATAAATGAGCAGGTATAATGTTTGAGGAAAATAACACTTAATGCATTTCAGTGGGAGAATGGGATGGGATGGGAGTGCAAGTGGGGACCACGTCCTACGCAAGGCAGAGAAGGCAAGTTTTTGGAGGCTAAGAGAGACATCTAACAGTTGAGAGAGGTACATAACAGGTTGATGCCTCCTCAAATGCATTCATCATTTTTGCAGCGGCCTCATTCAACTAATTTATATTCAGTTGCAATGCATTACCTGCATATAAATCATGCTATTCCCTTTTAGAATTAAGAGGCACTAGGCAAAGACCAAGGGAACAGAAAAGATATTAAAGGCTTGAGATAACAGCAACAAGAAACAAAGCTAAGTCTAAATTACCCCTACACCTTTATCTTGATGCCTTTTTATCATGACAAACACTTCCTGTTTCTACCGTGTATCATGTACTGCCTTTTGTTCTCTAAACTTCTCAACCTCTTTTCTTCTGATAATTCCAT
This sequence comes from Hydrophis major, assembly GCA_033807585.1. NCBI lineage: Eukaryota > Metazoa > Chordata > Lepidosauria > Squamata > Elapidae > Hydrophis > Hydrophis major. The sequence continues at coordinate 245,409,844 of CM066328.1, read as the reverse complement.
CAATGTCATCAGGCACAATTATCTTGGTCTTCAATAGAGTCATTTTATTTGCAATTTTTTACTCCATTTTCCTCGTCAAGTACAACTCTCTTGACACAACTTGACACAACTATCACCAAGAACCCTGATGGCATAATAGTTAGAATGCAGTATTGAAAGCTGACTCTGCCTACTGTCTGGAGTTCGATCCTGAGGGGCTTGAGGTTAACTCAGCTTTTTCTCCTTCTGGGATCTGTAAAATGAGGACTTTGCAGATTGTTGGGGGAAATGTACTGACATATTTTTACTTGAAGTCAAAAGAGTTATCAAACTATATGTACCATTAACAACTCCCAAAACCAGAAAAAAACAAATTACCCATAACAATAAAGAAGCTTCAATCCAAAAAAAAATCACTTTGGTGGAAAAACAAATCTGGTCACATTGCCAACTTCAAAAGCTGATACAAAAATGTATGCCACCAGATAAAAACTGAATGCACCAATTATCACATTAAACAAGAAGAAAACCTTCTATGCACCAATTCCACCCACACTTTTACAATTTTGTAAACAACAAACTAAAAGACTCAAGGTCCATCCAACCCCTGAAAGGACCTAATGGTAAAGACTGCAACGATGACACTATTAAAGCCAACCTCTTTAACACATTCTTTGGCTCAGTATTTGTAAACAGCAATGGATCATGCCCAGTATTTCCTAGTCGAACCACAGACAACTACAATGATCTAATACATATCGATTTTACAGAAGACAATGTTGAAAAAGCACTACGCAATCTAAAACCATCTCTATCTATTGGACTAGATGGAATATGTGTCTACTTCTTAAAAAAGCTATCCACTGCCATAGCAGAACCTCTAAGCATTATCTTTGAAAAATCTTTCAGGACCAGCTCCTTGCCAAAACTATGGTCACAAGCCACGGTCATTCCCATCTTCAAAAAGGGAGACTCCAGTTGAAAATTACAGACCAATCTCCTTATGCTGAGTCATGGAATCAATTATTAACCAATCCATCATCCTCCACTTAGAAACAAACAACCTACTCTCTAATAAACAATTTGGCTTCAGGAAAAAACTATCATGTAATCTGCAACTCTTGTACTGCAGAAACATATGGACTCCACAACTCGATCAGGGCAAAGCAACAGACGCAATCTATACAGATTTCTGTAAAGCCTTTGATTCAGTGGTACACAACAAACTACTCCTAAAACTAAAATCTAACGGTATCTCTGGACACCTGCATAACTGGATAGAAGCATTCCTGTCAAACAGACAACAAATGGTTAAAATTGGGAGCATCCTATCAAATTCTGTACCTGTCAACAGTGGTGTCCCCAAGGCAGTGTTCTAGGACCAACACTCTTCATAGTCTACTTAAATTTCCTCTGTGATCATATCAAGAGCAACTGTGTTCTCTTTGCTGATGATGTAAAGCTATTCAACACCACAGACAATACTGCTACTCTTCAAAAAGATCTTGAATATGTATCAGAATGGTCAAACAAATGGCAACTTCAAATCTCAACAAATAAATGCTCTGTCCTACATATTGGCAAAAAAAATCAGAAAATAAAATACAGGCTGAATAATCAAGACCTTGTTGAATATCCCAACTCTGCCAAGGATCTTGGAATACTCATCTCTAATGATCTAAGTGCTAGAGCCCACTGTAACTACATAGCAAAAAGGCGTTAAGAGTTGTCAACCTAATCTTACGTAGCTTTTTCTCTGGTAATATTACACTAATAACTGGAGCATACAAAACATTTGCTAGACCAATACTTGAATACAGCTCATCAGTCTGGAACCCACATTACATACCTGATATTAACACAGTTGAGAAAGTCCAGAAATATTTCACAAGAACAGTTCTCCACTTGTCTACTCATTACAGAATACCTTATGCCACCAGACTCAAAATTCTAGATCGAGAAAACCTTGAACTACGCCACCTTTGGTCCAATCTTGGTATATAAAATCGTACATTGCAATGTGTTGAGTCCGTCGGAATGATGCCAGGAGTCAGTGACTTGTGCATTAGCTCTTTATTGGGTACAGGAACCGAACTGAGGCTAAAGGCAAACTTCGCGGCTTTTTATTTCCAAGCCGCGGCGGCCACGGCCACTGGCACCGCTTTGAATCTCCCGCGATTCGAATGGACCAATCGCGGGAGATTCTCAGCGGGCCAATCGGCGCAGCTCGCCTAGCCAATCAGAGTGCCCCGCGCTTTGGCCAATCAAAGCGCGGGGATCTCAAGAATGCAAATGAGGGGACAGAACACCCCTCCCCTCTTGGTTCAGTCCTTACATTGCTTAGTCCCGTAGGTAGGCGGGGCTCCGTCTCTGCCTACTGGACCTGCGCAGGTCAGTCGTAGGTTGGATCCCGGCCGGTTCGGTTGGGGTCTCTGTTCCTCCAGACTCCGTCATGGGGACTGCCTGGTCTGTCTGGCCAGGCCGCTCTCCGCAGCTCCCTCCTGGGCTACCCGGGTTGGTTGAGCTGCGGGTTTTGCCGCTCCCGCTCAGTCTTCCCGGGTTGGTTGAGCTGGCCTGGCTGTCTCTTCCTGGCGAAGTTTCGTGCTGGCTGCTTTCAGGTGAGTATGGCTGGTTTATTCTTTCTCGGTTTTGGTTTCCTGGGTATTCCCTCCCCTCTTGGTTTGTGTTGTGGGGGTTGGTTTTGCTTGGTTGCGCGTTGGTGGTCTCTTGGGTGGTCATCCTCAATCTTAACTGGTCGATGTGGTGTTTCCACGCTTGTCCGTCGGTTGTTTGTAGCCGGTACGAGTGTGGGCCTGTTAGTTGTGTTATGACGGCCGGTACCCATAATGGGTCTCCCGTTTTTCGCGTAGACAGCGTCGCCTGGTGCAAAGGTTCGGTGTTTGCTGGTGGAGTCTGGGGGTTTCTCTGGGTTGTATGTGGGGTGTAATCTTTCAAGTGGGGACCTTATTTTCCTCCCCATTAGCAGTTCGGCTGGGCTTTTATTTGTTGTGGTGTTTGGGGTTATTGTTGGATGAAAAGTAATTTATTTATTTTGTCCTGGATCTCCCCGTGGTCTATTTTCTGGATGGTTTTCTTTGTGAATTGAACCATCCGTTCCGCCCTACCATTCGCCGCCGGATGCGCCGGGGCTGTCAGCGCATGTCGTATGCCCCTCTCCACTAGGAATTTTTTGAATTCTAGTGAGGTGAATTGGGGCCCGTTGTCGGAAACGAGGACGTCCGGGAGGCTGTGTGTTGCAAAAAGTTTGCCGAGTTCTTTGGTCACGGCCTCCGTGGTGGTTGTTCTCATGTTGCTTACCTCCAGCCAGTTGGAGTAAGTGTCTACAGTTATTAAGAAAGTGTGTCCTTTTGTGGGCCCGGCGAAATCTATGTGGATCCTGGACCACGGTCCCCTGGGGGTTTCCCACTCTAGGATGGATGCTGCGGGTGGGCTTGGCCTAGTTTCCTGGCATCGTTGACACCTTGCTACCCAGGCCTCGATCTGTTTGTCCATCCCTGGCCACCAAGCGTAACTTCTGGCCAGGGCTTTTGTCCTAACGATGCCCGGGTGCCCCTCGTGTAACAGTTCCAGTACCTTCCCTTGTAGTTTTTCCAGGATGACCACCCTATCCCCCCATAGTATGCAACCTTTTAGTAATGAGAGTTCCGTTTGCCAGTTCCGGAATGTCCTGACGGACTCATCGTTGTCCCTTTCCGGCCACCCTTTCTCTACCCAATGCAAAACCCGCGCCAGATGTTTGTCTTTATTAGTTTTTCGGGCAATGTCTGACGCGGTTATGGGTAGGTTGGGTAGAGTCTCTATGCTGAGGGTGGTCGTCGTGGGTGCTGGGTCAGTGTCAGGTTCCAGTAACGGTGAGTGGCTTAAGGCGTCCGCATGGGAGATAGTCTTACCCGGTCTGTGTGTGAGTCCGTTGTTGTAGGCAGCCAAGAACTCGGACCACCTTGTCATTCGGGGAGACAGAATGTTCAGGGTGGCCCTGTTCCCTGCAAGGATTCCCAGCAGTGGTTTGTGGTCGGTGATGATGGTAAATGTCCGGCCGTAGAGGTACTCGTGAAATCTTTTTACTGCGGCGACGATAGCCAAAGCCTCTTTGTCCAGCTGGCTGTAGTTCCACTCCAGTTTGGTGAGGGTCCTTGAAAAGAACGCGATGGGTGCTTCTTTTCCGTCGGGGAGAGTGTGGCTGAGGACAGCGCCGACGTCGAAGGGTGATGCGTCGCATGTGATGGCTAGTGGTAGGGTCTCGTTGTACTGGATGAGGACAGCATCCGAAGTGAGTAGGTCCTTTGTTTTCTTGAAGGCGGCTTCCTCACGTTTCCCACAAGTCCAGGTCGCCGTCTTGTCCAAGAGCCTATGCAAAGGCTCCACCGCTGTCGCCTTTTGGGGCAGGAAGACATTATAAAAGTTAAGCAGCCCCAGAAACGCCTGCAGTTCTGTCTTTGATTTGGGTGTGGGGGCTTCTTTGATGGCTTTGATCTTTTTGTTGGTGGGGTGAATGCCATGACGGTCAAGGAGATATCCTAGGAATTCAACCCGCTCCGTGTATAATTGGCATTTCTCCCTCTTTACTTTGAGCCCGGTCTCTTTGAACTTGGTTAGCACCTCCCTTAGGCGACTCTCTAGTTCAGCCTGGTTGGTTTCCGACACTAGGACGTCGTCGAAGTAGGGTACCACCCCCTTGATGCCTTGTAACAGCCTTTCCATTAGGCTTTGGAATATTCCAGGCGCCACGCTGACTCCGAATTGGAGTCGGTTGCATTTAAAGGCTCCCCGGTGGGTGACTATGGTTTGCGCTTCTGCCGTTTCCTCGTCGACCGGCAATTGTTGGTATGCCTGGGTGAGGTCGAGTTTAGCGAAAACATTGCCCCCTCCCAGTGAATGTAGTAGGTGTTGCACTACTGGGACGGGGTAAGCGCTTTGCTGCAAGGCGCCATTTAGGGTGGCCTTATAGTCCCCACAGATTCTCACCGACCCATAAGGCTTAATCGGGGTGACTATGGGGGTCTCCCACCAGGCGTGGTCTATGGGTTGTAGGACCCCTTGCTTGAAGAGCTTGTCAATTTGCTTGTCAATCTTCGGTTTAAGCGCGAATGGTACCCGCCTTGGTTTTAGGCGTTTTGGGGGGATGTTTGGGTCTAGGCTGAATGATATAGGGGGCCCTCGGTACTTGCCTAGGTTTCCGTCGAACACCTCTTGGAATTCCCGGGCTAGTTGTTGCTCCCAGTCGTCGTCGGCGATGTGGTCGATGCCCGTGACTGCGCTGCTGAGCGGTGCGAACCATTGGAGTCCCAGTAGGTTTGGGCGGTCACGATCGATGATGGTCAAGGGAAGTCTTTTAGTGTGCCCTTTGTAGGTTACCTTGAACTGTCCGATTCTGACTACAGGGATGTGGTTTCCCTGGTAGTCTTTCACGATTAGTCTCTGGTTGTCTTGGCCTTTCCTCTGGATGGTAGGCATCAAGCGTTTTATTTCTTGCCATGCTACCATGGAGAGGTAAGACCCGGAGTCCACCTCCATTTTACATGGCTCGCCTTCGATGCCTACCTCCACGTAGACCTTCCGGGCGTCGTTGGTTGTGGCGTGGCCGATGGTGACCGTCTGATGGGTCTCCTCTCTTCGCCGGGTCTCGCCGCCTCATTGGGATCGTCCGTTCTGGTCCCATCAGTTGTCAGCGGGGCGATCTCTGGTCCGGGGTGGTGTGCTCTCTCGTCTCTGTTCGCTCTGGTCCCATCGTGTAGGGCTGCGGTTCTTTTTGAGATGGCAGACGCGGGCGATGTGTCCCTTCTTGTCGCAATGCCGGCAGATTGAGTCGAAGAACCGGCATTCGGACCTGGGGTGGTCGCCTCTGCAACCGGCACAGGTGATCCTCGACTTACAACCCCGCTGGTTCCGCGGGTCGCGGCCTGCCTGGAGACGGTGGATTTCCTCCTCCTCGTCGGAAGTGCCCAATGCGGAGTGGACGTCGCCCTGTTGGGTGGTAGTCTCGGGTTGGGCCTCGGTCGACCTTGCAGGGTGGTTGTTCCCGCTGCGGTCCCCGGCGTTCGGTCTGCGCATGCGGTCGGCGGATTTTCGGGTAGCTTCGGCTGCCGTGGCTTCGGTGATGGTATCGGTGAGGGCGATGTTGCCTTTGGCCATCAGCCGACTCTGGAGGATGGGGTCCCAAAGGCTGAGCACAATTCAGTCTCGCAGGGCTTCGTCCATGTTGGCGAATTCGCACAGCCCCCCTAGGTGCCGTAGTTCTGCGACGAAGTCACTGAAGCTCTCACCCGACCGTTGGTCCCGCCGATAGAACTTGTGTCATCGGATGAGGATGGGCACGGAGGGAGCGTAGTGTTGCCGGAGTATTGGCTCGAGGTCGTCCCAGTCCATCGCGGTCACGTCGGTGGGTTTGGCTAGCGCTTTGGCCATCTTAAACACTGCGGGCCCGCAGTGGGTTAGGAAAACGGCTCGCTTCTTCAGGCCGGTGGCGTCCTTCAGGTCGCCATTCGAGGAACATTTGGAATCTGTCTGAGTACAATTCCCAGTCCTCGCTGGCGGGGTTGAAAGGTGCGGGTGGCGCGATGTTTGCCATCTTGGAGTTTCATCTGGCTTCCGTCAGACACGTGCTTCGGTTCAGGATCAGAATCCCACCTTCGTCGCCAGTGTTGAGTCCGTCGGAATGATGCCAGGAGTCGGTGACTTGTGCATTAGCTCTTTATTGGGTACAGGAACCGAACTGAGGCTAAAGGCAAACTTCGCGGCTTTTTATTTCCAAGCCGCGGCGGCCGCGGCCAATGGCACCGCTTTGAATCTCCTGCGATTCGAATGGACCAATCGTGGGAGATTCTCAGCGGGCCAATCGGCGCAGCTCGCCTAGCCAATCAGAGTGCCCCATGCTTTGGCCAATCAAAGCGCGGGGATCTCAAGAATGCAAATGAGGGGACAGAACACAATGTCCTACCTGTCAATGAATACTTCAGCTTCAACCAGAACAACACAAGAGCAAACAATAGCTACAAACTCAAGGTTAATCTCACCAAACTTGATTGCAGGAAATACGACTTCAGCAACAGAGTGGTCAATGTCTGGAATACTCTACCTGACTCCGTAGTTTCTTCCCCAAACCCCAAAAACTTTAATCTTAGACTGTCTACTATTGACCTCACTCCTTTCCTAAGAGGTCTGTAGGGGGCATGCATAAGCGCACCAGCATGCCTACCATCTCTGTCCTATTGTTTCTTTTATTTCTTTTATTTTTCTTATATGTTTCCATGTATTCATAACTATGTTTTTACTTATATCTATTATCTTCTAAGCAATTGACAGAAAGAAAGAAAGAAAGAAAGAAAGAAAGAAAGAAAGAAAGAAAGAAAGAAAGAAAGAAAGAAAGAAAGAAAGAAAGAAAGAAAGAAATTTGTAAACTGCTCAGAGAGAGCAGTAAAGCACTATGAAGTGGCATATAAGTTTAAGTGGTATTGTTATCTTCAATACATTTATTTTCAGAGCCATATTCCTTATTGCATCACATAATTTATATTGCAGAGTGTATCACCCTTCATGGAGCCAGTTTAGTCTAATTAAGCCACCCAGCTAGAAAGCAGGAGACCATGAGTTCTAATCCCACCTTAGCTATGAAAGGTAGCTAGGTAACCTTGAGCCAGTCACTTTCTCTCTCAACCCAACTCACTTCACAGGGTAGTTGTGGAGAAAATAGGAAGAAGAAGGTGTGTTGGATATATTCATTTGAGTCATTTGTAAAAAATAAAGGCACATATGCCACCCAACACACTCTAATATCACCACAAGCATTCTTTTGCCCCATTTTATAACCTTTCTTGCCTCTGTTGCTAAGTGAATCAATGCAGTTGATAAGCTAGTAACCTGGTTGTTAAGTGAATCTGGCTTCCCCGTAGACTTTGCTTGTCAGAAGGTCACCAAAGGGGATCACATGATCTTGGGACACTGCAATGGTCATAAAATATGAATCATTTGCCAAGCATCTGAATTTTGATCATATGATCATGGGGATGCCGGAAAGGTCATAACAGTGGTGGGATTCAAATTTTTTTACCACTGGTCCTGTGGGTGTGCCTTGGTGGGGGTAGAAGGGGAAGGATACTGCAAAATCTCCATTCTCACCCCACTTCTAGGGGAAGGTTACTGCAAAGAACCCTTTCCCTCCCCACCCCACTAACCTGCTTTCCCACTCCGTTCTCCTGTGCAGGGCAACAAAAGAAGACTCAGCCAATCAGCTGGGACTCGGGACACAGAGAATAGATGGGAGCTGGGCCAGTCAGAGGTGGTATTTTTCCACTACTGGTTCTCCAGAACTGATCAGAACCTGCTGAATACCACTTCTGGGTCATAACTGTGAAAAATGGTCATAAGTTACTTTTTTCAATGCCGTTGTAACTTTGAGCAGTCACTAAATGAATTATTATAAGTTGAGGACTACCTGTACTACTTTATAGGACTGAAAAAAAAATGGTGAAACTGTGGAACTGCATTTACTTACTTGCATAAAGTTTAAAGGTATGACAAATGTAAAAAAAAGGCTACTGATGACCCATCCTTGAAGTTATGACTGCAACCTCCTGATCAGAGGTGGGATTCTACCGGTTCGCACCTATTCGCTAGAACCGGTTGTTAACATTCTAAGCAGTTTGGAGAACCGGTTGTTAGAAGAAATTACTGGCCTAATCCTGTAAGGAAGGCAGGAAAGAAACATTCTGGTGTTGCTTACAGAAACCACCTCTCCGTTAACCGTTATTACATTCTTGGCAGGACTAGACTTCCTGTCTCTGGAATGTCTCTGGAGTTTTTTTTCCTCCTTTGCTGGGACTTTGCTTGTGTGGAGTGACCATTCAAAGTTACAATGGCACTGAAAATGACTAATGACCATTTTTCACACTTATGGCTATTGCAGCATCCCCACAGTCATGAAAGGCCAGGGGAGGAGATGCGTGCCTCGATGTGAGTGATATTGAGTTGGCCACGCCCAGCCAATAACATGACCACCAAGCCACGCCTACCAACTTAGCCACTCCCACAGAACCAGTTGTTAAAAAATTTGAATCCCACCCCTGCTTCTGATCCTGTGATCACATCTCAGATGGTCCACAACTGACTTGCATTTACAACTAGTTGCAGTGTCCTGTGGTCATATAACCATAATTTGCAACGGGTTTTTTTTTTTTTGCTCTTTTTGGCAGACAACAACAAAAACTCCCATTGTGTCTATGTCTGTGTTTGTTAAAAATATAAGATGTAATAGTAAGTATTGGCTAAGAGGGGAAAAATACTTTTAAACTGTAGCAGGACAACAACCAGAGTTTGAATTTGGGATTAGGGCAGAGTGAACAAATCTCCTTTGTTTCTGCTCCCCACCAAAAAAAAAAAAAAAAAACACCAATCTAGCAATGGGGCAACCAAGCAGCACAGATGAGCCTTAAGCCTTTCCTAGTTTCAGAGTGAGGATTGTCTTACGCTTTTCTCTACACTCAAGCCAAGAATTTATTAATTTCCTGGAGGTACCACACATGGTGGAGGGTTTTTTTTTTAAGTTGAAACAGGTGTCAGAATATTTGAATTTCCCCATCAATATTATTTTATGGCTCTTTGCAAAATCTGCAATTTGCTTTTGAAAAACATCACTCACGTCTTCTCTGTGGTTGGGCGGTTAATAAGGAATACAATAGCCTTACTTTTATTCATTCCCCTGCTTCTTTTTACTCGGATGGTCTCTACAGTATTACCAAAAGTATTCATTTCGGAGATTTCGGAGCAGGTGTAGACAGCTTTGTCATCCTTTATCATCCAATAGAACTTCTGTTCCTTTTAAATCGACTGCTATATTTCAGTCATGGGGATTATTATACCCATTAAATTATATTTGCCTTCCTGAACTAGAAGTTCATCTTATTTATTTCCTGTACTGTGAACGTTAGTGTGCAGAAAAACAGCCATGAACTTTATGAGCCTGCATTCTTCTTAATTTTTTATTAGATGGTTTAATAGCTCCCATTAACGCAAAACTCTCACTTTATTCTATAATGCATTTTACATGAGGCAAGGTTTCTGATATGCACAGGATTCAGTTTAAAGCTCTTCTGATCAGGTTTACCAGGTTTTAACTGAGCAAAATCTCATGGCGGCAATCTATTATCCAGAAATTACAATCGACGACTCCAGAAACTGTATCCTCCATTAATATTATTTATATAACAAGCCACCCATATATATATATACATTTTTTGCTTTTGGGGATAAGTTCTACTGATTGAGGAGGGCAGGGACAGAATTGAGTTAACTGCTTAAAGTCTCAAGTTCTGGAACTTCTTTCCTAAAGTTTCTAAGTCCATACTGATATAGGTGTGACATGATAGTGATTGCTGTTGGTAGCATCTGTTGTGAATTAATAAAAGTGCTTGAATAAACCTTAAAGTAAAGTGCAGGGTTCTGGCCCTGCACTTCTGATTGGCCGATAATAGCGATATCGGATTGGTCCGTTCAGGAGAATCTGATTGGCTATTAACGAGCCCTTCTCATTGATTAAAAGAGCTAACGTTCTTGTATTTTCATTGGCTAAATACCAAGAGCTTGCCTATATAAAGGGGGCTGTTGTGGCTGTTTGTTGAGCTGTTGCACCATGTTAAATAAAGAGTTGAAGTTCACTGTTCATCGACTCGTCTCCACTTCTTGCGCCACGCACAGAACATAACACTGGCAACGAGGATGGGATGTGGAGACATCAGAGCTGAACACTACAGAGCGATAACTGAGCACGTGGCTGAAACGCACCAACGACGGAACCATGTCCGGCAGCGTCATACCACCCACTCCATTCGACCCGGCACAAGAAGACTGGGACTCATATATGGATCGCTTCCAGATGTTTCTGGAGACGAACAATTTGAAGGATGCCACTACTGGAAAGAAACGGGTGGTATTCCTAACTCATTGCGGACCGACCGTATTCAAGATGGCCAAGGCACTAGCGAAACTGGCAGAAGTGAAGTCCATGGACTGGGACATCCTCGAACCCCTGCTAAGGGCCCACTATGCACCGACCGTACCAACGCTCGTTAGAAGGCATGAATTTTACCAGAGAGATCAGCGGAAGGGCGAAAGTGTTGCTGATTTCATAGCTGATCTCCAGAATCTGGGAGGCCTATGTGAGTTTGCCGACCTCGAAGAAGCCCTGAGAGACCGAATAGTTCTGGGATTAGATGCACCAGGCGTGCAGAGTAAGCTGATGGCGAAAGGCGACATTAGCCTTACAGATGCCATCGCTGATGCTACTGCAGCAGAAGCAACCAGGAAGTCGGCTGTCCGAATGCGCCACACCCACGCCCCACTTCGCTAACTCGCCAGCGAAGTTTCACCTCACTTAGAAGAACAGGCAATGACAGCCCACCACGAGGACCTCGAATCATCATCGGAAAGCGATGAAGAAGAGGTCAACCAGCTCCAGTCTGAACGAGACCAACGCCAGAGATCACAGTACCAATGCGCTGGTTGTGGGGCAAACCACCCCTGATCAGACTGCAAATTCCTCGACGCGCTCTGCCATGTGTGCGGGAAAAGAGGCCACATCGGACGGGCCTGTAGAAGCAAACAAGGACCCAGCCAGCCCCTGAGGGGGGCTAACTATCGCCAATCTACAGGAAGCCATCCTGTAAAGTGAGAACCCTTGAACCACCAATGGAACAACCACTCCTACAGAAACAAACCCCTAAACCACTCAACGAAGCGAGAAGAGGCGCACCAAACTATTACGATTGGTCACGCCTCATCACTGGACGCCAAGAAGATCTGGGTGAAGGTGGCTATTGAAAACCAGCCTTGTATGATGGAAGTCGATTCAGGATCGTCCCTCTCGATGGTTTCCTGGAAGACCCTCAAGCAACTCATCCCTACCGGCCGGCGACAAGACCTCCGATTCCAAAGAATCATACTCAAAGATTATCAGGGAAATCGAATTCCAGTCATTGGATCCAGCCAAGTCCGTGTCTCATGACCTCTGAGATCCCTTGCAGGCCAGCTCTAGATTGCTGTGCTGTTTCAAAAGGTCTTCTGAAGCCAGGATTTGTGGTCTTTCTTCCTTTTTTTCCTCTTTCCCTCCCTCCCTCCTTCCATGTATTTATCTATCCATTCATATATCTCCTTCACTTTCTCCTCCCTTCCTCTCTCCCTCCCTCCCTCCCTCCCTTCCTTCCTTTCTCTTTCTGTCCCTTCCTTCCATCCCCTTTTTGTCTATCCCTTTTCTCTTCCTTTCTCTCTCCCTTTTTCTTTCTTTCCCTTGATTCTTTCTTTTCTTTCTTGTCTTTTCCTTCTCTCTCTTTCTCTCTCTCTCTCTCCCTCCATATCCCATTCTTTCTCTCTCTCTTTATTTCTTTCTTTCTTTCTCTTTCCCTCTCTTTCTTTTCTCTCTCTTTCTCTTTCTTTCTGTCCTTTCATTCCATCCAGAGGTGGGATTCAACCGGTGTTACTACCAGTTCGGGGACTACGTTTTGCATGCACATGTGAGGCCGGGTCCTTCTGCGAGGAGATGGTGTGTGGGCTACCAGCTCAGTTCCGGCTGGCAAAGCATCAGCAGCTGGGACTCACTGCCCTGTTTTTTGCACTGGGATGCACCTCATTGCCTGCTGTGCCAGAGTGGAGTGTAGGCTGGTGGGGAGCCCAGCAGCTCTCAGCCCTGGCTTGCCTTTCCTGATGCTATGCCACCCGGACGATGCGGGCCCAGGCAACATAGAATTGTGCTCCCTAGTTGCCCTCTCCCACTCTTGCTTCTAGCAGACAAGGCCCAACAGTGCGGAGAATCCAGACGGGACCCAAGTGACGACGGGTCAGGCCTGACAGGTCCCCTTCCTCTTGGCCACCAGCAAGCCAGGCATGTGGGATGGGGGGGAAGCTTACTAGGCCGCAAGTGCCACATGGAGCCGCAGTGCTGGTGGCTAAGCAAGCCAGGCAAGTGGGGGGGGAAGCTTGCTAGGCCACGAGTGCCACATGGAGCCGTGGCCATGGTGGCTAAGCAAGCCAGGCAAGTGGGGGGGAAGCTTACTAGGCCACAAGTGCCACATGGAGCCATGGCTCTGGTGGCTAAGCAAGCCAGGCAAGTGGGGGATGGGGAGGAAAGCTTGCTAGGAGGCGAACGCTGAGGGCAGTAGCGGCATGGCAGTGACAGCCTAGACTGGCTCAGGAGTCAGGATTCAGCTAGGCCTTGTGGCGGCGGTAGCAACAAGGGTGAGGGTGGCAGCAGCGGTGTGACATTGGTGGCCTAGGCTGGCCCAGGAGTGGCATGTAGGTGATTGGGGCTTGCACAGCCTCACTCACCTAGGGAGATCAGATGGTGAAAGGCTGGATGGAGGGATGGTGGGTGGGCTGGCTGGCTGTTGCTGCTGCTGCTGCTGGAAGCAATGGCAGCAGGTGGGAAAATGTGGGAAGCAATGTTGATATAGTTTCAGGCATGGGTGAAATGAATGGAGACAATCTTAGTTGGTGAACTTTCAGCTCTTTATTACATAGTGACTTGAGAACTTGAACAACAACAACTCTGCCTTATATAGGTAACCTTAATGTGAAATAACCAATAGGGAGCTGTAAGACGCTAGCTCCAGAACCAATAAGAGTCCTTCGTTAAGGGCCAATCAGATTCTCTGAACCCAACCAATCCGATCGAGCCGCTTAACACCCAATCAGAAGTGCAGGGCCAGAACCCTGCACTTTACCCCAAGCTTGCTTTTATTTAAACTATTTACATACATAACACCCCTTCCCCCTGGCTCCTCAATTATGGTGTGGTTATATAGTCCTTCAAATAGGACAGTTGTCTTTTGGATCTATTAGATTTTCTTTGGACTGGCTGTGTGCACTCCTGTTGAGGTAAAATGTTGTTTGGCAGTGGCTCAGCTTCTCGTTCTGGTGTGATTTCCCTTGGAACGTACGATTCTTCCTCTTGCTCCCTTTCCTGAGTTTCACTAGATTCATCGCTCTCTTGGAACAGGTTCCCTGGAATGTCGTCTTCTTCCATTCCTTCCCCCCCCCCTCAGTTTGGTCGTAGGGGAGTTGTTGGCTGGCTGATATGAGTCGTGACTGTAATTGGTCAATATGTCGTTTCCACAGTCTTTCATCAACATATCTTACAATATAGGATTTGGGCCCAGTCTTGCGTATTATCATTGCTTCAATCCAAACCGGGTCGCCCGAAAAATTTCTTGCATAAACGGGGTCACCTACCTTGAAGGTACGGTAGCATCCACTGGATCCTGCAGGCTTTTCTGGCTCATAAGCGGGGTGCAGTCGGTCGAGGCGGGAACGGAGTTTTCGCCCCATAAGAAGTTCTGCGGGAGTTCTGCCGGTTACGCTGTGCAGAGTGATGTGTTGTAGAAGTAGAATGCGGTTTATTTTTTCATCAATATTATCATAGTCCACTTTTTGCAAAGTCTTTTTTACAAATTGGACCATGCGTTCCGCTCAGCCGTTGGTAGCAGGATGCACAGGTGAGGTGAGCGCATGGCGGATGCCATTATCAGCAAGGTACTGTTCAAACATCAGCGCTGTAAACTGTGGTCCATTGTCGGACACCAGGACGTCCGGCAATCCATGAGTTGCAAAGAGTCTATTGACGACTTTAATGACAGCTTCGGAGGTTGTATGGGTCATTCGATGAATTTCCAACCAATTAGAGTATGCATCGACAGTCAATAGTAATGAATGTCCTTTAATCCGCACTGCGAAATCCAGGTGGATTCTGGACCAGGGCCCGCGTGGCATCTCCCATTCTGTCGGTGCAGCTTTTGGCGGTGCGTTGCTGTTTTGTTGGCACTTGGTGCAGGCCTTGACCCATTGCTCGATGTGTCGGTCCATGCCTGGCCACCAAGCGTAGCTCCGTGCGAGTGCTTTCATCCGCACGATCCCGGGATGTCCTTCGTGCAAAATTTGTAACAGCAAGTTTTGGAGTTGTTCTGGAACGATGACTCTATTGCCCCAGATGACACAGCCTTTTTGTGAAAAAAGTTCAGTCTGCCTTGTTTTAAATGGCGCGAAGTCATCTGGGACCTGGTCCAATGGCCATCCACGTTCTACCCAGCCTAGAACTCGAGCTAGGGTGTGATCTCGTCTGGTCTCTCTCGCGATATCTCGAGCAGTCATAGGAGGCGAGTTGAGCGTCTCGATTTGTAACACCGATACTGTTGGTGCTGGATCGTCGAGAGTTTCTGGTAGCGGTGCTCTGCTGAGTGCGTCGGCGTGGGGAATGGCTTTCCCCGGGCGATGTAACAATCGATAATTGTAAGCTGACACAATTGCAAGAACTTCCTTATCTATTTGTCCATAGTTACGTTCTGCCTGGGAGAGAGTCTTCGAAAAGTATGCAATAGGGGCCTCGTTTCCATAAGGCAGCACATGGCTCAAAATGGCGCCCACCCCAAACGGTGAGGCATCACAAGTTATAACCAATGGTTATGTTTCATTATATTGCATAAGTACAGAATCAGATGTAAGTAAATCTTTTACATTTCGAAACGCTTTTTCCTCCCGGTAACCCCAAACCCACAATGCTTTCTTATCTAATAACCGGTGTAACGGTTCAGCCACTGTCGCCTTATGTGGTAAAAACACATTATAGAAATTAATAAGGCCTAAAAATGCCTGGAGATCTGTTTTGTTACGGGGTCTGGGAGCATTTTTTATCGCCCTTAATTTACTCTCAGTAGGTTGGATACCCTGACTATCAATGTGATAACCTAGAAATTCAACACTGTCGGTATACAGATGACATTTATCCTTTTTTACTTTCAATCCCGCTTCTTGGAATTTCTTGAGAACACATTTTAAACGATTCTGTAGAATTTTTTTACTAGGAGCTGCAATTAACACGTCATCAAAATACGGAACCACGCCCTTGATTCCCTGCAATAATCGTTCCATTAAACTTTGGAATATTCCCGGGGCTACACTTACCCCGAATTGCAATCGGGTACATTTAAAAGCACCTCTGTGCATTACTACCGTTTGAGCTTGGGCTGTTTTATCGTCCATGGGCAATTGTTGATAGGCTTGAGCTAAATCTAACTTAGCAAAAACCTTTCCGCCTCCCAGGGAATGAAGGAGGTGCTGTACCACCGGCACTGGATATGCGTTCTGCTGGAGGGCGTGGTTTAGAGTGGCCCGGTAGTCCCCACAGATTCGGATTGACCCATCTGGTTTAATGGGGGTTACAATAGGAGTTTCCCATGGAGAATGATCAATGGGTTGCAGTACCCCTTGTTTAATTAGTTTGTCAAGTTGTTCATCTATCTTGGCCTTAAGGGCGAACGGAACTCGACGGGGCTTTAAACGGATCGGGGCGACCTTAGGGTCGAGGCTAAATGAAATTGGGGTCCCCTTATACTCGCCCAGATGATCTGTGAAGACATCGCTGAATTCAGTAATAAGGTTCTCCTCCCACTCGCAATCACCGACTCGGTTCACGCCAGCTACTTTGATGCCGAGTGGCGCGAACCATTGGAAGCCCAACAAACTAGGCCTGTCCCTATCGATGATCATTAGAGGTAAGTATGCCATATGCTTTTTAAATGAGACGCGGACTCGACAAGACCCAACCACAGGGATCCGATTCCCTTGGTAGTCTTTAAGGATGAGACGTTGCATTCGAAGGTCTTGGCGTTGGATGGTAGGAATAGGTTGCTTTAATGTCTTCCACGACACCATTGAGAGGGACAATCCGGAATTGACCTCCATGTGGCAAGGTTGGTTCTCTATGGCTACTGTGACTCGAATCTTCTTAGCGTCCATGGCTGAGGCGTGACCTATAGTGATAGTATGGTGGGCCTCTTCTTTCTGCAACGCTCGATATCTGTAGGAGTGGTTTGCTGGATCTCGCCTTTCAGGACGGTTTCCTGCCGATTGGCGAGAGCTGGTTCCCCTTGAGGCCTGACTTGGTCCCGGTAAACTGCGACAGACTCGACTGATGTGGCCTCGTTTTCCGCACTCATGACAGATCGCATCACGAAATTTGCAGTCTGCCCTGGGGTGGTTTGCCCCGCAACCAGCGCAAGGGCATGAGGGTTTAGAGCGAGGGTCCCGGTCGGACCGCAGTCGATGGACCCCTTCTTCGTCGCTGTCTGACGACGAAGAGAGGTCCTCGTAGTGCGTTGTCGTTAGCTGCCCTTCTGAGCTGGGTAAAATGTCACCTGTCGGTGGGGTCGTTGGGTTTCGGCTTCGCCGTAGTTGCGCCGCAGACTTTTTGGTCGCCTCAGCAGCAGTGGCTTCGGCGATGGCGTCAGCAAGGCCGATGTCGCCTTTCGCCATCAGCTTTCTTTGCATGCCTAGCGCATCTAATCCCAGAATTAAGCAGTCTCTCAGTGCTTCATCTAGGTTTGCGAACCCGCAGAGGCCTCCTAAGTGTCAGAGGTCTGCCACGAAGTCAGCCACACTCTCTCCTTTTCGCTGGCTTCTTTGATAGAATTCGTGGCGTCTCACGAGTGTAGGTATGGTTGGCGCGTAATGGTCTCTCAGGAGAGGTTCGAGGTCGTCCCAGCTCATTGCTTTTACTTCTCAAGGTTTCGCGAATGTCTTTGCCATTTTAACGACAGCCGGGCCGCAGTACGTCAGGAACAGCGCCCGCTTCTTGGCTGGTGTGGCGTCCTTCAGGTTGTTTGTTTCAAGGAACATTTGGAAGCGATCCATGTAGGATTCCCAATCCTCTTGGTTCGGATCGAACGGAGCGGGTGGTACGATGCCACTGGACATGGTTTCCGTTGGTGCCGCCGTCTTGGCACGTGCTCTGTTTTTCTTCCCGGTTCCTTAAGATCAGATGTCTCCAAATCCCACCTTCGTCGCCAGTGATATAGTTTCAGGCATGGGTGAAATGAATGGAGACAATCTTAGTTGGTGAACTTTCAGCTCTTTATTACATAGTGACTTGAGAGCTTGAACAACAACAACTCTGCCTTATATAGGTAACCTTAATGTGAAATAACCAATAGGGAGCTGTAAGACGCTAGCTCCAGAACCAATAAGAGTCCTTCGTTAAGGGCCAATCGGATTCTCTGAATTGCAGACAGAAAAAGGAACTTAATCTCATGCTTCTCTGATTCTTCCCACCATATCCCTCCTGACAGCATTTTGTAATGGATTCCTCATTAGGCACCAGAAATAAAGGGCATCCACAGAATCCAGCAGTTTTGTCAAAATAAGTAGTTCAGTGTTTCTCAGCACCCACAACTTTAACATGTGTGGACTTCCACACCCAGAATTCTTCAGGTAGCACAGCTGGCTGAGGAATTCTGGGAGTTGAAGTCCACATATCCTAAAGATGCTGAGGTTGACAAAGTCTGGGATAGATGAAGGGCATGACACTCCAACACCAGCTCTACATAGCTGGATGTGCTCTCACAAAGAGATTACAAAAGGGCAGACATTTGCCTTGTGATGTCACAACGTCATTTTTATTGCAATTTTTTTTTTATTGTGCCTACATGTTGGTGAATACATGTAGGAAAGTAAAGACATAAGATTTAATTGTGAATACAAAAGGATTAAAGGATGTCACAACGTAATAATTAGTATATTCCTGATTGTTGTAGGTATGTATGACGGTTAAATTCATAGTTTTGCTATAGCTGCAAATTATGCTCCATGGTGATAGTGGAAGAATAAGAGATGAGTTTGGAGAAAAAATATGCAATATTCTGCACATATGCAATTCATCAGGGTAAAATCTGCAAAGTAACATGAACTGATGGGTGGGAGTAGGTTGAAGATGTAAAGAAAAAATATTGAGCCATTCAAAGACCTAAGAATAAATAAGAATGTTGGCTGATATGTATCAACTTAAAAAAAGATTTATTTATTTCAAATATGTAATTCAAGTCTATCCATATGTACCGTATATACATGGCAAAGAACTGGATATATGAATCTAAAAGTTTGACTGTTTTCATTATTCATGATAATAAATTTAAAGATTCTAAATGTGGATATTGGTAGTGTCAAGAGTGAATCTTGAGAACTGATGGACATGGTAGGAAAGGAAAAATGCAAAGTAAAATAACTGCTGGCAAAGAAGAAAGAGTTAACAGAAAATGGGTGTAAGGAAAGAGGATATAGAAGCCACTTGGAACTGCTTTCAAGGAATTACATTCCAGCGTGCCAGAGAAATGTTTGGATTTACACTAATGAGAAGTATGAAAAAAAGATGCTGGGTGGAAAGATAAAGAAAAGGAGGCTTGTGAGGGAGAAAATACATATTTGTAGAGCAGCTTAGAAGGATGCTGTTTCATTATATAAAGAGAAAGGCAGAAAAGATAAATAAATGGAATACCTACAGGGGGATTGGTTGATTAAGTGTTCTTGGGAAAATGTTTGACAGAACTCTGATCAAAAGGGTAGGAGAAGTGAAGAGTGAGCAAAATCTGGGAGATAGGTAGCCTGTGTACAATTTAAGATTTATGCTCTCCAAAAGGTCATTGAAAAATGTTTCCATATGAGAAAGGAAGCATGTTGAATTAGAAGAAGGGTATGATAAAGTGCGTTGAATTGCAGAATGTTTTACGTAAAAAAGTTGAAGGGAGGTTGCTGAATATAAGAACAGAATATGATAGAAATCAAACAGGTGGGAGAAAGCTTCCTAAAAGAGTTGGCATTAAAGAGGAAGACAAGGAGGTAACAAATCTCCTCAGTTTTTAAATGCATTTATGGATAACTTAAAATAAATATGCTGCTCTGAACCAAGAAGGTGTGTCCTATCATCAAATAATGGGCAGCAAATGTGAGGTAGATAGAATGATGCAATGAAAAGGATGGATCTGGAAAAAAAAAATGATGCCTCAAAGACCAAGTAAGGGAAAACAAACAATTTGTAAGCAGCTGGATTTTTCCCCTTCAATTGAAAAGAATGAACTTCTGAAAACTTGGTATTTCAAAAAGAATTCTTTATTGTAAGGAAGTGAATCCAATACTAGTCAAAGCAGAATCTAAGATGCTTCCAGGCATACAATAATAGATAAAGGGAATTAGAACCCCTTCCCTTATTCAGATATAGATTTAGTCAAACAAAGAACCAACATGTTAATTCCCCCCTCCCCTTCTCTGGGAATGTATCTTAGAAGAGTTTCCCTGGGGTATCTTCCAAAGCTGGAATTTTTATGGTCCCTTCTCCTCTTGCTATCTCTCCAAGAGGTGACAAGTTTCAAGACATCTGGTTCGAGTCCTCCAGTTGTATATCATGTGCAAGTTATACAGATTCAATATAAGATTTAATATATTCAGGTTACATCAGAAAGGATTACTTGTACCAACTTTCCCCCCCTTCTTCCATTGAAGAATGGTAGATGCATGGATCTGACACAATTCCAGGTTATATTAAGATAGCAGAAAACTAGATTATGTTGACTAGGGGTGTCAAACATGATGCATCCTGCAGGCCAGATGCATCATGCGCAGGCCACACCCACCCCAGCTCCGCGAAGGGGGGAAATGTCGCGAAATATCACGTGACGACAACATGACGAGGGGAGTTTTGACACCTGTGATGTAGATGAATCTCTGTACTTTGGTGTTTTTCTAAAGATGGGGAAATGGATGCTGGGAGAAAAGTAACTGGTAGTATGTTTGTGGGGGGGGGAAGCAAAAATGGCTTTGTACAAGAGCATGTTTCTACTGCTTTCCTTATATAGAAATGAAGTTGGACACATTAAGAAAAACACAGAAATAAATTAAATGAGCTATATTAATAAATTAAAAGAACTGTATAACAGGGATTTAGGAACTGTACCTGTAGGGTGGTCAAACAATACATGGAGTCAAGAATGAATGGACATCATGGACATCCACTGAGGGTGGGAATGATAAATGTTAAATTGAATGTTGTGGTGCAATTCCTGTTGTGTGTACACTATATTATGGTACACATAAAGGTGTGAAGTCTGCGTCATAATGTACATAAGATGAGGAGCTTCCATGAATTCTAGCTACAGGTAGTCCTTGACTTACAACCCCTTGTTTAGCAGATGTTCAAAGTTACGATGGCACTGAAAAAGTGACTTATGACCGTTTTTCATCCTTAGGACCATTGCAACATTCCCATGGTAATGTGATCAAAATTTGGCCATTTGGCAACTGGCATCTATTTATGACAGTTGTGCTGTCCTGGGGTCATGTGATCACCATTTGTAAATTTCCCAGGCAGTTTCTGAGAAGCAAAGTCCATGCGGGAAATCAGGTTTCCTTAATAACAGCATGATTCACTTAACAACTGTGGCAAAAAAAGGTCATAAAATAGGGCCAAGCTCACTTAACAACTGCCTTCTCAGCATTGAAAATTTTGGGCTCAATTCTGGTTGTAAGTCAAGGGTTACCGTATATTTGTTTTATCATTCAGACACAACTGTCAATTTCTGAAGGATGCTGGTTAAAATTAGATAGAAAACAAAAGTGAAACTAGTACAAAAGAAGTCCACTGAAAAGATTCAGTCATATAGAGAGAATGAATGGGATTGGACTGTGAAGCAAATATATGATAAATCAATTAATAGGACGAGAGGAAAGAAAAAAATAGAGAAAGTCAAGACTAGTGCAGTTGATTAACTCCAACAGAGGTAAAATAAGAGCTGTTTAAAGAACAAAAGGCAATAATGTTTATTATGTAGCGAATGGATGTGGTAAAAGATCAAGGATGGTTTGCAAGGACAAATAGGAAATAGCATAGCATTGAGGTAAACTCCTTTCTTTTTTCTTATCTTGACCTTCAGTTCCTTTGGCTAACTCATTTTCTGCATAGTACATAACACTGCCCATCCTAAAAAAGTGTGATGGGTATGTAATTTATATGTCTATATACAGGATGTACCAGAGGTGATATCTATATCTATATCTATATCTATATCTATATCTATATCTATATCTATATCTATATCTATATCTATATCTATATCTATATCTATATCTATATCTATATCTATATCTATATCTATATGGTATTCAGCTTTGTTGGGGTATTTTCCCATGTCATTACAGTTGTGCTTTTAAAGTTGTGGCAACGTTTTGTCAGAATCTCATCTGCCATCATCAAGCTTCTGTATTGTGTTCATCTGTCAGTCAGACTTTTACAGTTGTTTCAGTTTTAAATTTGGGGCTAGCCTACTGCTGTGCCAGAATGGTTTTTTCTTCATCCTGATTGGTTGGGAATCTTGGTCTGTGTTTATTGGTCTTGGAGTTTGCTGTGTTCTGCTTCGAATATCTTCTGTCTGTTTTGTGGCTGTTTTGGTGTCTTGATTGGCTGGCAACATTGTGTTCCTGTATTGGAGGCTTTTAGTGCGGCTTTGCTCCGAGTAAATGGACTGCTATCATTTATTAGGAAGCTAGGTTTCATCTGGGTGCCTGGTTGGGGTGTGTTTGAGCTGGAGGTATCAGGGGGGATCTATTTGCACCCAGGTGTTTGCCTGGCTTGTAGTGTGGAGATTTGTTTGTTTGTGAGTGCAGGCTTCCAAATAATTGACAGTCTGGTGGAATCATCTATTCTATTCATGCTTTCAGGTCTTTTTTCAATCTCTAGAGATTGAAAAGACCTGAAAGCATAAATAGAAGAGATGATATATATATATATCTGTATTTATTTGTCAAAAGCTTACAATATAACAGAAACAAGAATAAACATAAGTTTAAATACAAGAAATAGGAACTAATAATTGGGGACAATAGGACAGGGATGGTAGGCATGATTGTGCGCTTATGCACACCCCTTACAGACATCTTAGGAATGGGTTGAGGTCAATATAAACAGGAATACTAGGAAACAGTCAACCATGGCAATGTTAAAATATGTAGACTTCAATTCCCAGAACAACTCAGGCAGCATGGCTGGTTGGGGAATTCTGGGAATTGAAGTCCATGTCCCTTAAAATTTGTCTGAAATGGTAGGGCTTCCTGTCTAAGCAGGCGGTTGAACTAGAAGACCCCCAAAGTCTCTTCCAACTCCTGTCAAAAGTTGCTAAAGTTGAGAAACACTGGCCCAGAGCAGGAAAGTTATTGGATTCTCATCTGCAGCTTTAGAACTCTAGATACCTGTTCTTGCCTTTAATTTTTTTTTTTAATTATTAAGTTAGAGAATACTGTGTATGTTGTACATTGGTTTATTCAGATTTAGAAGCTAAGTATGGTCAGATCTAGTTAGTGGTTCAGACAGATTAACAAAGGCCTAGCTCTCTGGAAAAAGGCTCTAATGCTGGGAAAGGTAGAAGGCAAGAGAAGAAGAGGACAGCCAGCTGCAGAGTGGATGGACTCAGTAACAATGGTGATGAACAAGGGTCTTCCAACTTGGCAAGTTTAAGACTTTATGGACTTCAACTCCCAGAATTCCTGAGCTAACATGACTGGAAGAGAAATTCTGGGAGTTGGTCCACAAGTCTTAAAGCTGTAAAGTATGAAGACCCCTGGTGATGAATGTCACATGGGGAAATTTGAAAGAATGGGTTAAAGACAAATCATCATATAGAAAATCCATCTATGTGGTTGCTGCAAGTAGAAAATGACTTAATGGCACATAATCAATCAATCAATCAATCACTAGACTAGGAAACTTCCTGGAAGAAGGCAGTGACAAAACTACCTCTGTAGCCAAGAAAATTCTGTGAGTGCATCCATGCAATTATCCAAAATCATTATCCAAAATCATGGGGAGGCTTTATTTTCATTGCTCGAAATCATCCTAAAGTGAGATTATTTTCTGGTTGTTTTGATAAAAATGCCATTCTGTGAATGCAGCATCATTACTGACTTTCTGTAGGAGGGAGCAAATGAGCAATTAGAGGAATAATACACCTACGCAGCATAGTCACATTCCTTTCTCGAGCAGCAACAGAATTTCTCAACGGCTGACCATTATTCTGGTGATGTGAGAAACTGTGAAAAGCAAGGAATGAGACATTTGAATGTTTATCTCAAAGGAAGCTTCTTGGTTCAGCTGCTGAGAGATAAGAGACTTTGTCTCAATTAATTCAATATATAACTGAGGCTGAGAATGTCCTCCCACAGATTTCAAGATTTTTGTATTTAGCACAGACTAGCATTCAAGCTGTTCCTGCATTCCAGCACTGGAACTGATCTTGCTCCTGATAGTTGGCTATCAATAGGTTGCAAAGGAAACAGCCAAGCTTTATGGGGAGATCCATGTTGCTTATCCACAATTCCATTACCACTTCGAATGAAAAGAGCCATGGTGGCTGTTATGAACTAATAAAATGCTTAAATAAAGTTTTACCAAACCTTTAGAAAATAGCAGGATTCTAATCCTGAACTTCTGATTGGCCGATAATAGCGATATTGGATTGGTCCGTTCAGGAGAATCTGATTGGCTGTTAACAAGCCACTCTCATTGGTTAAAGAGGTTAACACTCCACGTTTCTCATTGGTTTCTAGATCAGCAGCTTGCCTATAAAATGGCTGCTGCTGCCTTAGGTTTTTGCTCTGTTCAGAATGATTAATAAAGAGTTGAAGTTCACTGTCACTGTCTCGTCTCCGTTCCTTGCGCCCATGCGCAGAACATAACACTGGCGACGAGGATGGGATGCGGAGACATTAGAGCTGACTGAACACTACAGAGCACCAAACAGAGCACATGGCTGAAGGCGCATCAACGGCAGAAATCATGTCCGGTGGCACCATACCACCCGCTCCATTCGACCCGGCACAAGAAGACTGGGACTCATACATGGACCGGTTCCAGATGTTTCTGGAGACCAACAACTTGAAGGATGCCACTACTGGAAAAAAGCGAGCGGTATTCCTGACTCACTGCAGACCTGCTGTTTTTAAGATGGCTAAGGCACTGGCGAAACCGGCTGAGGTAAAATCCATGGACTGGGACGTCCTCGAGCCCCTCCTACGGGCCCACTATGCACCTACCATACCAACGCTTGTCCGAAGACATGAATTTTACCAGAGAGACCAACGGAAAGGAGAAAGCATTGCAGATTTCA
The DNA here is from genome assembly GCA_033807585.1 of Hydrophis major. Classification (NCBI taxonomy): domain Eukaryota; kingdom Metazoa; phylum Chordata; class Lepidosauria; order Squamata; family Elapidae; genus Hydrophis; species Hydrophis major. Next base: position 245,384,888 of record CM066328.1, on the reverse strand, counting down.
TCGTGGATCTCCAGAACCTGGGAGGCCTCTGCGGGTTTGCTGAACTCAAAGAAGCTCTAAGAGACCAAATAGTTCTGGGTTTAGATGCACCACATGTGCAAAGTAAGCTGATGGCAAAAGGCAACATCAGCCTTGCAGATACCATCGCTGACGCTACTGCAGCAAAAGCAACCAGGAAGTCGGCTGCCCGAATGCGCCGCACCAACGCCCCGCTCCGCCAACTCGCTAGCAATACCTCACCTCGCCTAGAGGGACATACAATGGCAACCCACCACAAGGACCTCGAATCGTCATCAGAAAGTGATGAGGAAGAGGTCAACCGGCTCCGGTCTGAATGAGACCAACGCCACCAGCGTAATCAGAGACTGCAGCATCAATGCGCAGGTTGTGGGACAAACCACCCACGATCAGACTGCAAATCCCTCGACGCACTCTGTCAAGTTTGTGGGAAGAGGGGTCATATCGGAAAGGTCTGTAGAAGCAAGCAAGGATCCAGCCCATTTCAGAGGGGGACCAAGTACCACCAAACCACAGGAAATCGTCCTGTGAGTCCAGAACATTTGAACCACCAATGGAACAACCACTCCTACAGAAATAAACCACTAGCCAATTCAACGAAACGAGAAGAGGCACACCAAACCATGACAATTGGTCATACCTCATCATTAGATGCAAAGAAGATCCGAGTGAAGGTTGCCATCAAAAACCAGCCCTGCATGATGGAAGTCGATTCGGGATCGTCCCTCTCAATGGTTTCTTGGAAGCCCCTTAAACAATTAATCCCTGCCGTCTGGCAGCAAGACCTCAGAACCCAAAGATTCATACTCAAGGATTATCAGGGAAACTGAATTCCGGTCATTGGATCCAGCCTAGTCCAGGTCTCATTCAAAAATCATACTGCATCTTTACCATTGACCGTCGTCGACCGTGATTGGCCTAGCTTGTTAGGCCTTCAATGGTTCGCTCCACTTGGGATCGAGGTAGCCGGCATTCACCAAACCAGAAGCGACGACTGGAAGGAGGCCATTGTCCAGGAATTCCAGGATGTCTTTGCAGACAAACTAGGCGAGTACAAGGGGAGCCCGATATCATTTAACCTTAACCCTGAAGTAGCCCCCATCCGCCTTAAGCCTCGTCGAGTACCTTTTGCCCTTAAACCAAATATTGACGAGCAACTTGATAAATTAATAGCCCAGGTTGTTTTAGAACCAACAGACCACGCTCCTTGGGAAACCCCAATCGTAACACCCATCAAACCGGATGGATCGTTAAGGATTAGTGGGGACTACCGTGCCACCCTGAATCACGTCCTTCAACAGAACGCTTACCCAGTGCCAGTGGTACAACACCTCCTCCATTCCCTGGGGGGAGGAAAAGTCTTCACTAAATTGGATTTAGCACAGGTGTACCAACAACTGCCTGTAGATAAAAAAACAGCAGAGGCACAAACGATCGTTACACACCGAGGCGCCTTTAAGTGCAACCGACTCCAATTCGGACTTAGCATAGCCCCAGGGATTTTTCAGAATTTGATGGAGAGACTCTTACAGGGGACAAAAGGGGTCGTACCATACTTTGATGACATTTTAATTGCTGCCCTGAATAGAGAAATACTAAAGGAGTGTTTTAAACTGGTTCTCCAGAAATTTAAAAACTCCAGCCTTAAGGTTAAGAAAAATAAATGTCAACTGTGTACAGATAAAGTAGAGTTCCTGGGGTACCTAATCGATAAACAAGGCATTCACCCCACCAATAGCAAACTAAAAGCAATCAAGAACACCCCAAGACCCAGAAATAAGATTGATCTCCAAGCTTTTCTGGGGCTCATTAATTTTTACAACATCTTCCTGCCCCACAAAGCGATCATAGCTGAACCCCTACATAGGCTCCTCGACAAAAAAGCAACCTGGATCTGGGGGCACCGAGAGAATCACGCGTTCCGACAAGTGAAAAACCTATTAACTTCAGATGCTGTTTTAATGCAGTATAACGAGACTTTGCCTTTAACAATTACATGTGACGCGTCGCCATTTGGAGTAGGAGCCAAACGGTAGTGAAGCCCCTATTGCCTATTTTTCAAGGACTCTATCAAAGGCTGAACGTAACTATAGTCAAATCAATAAAGAGGCTCTTGCTGTTGTATCTGCTGTGAAACAGTTTCATGAATATGTATATGGACGAGTTTTTACAATTGTTACCGACCACAAACCTTTGCTGGGGATTATAGCGGGAGACAAGCCAACCCCCTATATATTATCACCTAGAATGACTCGCTGGTCAGAGTTTTTGGCTGCCTACAATTATAGGCTGCAACACCGCCCGGGGAAAGCCATTCCCCACGCTGACCGTGCACCACTTCTGGAACCCGTTGACGACCCAGCTCCTACCCTTACAACATTCCAGATTGAAACGCTACATTCACCGCCGCTAACAGCTAGAGATATCGCGATCGAAACAAAATGCAATCCTATCTTAACGCGAGTTCTTAGCTGGGTCGAACGGGGATGGCCAGTAGATCAAACCCCTGACGACTTCACCCCCTTCAAGAACCAGCAAACAGAACTTTTTTTGCAAAAAGGCTGCATCCTATGGGGGATAGAGTCGTCTTCCCAGAGCGGTTACAATGAGCAGTATTAAAGACACTGCATGAGGGCCACCCCGGCATCATGCATATGAAAGCATTCGCACGAAGCTATGCGTGGTGGCCGGGCATCGACAAACAGACTGAAGCCTGGGTAAAGACTTGTTTAAAGTGCCAGGAAGTTAGCAATGCCCCACCTAAAGCAACTCCAACAGAATGGGAAACACCCCGGGGACCATGGTCCCGCATCCACATTGACCTTGCGGGACCTAGTGAAGGACATACGTTCCTCCTAACAGTGGATGCCTATTCAAACTGGCTCGAGATCCACGAAATGAAGAGTACTACAACCGAGTCCGTCATTTGGAAGTTGAACAGGCTATTCACGATGCATGGACTGCCAGACATTCTGGTATCCGACAACGGACCCCAGTTTACCGCTCTACCCTTTGAACAATACTTAGCGGACCGGGGTATTCGCCATGCGCTAACTTCGCCAGCACACCCTGCGGCTAACGGAAGAGCTGAGCGCATGCTACAATTTGTTTAAAAAGCCCTCTACAAAATGGACTATGGGGACATTGAAGATAAGATAAACAGAATACTCCTTCTCCAACACATCACTCCACACAGCGTCATCAACAAGACTCCAGCTGAACTATTAATGGGATGCAAACTCCGTTCCCACCTCAACCGGCTTCACCCGTCTTACAAGCCAGAGATACCCTGTGGATCTAGCGGAAAATGCCGTGAGTTCAAGATAGTCGACTTAGTTTTCACCAGAAACCTTTCTGGCGAACCGTTGTGGGTCAAGGCAACTGTAATTCAAGCCACTGGACCCAGGTCGTACTGGGTGAAAACCTGCGATGGAAAAATATGGAAACGCCATATAGATCAGCTTTGCTCAAGGCTACAACCTAGTTTCCATGACTCTGGTAATTGCCAAACTGAGGGGGGAGGGGATGTCGAAGAAACCGAATTTGAGATGGTGGAAAGCAGGAACGAAAGAAGTCAGCAATCAGGCGTAACGAATGAAGAAGAATCAGGGAGGGGCGTGTCCTCACCACAGAGGAACACCTCAACAGAGGCAAGCCCGCAAAGGCCAGAGGACAACAACGAGAACATTAGCGGCACTGAGTCATCCAATGAGGAACCACCGGCACCCGACTAACATTGCTCACTGCTTAAAGTTCGATCCTGACAGGCTCAAGCTTGACTCAGCCTTCCATCTTTCCAAGGTGGGTAAAATGAGGACCCAGATTGTTGGGGGGGGCAATACGCTGACTCTATAACCTGCTTAGAGAGGGCTATAAAGCACTGAGAAGCAGTATATAAGTCTAAGTGCTATTGAGAAAGGAATTCTGGGGCAAATAATAGGGCAGATACTGGGTCATGCCCCTTTAACAAATTTTGCCTGGCACTCTGGTCCCACAAACAGATATCCATCAAAGGCAACATAAGCTTTTAAATTAGGCTCAGCAATCAACTATTTAAATGAGTTGGTCTTTTTTTTAGTCCACCTTAACATTGTACAGGGATTCTTAACTTGCAGCCAAGATTGAAGTAATTCATACAATCAGTTCTAGGCAAGGGCCAAAGTTTCCAGACAAGTTTTCATAGCTCTACAAACAGGGCAAGGCACACAAGTGGACTGTTATGGAAGATTATTCTTCCAGCAATGAACTGAAATTAGCTAGATAGTTACATCCCAAACTTTCTAGCCTTGCCTAAGTAAGACTAGCATCAATTAAACCAGATCCCAGTCAGGGGTGGGATTCTACAGGTTCACACCTATTCGCTAGAACTAATTGTTAACATTCTAAGCAGTTCGGAAAACCGGTTGTTAGAAGGAATTACTGGCCTAATCCTGTAAGAAAGGCAGGAAGGAAACATTCTGGTGTTGCTTGCAGAAACTGCCTCTCCATTAACCCTTATTACATTCTTGGCAGGACTAGACTTCCTGTCTCTGCAACATATCTGGAGTTTTCCCCCCCTCCTTTGCTGGTACTTTGTGTTAAGTTCTGCGCATGGGTGCAAGAAACGGAGACAAGGCAGTGAACAGTGAACTTCAACTCTTTATTAATCATCGTGAACAGAGCAAAAACCTGGGGCAGCAGCAGCCCTTTTATAGGGCAGGCTGCTGACCTATTAACCAATGAGAACATGGAAGCATTAAACCCTTGAACCAATGAGAGTGGCTCGTTAACAGCCAATCAGATTCCCCAGAACGGACCAATCCAATATCGCCATTATCGGCCAATCAGAAGTGCAGGATTAGAACCCTGCTTTTTCTTTAAGCTTTGATAAACTTTATTTAAGCATTTTTATTAGTTCATGACATCCCTTCCCCCTGGGTTCCGTTTGAGGGGTGCGGTGATGTAATCTCTAAGATATGTGGGTTGTTTTAACTGTCTATTAGATTTGCGCTGTCCCACCGGTTCCCGTCTGCAGTCCAGCTTCAGTGGGATGTTTTTGGACATATCTGGTACCAGCGGTTCCTAATTCTCGCTGGATGACTCGATGCCGCTAATTCTGTCGTTGTTGTTATCCTCTGATCTTAGCAGGCTAGCCTGCATTGCAGTATTCCTCTGTGGTAAGGCCACACCCCTCCCTGATTCTTCTTAATTAATCGCGCTTGCTCGCTGACTTCCTTCGCTTCTGCTCTCCCCCATCTCGAATTTGGTTTCTTTGACATCCCCTCCCCCCTCAGTTTGGGAGTCCCAGGAGTCGCAGGAAATGGGTTGTAGCCTAGAGTAAAGCTAATCTATATGGCGTTTCCATACTTTTCCTTTGCAGGTTTGCACACGGTACGATCTGGGCCCGGTGGTTTGAATTACAGTTGCTTCGATCCATAACTTTCGCCGGAGAGATTTTTAGCGAAAACTAAGTCGCCTACCTTGAACTCATGGCATTTCCCGCTGGATCCGCAGGGTTTCTCTGGCTCGTAAGAAGGGTGAAGTAGGTTGAGGTGGGAACGGAGTTTGCATCCCATCAATAGTTCAGCTGGCGTCTTGTTGGTGACGCTGTGCAGCGTGATGTGTTGGAGTAGGAGTATTCTGTTTATTTTTTCATCAATGTCCCCATAATCCATTTTATGGAGAGTTTTTTTAACAAATTGTACCATGCGCTCGGCGCTGCCGTTAGCCGCAGGGTGCACTGGCAAAGTTAGTGCATGGTGGATGCCCCGATCCGCTAAGTATTGTTCAAACGCCAGGGCGGTGAACGGTCCGTTGTCGGAGACAAGGATGTCTGGCAGTCCGTGCGTTGTGAATAGCCTGTTCAATTTTTGGATGATGGACTCCGTTGTAGTATTCTTCATTTCGTGGATCTCGAGCCAGTTGGAATAGGCATCCACTGTTAGGAGGAATGTGTGTCCTTTAGTCGGTCCCACAAAATCAACGTGGATGTGGGACCACGGCCCCCGGGGGGTTTCCCATTCTGTTGGAGTTGCTCTAGGTGGGGCACTGCTGACTTCTTGGCACTTTAAGCAAGTCTTTACCCAGGCTTCGATTTGTTTGTCGATGCCCGGCCACCACGCGTAGCTTTGTGCGAGCGCTTTCATACGCACGATGCCGGGGTGACCATCATGCAATGTTTTCAATACTGCTCGTTGTAATCGCTCTGGGACAACGACTCTATCTCCCCATATGATGCAGCCTTTTTGAGAAAACAGTTCTGTTTGCCGGTTTCTGAAAGGGGTGAATTCGTCAGAGGTTTTTTCTATTGGCCATCCTCTTTCGACCCAGCTAAGAACTCGTGATAACACAGGATCTCATTTTGTTTCAATTGCAATGTCTCTGGCTGTTAGCAGTGGTGACTGTAGCGTTTCAATCTGGAGTGTCGTAGGGGTTGGAGCTAGGTCGTTGAAGGTTTCCGCAAGTGGGGTGCAGCTCAATGCATCAGCGTGGGGAATGGCTTTCCCCAGGCAGTGTTGTAATTTATAGTTGTACACAGCTAAAAACTCCGACCAGCGAGTCATTCTCAGTGACAATATATAGGGGGTTGGCTTGTCTCCCACTATAATCCCTAACAACGGTTTGTGGTCGGTAACAATAGTAAAAACTCGTCCATACACATATTCATGAAACCGTTTCACAGCAGATACAACAGCAAGAGCCTCTTTGTCGATCTGGCTATAATTACGTTCAGCCTTTGATTGGGTCCTTGAAAAATAGGCAATAGGGGCTTCACTACCATTTGGTAACACATGACTCAAGATGGCTCCTACTCCAAACGGTGATGCGTCACATGTAATTGTTAAAGGGAGAGTCTCGTTATACTGCATTAAAACAGCATCTGAGGTTAGTAAGTTTTTCACTTGTTGGAATGAGTGCTCCTCGTGATGTCCCCAGACCCAGGTTGCTTTTTTGTTGAGAAGTCTGTGGAGGGGCTCAGCTACGGTCACTTTCTGGGGCAAGAAGATGTTGTAAAAGTTAATGAGCCCCAGGAAAGCTTGGAGATCAGTTCTATTTCTGGGTCTTGGGGCATTTTTGATTGCTCTCAATTTGCTGTTAGTGGGGTGGATGCCCTGTTTATCGATTAGGTACTCCAGGAACTCTACTTTATCTGTATACAGTTGACATTTATTTTTTTTAACGTTAAGGCCAGAGTCTTTAAATTTCTGGAGAACCAATTTAAGCCGCTTTTCTAGTATTTCTCTATTCGGGGCAGCAATTAAAATGTCATCAAAATATGGCACGACCCCCTTGATCCCTTGCAAGAGTCTCTCCATCAGACTTTGAAAAATCCCTGGGGCTATGCTCACTCCAAATTGGAGTTGGTTGCACTTAAAGGCGCCTCGGTGCGTAACGATCGTCTGTGCCTCTGCGGTTGTTTTATCTACAGGCAGTTATTGGTAAGCCTGTGCTAAATCCAATTTAGTGAAGACTTTTCCTCCTCCCAGGGAATGGAGGAGGTGTTGTACCACCAGTACCGGGTAAGCGTTCTGTTGAAGAGCGTGATGAAGGGTAGCCCGGTAGTCCCCACAAATCCTTAACGATCCATCCAGTTTGATGGGTGTTACAATTGGGGTTTCCCAACGAGCGTGGTCAGTTGGTTCTAAAACACCCTGGGCTATTAACTGATCGAGCTGCTTGTCAATTTTTGGTTTAAGGGCAAAAGGTACCCGATGAGGCTTAAGGCGGATGGGGGCTACTTCAGGATTAAGGTTAAATGTTATCGGGGTCCCCTTGTACTTGCCTAGTTTGTCTGTGAAAATGTCCTGGGATTCCTGGACGATGGCCTACTCCCAGTCGTCGCTTCTGGTTTGGTGAATGCCGGCTACCTCGATCCCGAGTGGGGTGAATCATTGAAGGCCTAACAAGCTAGGCCGGTCACGGTCGATGACGGTCAGTGGTAAAGATGCAGTACGATTTTTGAATGATACTTGGACTAGGCTGGATCCAATGACCGGGATTCGGTTCCCCTGATAATCCTTGAGTATGATTCTTTGGGCTCTGAGGTCTTGACGCCGGACGGCAGGGATTAATTGTTTAAGAGTCTTCCAGGAAACCATCGAGAGGGACCATCCTGAATTGACTTCCATCACACAAGGCTGGTTTTTGATGGCCAACTTCACTGGGATCTTCTTTGCATCTAGCGATGAGGCATGACCGATTGTAATGGTCTGGTGTGCCTCTTCTCTTCTCGATAAAATGGCCGGTGTTTTATTTCTGTAGGAGTGGTTGTTCCATTGGCGGTTCAAATGTTCCCGACTCGATTCTCTGTGGACTGGCGGTAGTTGTTTCCCCTCTGAAATGGGCTGGATCCTTGCTTGCTTCTACAGACCTTTCCGATGTGGCCTCTTTTCCCACAGAAATGGCAGAACGCGTCGAGGAATTTGCAGTCTGATCGCGGGTAGTTTCTCACAACCTGCGCATTGGTTTCCACAACCCGCGCATTGGTGTGGTAGTCTTTGATTTCGCTGGTGGCGTTGGTCACGTTCAGACCGGAGCCAGTTGACCTCTTCCTCATCACTTTCTGATGGCGATTCGAGGTCCTTGTGGTGGGTCGCTGTTGTGTGCCTCTCTAGGCGAGGTGAGGTATCGCTGGCGAGTTTACGGAGCGATGCATTGATGCAGCGCATTCGGGCAGCCAACTTCCTGGTTGCTTCTACTGCAGTAGCGTCTTTGATGACATCAGCAAGGTCGATGTCCCCTTTTGCCATGATCTTGCTCTGTACTGTCTGGTCATCTCATCCCAGAACTATTCAAACTCTCAGAGCTTCTTCGAGGTCGGCGAACTCACAGAGGCCTCCCAGGTTCCAGAGATCCATTATGAAATCTGCAACGCTCTCTTCCTTCCGCTGGTCCCTCTGGTAAAATTCATGTCTTCGGACAAGCGTTGGTACAATGGGTGCATAGTGGGCCCATAGAAGGGGCGCGAGGACGTCCCAGTCCATGGTTTTCACCTCAGCCAGTTTCGCTAGTGCCTTGGCCATCTTAAAGACGACAGGCCCACAATGGGTCAGAAACACTGCTCGCTTTTTTCCCGTAGTGGCATCCTTCAAGTTGTTGGTCTCCAGAAACATCTGGAAGCGATCTATGTATGAGTCCCAGTCTTCTTGTGCCGGGTCAATTGGAGCGGGTGGTATGGCACCTCTGGACATGGTTCCGTTGTCGATGTGCCTTCAGCCACGTGCTCTGTTTGGTGCTCTGTAGTGTTCAGTCAGCTCTGAAGTCTCCGCATCCCATCCTCGTTGCCAGTGTTAAGTTCTGCACATGGGTGCAAGGAATGGAGACGAGGCAGTGAACAGTGAACTTCAACTCTTTATTAATCATCGTGAACAGAGCAAAAACCTGGGGCAGCAGCAGCCCTTTTATAGGGCAGGCTGCTGACCTATTAACCATGAGAACATGGAAGCATTAAACCCTTGAACCAATGAGAGTGGCTCGTTAACAGCCAATCAGATTCCCCAGAACGGACCAATCCAATATCGCCATTATCGGCCAATCAGAAGTGCAGGATTAGAACCCTGCTTTTTCTTTAAGCTTTGATAAACTTTATTTAACCATTTTTATTAGTTCATAACACTTTGCTTGTGTGAAGTGACCATTCAAAGTTACAAGGGCACTGAAAAAAGTGACTTATAATCGTTTTTAACACTTACGACTGCATCCCCACAGTCATGAGAGGCCAGGGGAGGAGATGCGTGCCTCGGTGTGAGTGATGTTGAGTTGGCCATGCCCAGCGAGTCATATGACCACCAAACCATGCCCACCATTTAAGCCACGCATACAGAACCGGTTGTTAAAAAAATTGAATCCCACCCCTGATCCCAGTTCTAAGGTAGCCAATTCTTGAGTAGGCCAAGGAGTTTCCTGCACAACAAACCTTCATTTACCTCCCTGCCTTCTGGAATTGGCAAGCCTGTGAGCTTGGAGGGAGGGGATTCCAGATCAGAATAATGGTTTTCCAGGACAGAATCAAGAGTAGTGATCATTCTGCTTCAGCCTTTGTTCTGTGATTTCACCCCTCAGTATCGCTTCTACTAAGGTCTTCATTTTCTGAGATTTTCTAGAGAAGATCTATGTCCTTTGAGCTCAAACACTGTTTAATCCCTGCAGGGCATTCTGAAGTCATTAAAATAATGAAGCAGTAATCAATTTTGTTGCTGAACAGACTGCGATGATGATGATGTTTTAATTGAAAACATATATTAATAGAAACAAGCACCTGACTGTTCTAACTTTACTATTTCATTTCCATATAGTTTGTTTTTCCAGTTATACCTGTTGATATAACACAAATGATTTCATTTTATAGTAATTTATAATTACAGTTTTACGCCCCCCTTAGTTCTCCCTTCGACTTTCTTTCCAACCATTCATTCGGTACTATTCTGAATTCACTGGCCATCAAATTTAATGTGAAACATCAAGTTCTCTCTTTTTGTGAAAAACAAGGTGAATCTTCCTATCCACAGGATACACATTGACCTCTATTTCCCTCTCTGCCCCACACACATATTTCAATACAGTCTCCTTTTAACCCTGGTAAATTACGAGAGAATCATTCCTGAAAGTTATATTGTTCAATTTTTATCGGTATTCTTTTTGTGGAAAAATGCACAAAGAACAGAAGAACTAGAGCAATTTGTTCCCATACGATAGTGCCTAAAAATCAATGCCAGGACACAACACTGAAAATAAAATAGAGTGTGATCTGTGCTTGGAAAACTCCATCAAGGGATTCAGGGCGGGGGGGCACAGGACCATGCCACGCACACATAAAGGGTTGTGTTCCTGTCTGAAATGGTTTCTGGCTCTGCTCATGTACGAGTTTTTCACCTGACTGGCTTTTCAATGAAACTCCTGAGTGCCCAGATGATTCGTACTGATCAACTTAAGCGACTTCAGTGCATCATACCTTTGCCTGAGAAATTGCTAAAGACTGTCGGGAGCCAGCTGGCTTTTCTGATAGGAGGACAGCTTGTCACTTTGGAGAAAAGACTGAATTGTTCTGGCCTGACAAAAGCTTTCCCTGGTTCTATTTAATTATAAAATATATATTCTTTAAAAAATGGAGCCGAGTATAAGTCCAGGTAACAAGCTACATTGTAGGTTGTTGAAATAATGTTCAAAATAGCTACCTGTAAAGCAGAGGGCAGACCTAGCTGACTTCAGCTGAGATTTTTATGTATGTATGTATGTATGTAGGAGACAAAGACTAGAGGACAGCAGTGGTGATAGATATAGCGGTGCCAAATGACAGCAACATCAGGAAGAAGGAGTATGGGAAGAAGAAGTACAAGGCCTGCAGCAAGAACTGGAGAGGATGTGGAAAGTAAAAGCCAAAGTGATCCCAGTAGAGGGTAGGAACACTTGGCGCTGTGACTCCTATGCTGGGGGAATAGCTCCAGAATATCCCAGGAACAACATCAGAAGAGGGTAGTGATAGGAAGAGCTAAGATATTGTCAAATTCCAAGGCCTTTGGTAGAAGACCTGAGATTGAAAAAGAGACAGACCAGCCATATATGTATCTATATAGAGCCACCCAGAATGGACTTTGTAATATTTGAAACATGGTTTTGTAGTACTCTTGCACTGGCAAACTGAAACAGGTTTTCTTATATTTTAAATTTTACTTCTTCAAATGTATTGCTAATAATTTGCCATAAGCTTTAACCTCACCTCCCCCCAAAGCTTCTCTTTTAGAAACCAGGGCTGACAGAAGAGAATTTGATATGTTGTAGATAACAGTTTTGTGTTCACCTGTTCCCAAGATTCCAGGAACAAAGCAAATAGTCAAGTCCAACCTTGGGAAGCACTGAGAACGTATCTTACCCAGACCTGTTTGGATGCTTTTCCTTTGCCAATGTTTCTTTTACTTTTTTTTTTTAAACAAATTTTATTGATTTTAAAGACAAACAAAACATAAGACATCAAAGCATAAAACCTCCTTTTTCAAAAATTACTTATAAGTTTTAACAAAGCAAATAGGGCATTATTTTTAAAGCATAGTTCCAAATTATCACATTTCATTTAAACACATATATATCTTTTCCAATTTTCTCATTGTTTCTCCCTTCACTTTTATCCAATTATATTTCATTCTATCAAGGTTTTATTAATTCTCCATCAAGCATAAACACACAAAATACAGAACATAAAACAAAACATAAAAAGATAAAACCTTTGTTAAGCCTGGGTTCCCCAACCAGGGTTAGGGAGACAAACTAAACAGAATGTGCAGCGTTAGTCAGATAGGCACACAGATAAATGAGTGAGCTAAGCTTGTATGTTTATTAACGTACAGTAAAAATAACAGATATGCTTGTGCTATCCAAAATATAGTTTATTCCATTATGAGTTCATAGCATAGTCAAAATAACAGTCCAATAGTCATGTATCATTTAGTCAGTCCATTCAGGGATATTCAGTTAGCAAAGTCCATGTAGAATATCCTATGTCAGTTCACTTACAAATCACTCCTTTGTTTATCTCTCCTGTTCGAGCAATGCAGTCTTGATTCCAAGCAGTAATCAGGGATCATCAAAGCCAGAGAGAGAACAAGCTGCAGTCTTGCTTCTTTTAAAGTGCTTTCACAACCACTCCCTTCATTACTATGCCACAGTTAAAGTTGCAGACACTTTAACATACAAACTATGATTACTTACTTATTATTTTACCTAAACCAGTTAGGGTAAACAATGTTATCCCTAACATTCTCCCCTTTTAGGTTAAATAATAATATAACTATTTACATCTTTAAATCATATTTGTTACAACTCTCTTTAAACTTAATTACTCCTTGAGCTTTTGTAAATTGGTCTGCAATGTTTTCTTCCGTCATGCAGTATTCCAATTTAATTAGCCCATTCTTTACAGATTCTCTAACATTTAAGTATCTTAAATCAGTATGCTTTGATCTAGTTTTTACAGCAATACTAGTAGCTAACGTTATAGCTGCTTGGTTATCCTCGTACACAATAATGGAATCTTTAACAGTTATACCCATGTCTAATAATAACTGTTTGTAAAAAATCAAGTCAGTGCATAGTAATGACAGACATGAAAATTCCGCTTCCATCGTGGACAAGCTAATATGCTGTTGTCTGATTGACCTCCACCCTATTAGTGTCTTACCAAATAATATAGCCATCCCAGATGTTGATTTTCTTGTGTTTATATCAGTTGCAAAACTTGCATCTGCATAGGCACTAAGACTCAAATCACCCTTTGGTTCTATATACAATGCATGGTTCATTGTTCCTTTAAGATATCTTAAAATTCTCTTTAATGATTGCCAATGACATTGATGTGGATCTGAATTAAAACGTGCCAGCTGATTTACACTATAAGCTATATCAGGCCTAGACCAATTGCTTCTATATGATAAGCTACCAATCAAAGATTGATATATGGACTAATCAAATTTGGGACTTTGATCATTAGTTTGGCAAACTTCCTGACTCATTGGAGTCTTTGCCGTTTTACAAAGTTCCATTTTAAACGTTTTAATTAATTGGCAAATTTTATCTTCTTGAGATATCTTAAAACCATTTTTAGTTTTGTTAATTGTCAATCCTAGATACTTTTTAATTTCACCTAAATGCTTTAATTTTATCTTTTTAGCTAATAATGATATAATCTCATTAGCTTCATTATTAGTCTTAGTTATCAAAGCAATATCATCTGTAAATAATAACAATAATGACACCGTTCCATTATTTTCTCTTTTAAACACACATGGATCTGCTAAACCAGATTTAAAACCTATATTGTTTAACTCTTTCACAATATATTGGTTCCACTCAAACCCAGATTGTTTCAACCCGTAAAGACTTTTTTTGAGTTTCCAACAATCATTACTATTTACTTTATTGTCTTTTATACCTACTGGTTTTCTTAAATATATAGTGTGCTGCAATGGTGCATGTAGATAAGCAGTTTCTACATCTAAATGGTTAATGACATAGTTTTTCTTAGCTGCCCACACTAAAGCTGCTCTCAAAGATGTTGCTTTAAGACTTGGTGCAAAAACTTCATCGTAATCAGATGCAGTTTGATTAAATCCTTGAGCTACTAACCTAGCCTTATGAGTAACAGTCCCATCATTTCCAGTTTTTAATTTAAATATCCATTTGCACCCAATGGATTTTTCTCCTGGAGGTAATTTAGCATCTTCATATACTTTCATTATCTTTAATGAATTTAATTCTTTTTCCATTGCCTTTTGCCAATTCTCCTGATCCTTAGCAGAATACATCTTAAGTTTATTTACACTAGTTGGAACTTTAGTTACTTGGCAAACTATACTTGCTTGATACCTATCAGGTGGTCTAGTTACACGTGTAGTACGTCTAGGTATTACAGGACTTACAGGTGGACTTTCCTTTATTAACTGTTCTTGATTATCTAACTCTTCCTGATCATCTGTTTCCTCTTGTTCTGGTCCTATTTGCTCTTCCTGGACTTCTTCTTTAATTGGACTCTTCTGATAACTAATCTGATCTTTCTGCCTTTTGTAGGGTTCAATAATTACTTCATTATTTAAATCTTGCTCTAATCTATTCCATCCTACATGTTCTAGGAATTTTGCACGAGCACTGGTGTAAACTCTAGATGTACCTGGTTCCCAGAATCTATAAGATCTATGATTAGATGTATATCCTACAAAATATAATCTTTTAGCTCTATGTGTCTAAGTTGTGAAGGGATATGCACCCATGCTGGTGCTCCAAATGTGTGCATGTAACTTAAATCAGGTTTTGTACCATGCCACAGTGTGAATGGTAATTCACCTGTTGTTGAATTAACAACATTATTTAATATATGATTACCACACATTATTGCTTCTCCCCACAAATTGTCAGGTAATCCTGAATCAGACATCATAGTTCGTGTCATTGATTGTAATGTTTGGCCTCTTCTCTCTATAAAGGCATTATGTTGTGGCCTATATGGTGCAGACTTTTTATGTTGTATACCTAACATTCTTAGTCTGTTCTGGAATTTATTATTTGTAAATTCCATACCATTATCTGTTATAAGAGTTACTAATTTCTTTTTAGTTTTCCTTTCAGCAAATTTTATCCAATTAAAGAGATTTTGATAGGTTTCAGTTTTGCTTTTCATTAAATAGCAAAACCCATATCTAGAATAATGGTCCATTATACTTAGTATGTATCGAGCTCCTCCTACACTTGGTTTTTTCGGACCTATTAAATTTGCAAATACTACTTCTAAAGGTTCTTTAGTAGTAAATCCATCAACTCTATTAGCCAGTGTGACCCTTGCTTTCCTTTGATTACAGGCATTACATTGCAAATACTTATTACAAGGTTTCAAACTTATTCCCTTAGATAATTCAACAGTTTTCTTAAGCATTTTAAAATTTAAATGCCCTAGCCTTCGGTGTAACAAGTGAATACATTCATCATGAGGTTTCTTATTTTCATAAACCATGTTAGCCACTTTTAAACCATCATCATTTAACACATATAATTCACCTCTTAAAGATGCAGTAATTTTCTTATCTTCTTTCTTAATTATGCAGTTATCTCCTTTAAAAGTAACTACATATCCTAGTTTAACCAAAATTCTAACTGAAATTAAATTAAACTTAAGTTGTGGTACATATAACATTTTTACATTCTCTTTTATAAAAGAACAATATGCTGTACCTTGACCTTTAGCTTTCAGTTTCCAGCCATTTGCTAACGATATCTGCTGTGTACTCTGGGACATTTTAATAAAATTTCTGTTATCATTTGTTATACAGTGGGATGCTCCACTGTCAACCACCCATAAATTATTTTTTACAGCTCCATTACTATACATGGCTAACTCTAAATTTTTATTTATCTTTTGATGACTTTTAGTATTCTGGCCAGCGTTCTGGTGCTTTGCTTTTTTACAAAATCTTGCCAAATGTCCTCTTCCTCCACAATTAAAACACTTTTTAATTGCATATGCAGTAGGAGATTCATTATCTTCTTTTTGAAGTTGCTGCCTCCTTAATTCATCTCTTTCAAGCCTTCTTCTGGCCTCTTCAATCAATCTGCCAGTTATATCAGTTAAAGTTAGGCTTTCCTTTGGCAAAATTTCAAGTGAAGTTACGTAGTTGTCATAACTTTCATCAAGGGAAGATAGAATTATGCAGACTTGGTGTAGTTCAGAGAAAATAAGCTCTTTCTCGTGCAGTTCTTGAAAAATGCTTTGCATAGTTTTCAAATGATTCAGCATATCACCATTCTTCTGGAGATGTGTACTGAAAAGCTTCCGTGTTAGATTTATGTGAGCACCAATGTTATCTCGAACATAAATCCTCTTCAGCTTCTGCCAACACCCAACAGCCGTTTTCTCTCCGTGGATATAAACAAGCTGTTGATCAGTTAAGGTTAACCCAATTATGCAAATAGCTTGTTGGAATTTATGCATAAATTCTTCTATCTTTAGTTTATCTTCCTCATCCTCTGGATCCCATTCTTCTACGTTTGGTGGATTTTCCATTATGTTCCACAAATCTTCTCTTCGTAGAAGCAGACTACATTTCATAGACCATGATACATAGTTTGTTCCATCCAACTTGGATATAAGGGACAAACTTTGTAGATTGACTTGTGCCATGTTTTCTTATATGGATATAAAACTATAATTAATAAAACACAGCTGTCTGTTTACTGTAATGTATAACAACACAAACTCTCACTTTTACATAAATCTGTTTTATCCTAGTTAAACTGACTTTGCAGCCTCTGGGCCCATAACCAGTGTTAAGCCTGGGTTCCCCAACCAGGGTTAGGGAGACAAGCTAAACAGAATGTGCAGCGTTAGTCAGATAGGCACACAGATAAATGAGTGAGCTAAGCTTGTATGTTTATTAACGTACAGTAAAAATAACAGATATGCTTGTGCTATCCAAAATATAGTTTATTCCATTATGAGTTCATAGCATAGTCAAAATAACAGTCCAATAGTCATGTATCATTTAGTCAGTCCATTCAGGGATATTCAGTTAGCAAAGTCCATGTAGAATATCCTATGTCAGTTCACTTACAAATCACTCCTTTGTTTATCTCTCCCGTTCGAGCAATGCAGTCTTGATTCCAAGCAGTAATCAGGGATCATCAAAGCCAGAGAGAGAACAAGCTGCAGTCTTGCTTCTTTTAAAGTGCTTTCACAACCACTCCCTTCATTACTATCCCACAGTTAAAGTTGCAGACACTTTAACATACAAACTATGATTACTTAGTTATTATTTTACCTAAACCAGTTAGGGTAAACAATGTTATCCCTAACAACCTTCTTAATTATTATTTATACATGTCTTTTCCAAATTTCTCTCCCTTTTTTTTAATTCCTCCAAGATTTTATTAATTCACAATCAAAACATAACTAACCAAAACACAAAACATAAAACTTCTTTAATAATAATAATAATAATAATTAAAGAAGAAAGCCAATAGAACATATAAAATAACTCCAAATTGTAATATCAATATTTACATTATCTATTTAACTTCATATCTTATCCAGACTTCTCCTTTTATCCAAATTATATTTCTTGCTTATTAAATTTTATTGCCTTTCATAAACATACAAAACACAAAACATAAACAAAACTAAAACATCTTTTCTGAAGGCTGCCTGATCCTGGGTTGAAACTCTTCACACAGACACAAATTCAAACATCATATTCACTTTATATATCCTTCCATATCTTATTATCATTTTCTTTTTCTTTTTTTTTATAAACCAATTTTATCAATTTTACAAAAACAGTGCACAAACAATTAAGGCATAACAGCTTATAAATTCTTTTCTAAAAATAATAATAATAATAATTAAAGAAGAAAACCAATAGAACATAATGATTCCAAATTATAATATCAATATTTACTTTATCTATTTAAATTCCTATCTTATCCCAGCTTCTCCTTTTCATCCAAATTATTTTTTGTTAATTAAAATTTTATTGCCTTTTATCAATATACAAAAAAAAACCATAACAAAACCTTTATATATCCTTCCATATCTTATTACCATTTTCTTTTCTTTTTTTAATCAAATTTTATTAATTTTAAAGAAAACACATTAAAACAAACAAAACTAAAAGATCTTTTCTGAAGGTTGTCTGATCCTGGGTTGAAACTCTTCACATAGACACAAATTCAAACATCATATTCAGTTTATATATCCTTCCATATCTTATTATCATTTTCTTTTTTTATATATATATGTAAACCATTTTTATCAGTTTTATATAAACAATGCACAAGGCATAACAGCTTATAAGTTCTTTTCTAAGAAAAAATAATAAAAGAAGAAAACCAATAGAACATAACAATTCCAAATTATAGTATCAATACTTTATCTATTTAACTTCATATCTTATCCCAACTTCTCCTTTTCATCCAAATTATTTCTTATTAATTAAATTTTTTTGCCTTTTTTCAATATACAAAATCCAAAAAAAAACATAACAAAACCTTTATATATCCTTTCATATCTTATTGCCATTTTCAATAATATTCTTTGTCTGTTCTATTTCCAACTATCCATTCATCTTTTTTCTTTTATTATACTTCTCCTATACACCAATTGGAGTAACGTCTATAACTCATTACCCTAACTTAAAAGTACTTCATATACCGTATATACTCGAGTATAAGTCGACCCGAATATAAGTCGAGGCACCCAATTTTACCACAAAAAACTGGGAAAACTTATTGACTCGAGTATAAGTCGAGGGTGGGAAATGCAGCAGCTACTGGTAAATTTCAAAAATAAAAATAGATACCAATAAAATTACATGAATTGAGGCATCAGTAGGTTAAATGTTTTTGAATATTTATTTCAAAGAAAAACAGTAAACTAGCTCTGTAAGTGGAAAAGAGAGCCAACAAAACCAATATGGTATCAACAATAACTTTAAAAGTACAAAAACCTTAGCTCAATCAGCAACCAAGCTAAAACACAAGAGTTAAAATCCTTCAAAACTGGATTCCTCCTCCTCATCTGTTTGTCCAAACAGAGCTTCAACTTCATCTGGTGTGAGGCTATCAGCATAGACATTGTCATCATCACTGAGTTCGCAGTCATCACCATCACTGCTGTCGTTCTCATACAAAGCGCTGTCTTCACTGCCATCCATAGCATTACTAATGCCACATTTCTTGAAGGCACGTTGCACCATGTCCTTGTTTTATGATGAATGAATGGAATGACATCACTTTCTCATCAAGGTCTTTTGGCAACTTCTGTGAAATCTTTGTTCTTTGCCGCAAACATAAGCCATGTCTATTCATAAAGCGGGTACACCATCCTGCTGACACAACGAAATTTTTAATTCCTGGTGATTTTAATTTGTCATCTTTAGCCATTTGAAGGGCACGTAAGCGAATTCCCATACGTGTCACGCAGTAACCATTTTGACGACACTCCATAACCCATTTATACAATTCAGTCTCTAGAGCTTCATATGAAGGCTTTAAACCACGTCGAGCTTTTTTTGCCTTTGGAATCTTTTCCAAGTCAGCTTTCATTTTCCGCCAGTCCCTCACTAGTTTTTCGTCAACACAAAATTCCCTACTTGCAATACTGTTATTGCTCTCTTCTGCTCTTGACACAACCTTAAGTTTGAAACCAGCTTCATATGACCTGCGTGTTTGTTTTGGTCCAGGATTAGATGTATTGGGATCCATTTCTAACAGGATAAAAAAATAAACTTTGAAAACTTTTGAACAGTACGCATGCACTCATATTATTTATGGACAAAAGTGGATATTCATTCACTAATTTTTTAGTGCATAACAGATGAAGTGCCTGACAGATGAAAGTCCTCTTAGGAAACTTTAGATCTTAACTGGCATTACATTTAAAATCAAACATGTTCACATTCTTAACATCTCAAATTTTTTCCATGGCAAAGTGTTTCTCAAATAATCCATAATAATGCCATAGGAGGGAATTATTGTCTAATTAAAACTTTCACTAGGACAGTTGAGAATAAGTTTGATGTTCACAATTTCCTCTTTGAAAGAGACATCCTGTTTTGAAGAGCCACCATCTCTTTCACAGCTCTCCCTTATGCCTCCATTGCATGTGCACACATGCCATGGCTCAGTAGTAGGTCAACATACAGATGTCACACTAGGTTCCCTCCTCAAAAGGAACATCCAACCTTTCTTGAGAAGTACAAACTTCATCTGTTCAGGATTGTGGTGACAAAGGTGAAGGAGGATGGGGCTGAGAGAAGGGAAAGGAAGAAAAGATCATTGACAGGGAGAAAGACAGGGAGAAACACCTGGAAGTGTGAGCCCTCGAGTTTCCTTAGGGAAGACCAGACAACAAGGGGAGAGGAGGAGGAGGAGGAGAGTTAAAAAAAAAAAGAGTGCTGCTGCCAGAGGGGTGAGGGGGGGGGCTTTGCAAAAAAAAAAGAGAGTGAATGAGAAAGAGTGTGAATGAGAATACTGACCGCTTTTGTGACGGCGGAGGTGACTTAAGATGACTCCCCGTGTGGGAAGTCACCCGGCGCACACCTCCTCCTTCCAGCCTGCTCGAGTAACCCCCCTCCCCCCGCGCGCGCTTTCGTGGCTGCTTGACGCGCTGGGAGAAACCCGCGGCCGAGGCAATTCCCTTCCCAGCTCGCACTGCAGTCTGAAGGGAAGGAAAAGCCTTGCTGGAGCCCAGCCCGCCCTTCGCTTTCCTCCTGGGCTCCCCCGACAACTCCACAGACAGCTTCTCTGCTGTCTTGCTAACAAACCCTGCCAACCCTCAGCCACGATCAGAGACAGATCAAAAACAGAGACGAGGGGTGCCCCCGAAGAGCTCCGACTGCAGCGAAGGCGAGCGGCCACCACTTTCCCGGTGCGCGGCGGCGGGGCAACTCCTGGCGCAGACTGGCCCAAAGTCCGAGTGACTCGCTGAGCCCTGCAAACGGCCGGACGAAAGACGAGAGGAGGATGCCCGGGCGGTTGCCACCCCTGGATCCTAACTGGAAAGACCCCACTGCCGCCGCCACCTCCCGCTCAGGCAGGGTCCCCATTCCCCTGGCCGGCCAGGGGCACAGCCGCTTCCCACTCCCGAACAGCCCAGGCGCCGCTAGTCAGCCTCGCTCAGTGCGGCATTGCAGGCGCAGCCTTTTGCAGAACCGAGCTGGGCCACGCCTCACCTCACCTCCTCACCTCCTTCTCTCGCTCTTCTCGACTTGGCGGCGAGCGGCTCCTTTACCACCTGTTGTATGGGAGCTACAGCACTTGCCTCCGGAGCAGCCTCCACAGTTTCAGCCGGGGAGGGAGGGGGGCACAAAGCAGCCCAAACGCGTAGCAGTGGAAGGAAGGCGCGCTGGTGCGAGGAAGAGAGGAGAGAGAGAGACACACACACACACACACACACACACAGAGAGAGAGAGAGACAGACAGACACACACTCACTTCGCCACTTTGCACCTTGCAAATGCAAAATCCTGGGGTTTTTGCATTTGCAAGGTGCAAAGCAGCGGGGGCAGATCCCGCGTGCTGGAAAGGGCTTGACTGTATTACGGGGAGAGAGAGAGAGAGAGAGAGGGAAGCTGAGTGGAGCCGAAGCAACCTCGGCTCGTGTTGTTTTCTCAGCCTCGCTTTTGCCTTCTCCTTACATCTTCCCTCTGTTAAAATCCCACCACCACCATCACAGAGGGGAATCTGACTCGAGTATAAGTCGAGGGCGGGTTTTTCAGCACAAAAAATGGGCTGAAAAACTCGACTTATACTCGAGTATATACGGTAACAATTTTTCTTGGAATTCTGTTTAAAAGATTCTAAAATTACACAATGAATTTTATACTCTAAATACACATATAAAAAACACAATCTTATGTACCCTCCAGAATCCCTCTTTTATCCTAAATTAAATTCACCCATTGTCTCTGAATAAACTTTTTTTCTTTAGATCTTGCTTTCCCCCATTGAGGCTTCTCCTCCCCCCCTTTCTCTCTTGCTTATTCTTCTCCTTGCCCTATTTACCCCTTTGTCTTTCCTCCTCCCTTTTCTTACTCCCTTTCCTTTGCTTTCTAACCTTGCCTCCACCTTTCCGCTCATTTTTCTCTTCTTTGGTTGTTTTTATAATTCTTAAAATCCCCTTTTTCTTATCCTTTTTCTCCTCCTCCCCGGAAAGAACCCATTGTTCATCAAAGATGGCTTCTTCTTCCTCTTCTTCTTTGTCCCAGTCCTTCTGCTGCGTAGTCAACTTTTCATAAGTACATAACGCCATTTCTAAGAATTGAAACAAAGTGCCCAAAGTATCTTCTTTTTTATATTTTTGATATTCAGTCTTTAGTTCATCCACAAACGATGCCATTATGAAAAAAGAAACTTTTCCCAAAACAACCACAAATATTTTTAATCAAGAATAATTCAAAAAAAAATTCCAAAAATTAATACTTTTCTTCCTTCTTCTCTTTCTCTTTCTGGGGTTAATGTTTAATCAAAGAGGTCCAATTACCATGTACCTTTCTTTGGGATTCTAGGCAATCTCCTCCTTTTTCAGCTTCTGCTCCAATTTTTTTTTTCTCTCCCTTCCCGCTTGCAATATCAATTTTAAATAATCAGAAACCCATACCTCTAATAAGGGTTTTCCAATTTCTTAAGTTTTTCAATGTCCAGAAACCCTTTTGTCCCTTAGTTTCAACTTTCAGAATAATTCACTTTCAATGTCCAATATGTCCAAACATATCTGCTTTTTCCATGGGGTGGAAGAGTGAAGAAAAAAAAAAAAGTTCCCTTTAACAGCTTCTCCGCCGCTTTCGATCTTCTTAGGGATACAATGTATCCTCCAGCAATTCAGACAGTTCCAGCGAATTTGAAAGATGTTACTTGACCCGGCTCAGACAGCACTTTCACTCTTCTTACTTCCTCCAGCGCAATCTTACCCGGTTGCTGGCTTCTTCGTGGCGGCCATTGCTGACCGCCGCTCCAACGCCTTGGGAAAAAGGGGGTTTTCCAGAGGAGGAGGGGGTCTGCGACACCCCCAACCCTCTGTCTGACTCCCCTCTCTCTTCAGCTGTCCCTACAGGGCAGCCATATCCCCCTGACCCATCTGGATCGGGGGTACCTCGGCGGCTAGCACAGCAGGAATCGCGAGCAGTCGCGAATTCCTGCTGCCCCGAAGCCACACAAAACCGGAAACCCGAAAACAATGCTATTTTCTATGGCTATGCTCACATATCATTGGATGCTTTAATTTTTTATGATGTAAGTCGGCAGAAAACTACTTTTAAATCAATCAACTGGTTGGAAGTAATATCCATCTGGTTCAGTTCCAAGCGGGGAGAAAGGCACTGGAAACATGGAGGCTGATTGAAAAGATGGTTTATTGATGAACAGGGTCACATGGGTTCTAGGTCCTGGGCAGCTGAGCACATGGAGTGGAGAGTGAGAAGTATGTATACCTTCTCTGGGAGTTGAACTTGAGCTTCTTGTTCCTGTGGCAAGGGCATGTATTCAATTGGTTGCTGTCAAACTCCCATGGGGCTATGCAGGGGTCATGTTTGTCTTGAAGTCAAGTTGGGTTGAAACTTAGAGGCTTGGTTCTTTGGGCAATTCCTATTGTGTCTTAATGGCTTTGTCCTGGTTTGAATCTTGATTGAAGGCTAATCCTACCATTCTACCTTTGTTCAAAATATCCTGTCTTGAAGGGATTGCCAAATCTGCATTTCTAAAAGCTGGCCTCAGCTTAGTATCTGCTTGGGAGCAGAGAACTGTCGCTCTGAGTTTCTGTCTTTAGAAACATGTTTCTCCTTTTCTTATCCAGGGAAATATAATCTTCTGACTTTTTAATATTTTCTAAAATACTTCATTCTTCTTGGAGATGAGTGAGTGTTAACTTTGTACAAATGTTTACTTTGAAGTTCCTTATTGTTCCAACTATAAAAATAAGTATAAGTCATTTTTCCAGACTCTCCCTTTTCACAGGGAGACCCTAAGTTTTGATCCATTAATGCAATTCACGTAACAAAGGGGGGAGAGTTTTGGCAAATCCATAGCATATACAGTATTTAGACATCTAAAAATATTATATGTTGGTCAGGAAGGAGGAGTTTTTAAAAATGGCAACAGTTTTTAAAAATGGCAACAGGTTACTAATTGGATAGATTGAGGTTAAGGTTGAAGTTGAGTTTTCTTAAGGAAGTGAGGGGAAAAGACAAAAATAACATAATGAGATGTGGGGAATTAAGGGGAAAAAAATGAAACTCAGCTAAATCTAAATGGAAGAGCTACCTGAGATAAACAAAATCTTCAGCTACAGTTATCACTAAATTGCCATTAAATTATGCCCAACATTTTGCTTTTTCACCCAATAGCATATCCACATGTAAGCTGGACTCAGATTTTGTAATTCTCTATGGTTCGCTGACAAGCCACTATTGGTTGAGTTAATGAACAGTAGGCTATAAGTAATGGTTTGCAAACCTTAAAGGCTAGATTCTCATAGCCACTAAGCCAAACTGAACAAGCAGTATTTTTAATTCATTTCTTGGAATAATTTAAGAAGTTCTTCTTTGAAGGCTTGGGCTATAGAAACGTTCCTTAAACAAAGATGATTAGTTGAGTCTCATCAGTGCCTTCTGATTGTCAGCCACAGAAAAGATGTGACAAACTACCGGTGTGCAGGAAATGGGGTCACGAGCTTTCTCAAATTTTGCAGGATTATCTGAACCTCTTGTTGAAAAAACTAGTTTTATCTAATTTGACACTGCAAACTTGGAAGGTGGTGAGATGATGAGAAAAGCCACAAGGAAGAAACTGATCACAATGGCCTTGTCACATCTGCAGAGATGAAGAAACTAAGGCAGGTATCCCAATCAGGTGTAAAGGCTAGCAGGTAGGACAGCCCTTGGAAACAACCTGAGGGAAAACGAGTTCACATATGATTATCTAGTGGCAGTAATAATTCTCCTTTCTCTAGATCGGGGATGTCAAACTTGCGGTGTCATGTTGTCATCACATGAGGTATCATGACTTTTTCCCCCTTCGCTAAACCAGGGGTGGGAGTAGCCAGCATGTGACGCATCTAGCCCGCAGGCTCTGAGTTTAACACTCCTACTCTAGACCAGAGGTGGCATTCAGCAGGTTCCAACCAGTTCTGGAGAACCGGTAGTAGAAATTTTGAGTAGTTCGGAGAACCAGCAAATACCACCTCTGACCACTCCCACCCCCATCTATTCTCTGCCTCCCGAGTCCCAGCTGATCGGCTGGGTCTTCTTTTGTTGCCCTGCACAGGAGAAAGGAGCTGGAAAGCAGGTTAGTGGGGTGGGGAGGGAATGGGATTTTGCAGTAACCTTCCCCTGTCATGCCCACCAAGCCACGCCATTCCTACCAAGCCAGTTGTAAAACCGGTAGTAAAAAATGTTGAATCCCACCACTGCTCTGGACTAACTTAATTTCAGGTAAACAGTAGAAAAGCAAAAACAAGAAAAATGGGCTGTCTCTGTTTTTCCAGACCACCTCGTAAAGACTTGTTTTGACCCCCACATTTCTGCCATCTGGAGAGCACCTTGCTATCAACTTGGCAACACATTCTTCAGTAAATTAATTCAAGCAGATGTCCTTTTTCCATAATTGTCATATTATCATGTGGAAAAAAACTAGTTTACACAACCCACTCAGAAGTTGAGCCCCCCAAGCCTACACAGAGCATGAGTGGGATGAAGGAAAGCAGTGAAATTTCAGAAAAGTTCATAAAAGGAGAGCTGTAGACACAGTCTATTCAGGCAGGCCCTCTCTGTGAAGTCCGAAAAGTTTGAGAAAAGGAACAGAACAGTGGCAACTGGTTTTGTTATCCCTCCCTACGTGTTAAAGTCGCTAAAGGCAATGAGATCAATCAAGCGGAGAGCTGAAAAGGAAAAGCGTGATAGAAGGAGGAAGGGAAGAGTCTAGAAAAATTCCTTCACAAGGAAAGCCTATGAAGAAATGGTGCCATCAGATCTTTGAAAAAAACCAAAAGATTGCTAAGCAGTGTTTAAGTGGAACCTGGTTTTGGGTGATGTGAGCTATTCTGTGCAGCAAAAGGTGTGGTAAACAATAGAAATTACTGGATTATCTTGAGTTTATTATTTTGAGATGACCTCAACTCTACTTTTCATCTTCATTCCTCTCCTCTTCCTTCTACTTCCCTTTTTGAGGCAATTGCCCTGCTTAAAGAATTGTGCCACCTTTGTATAATCAAATATACATTTTACTTACAAGTTCGGAAAAAAAACCAATTTCACAAAGAAATGGGACAAAAAGACATTATTTTGTGTGATCCTACCATGAGAGAAAAGGAAGGGATGGCATGAGGCCAAATTTAAGAGAATCTTCTCCAGGCTTTCCTTTTCTCACTCAGAATTTTCCTCCAAGTTCTCTACTGAATCTCCTTCTTACTGCTGGTCTCCTCTCATTGCTGTCAATGGGTTTCCTAGAGCTCAGTGAGAAGCTGCTAGTTGCTTTGGCTTATTACTGATACTACTACAGGATAGAAAACAAAGAAACGGTTTCTTAAAAAACTGATTTAGGAATGTTTGGAGAGAAGATGTTTCCTCTTGGGACCCCGGGAACATGTCCCTAGTCCATGAGCAATGCCGTTGGTCTTATAGAAAGCAATTCAAGAAGGAAGTGTGGGATGTAGAGAAGAGATAGAGGCCTTTGTAATGATTGCCTGATGGAAGCAGGAGTTATCTCCTCAGGAAAACTGCATCAACTGTTTCCATTCTTGCTTTCTCTTAGCTCCCTCCATATTGGGCCCTTGGCCTTCTCCTGAGGGTTTTGGATATAAGAGACCAATCACCCGACACAGAACACATTACATTAGGGCCATCATTGCCTGAACAATTTCATTGGTTAGTCAAAAAGGTATACAGGATTCCTCTTCTCTGGAATGATACCCATAGATCCCAGGACAGAAGGCACAGGGTGTTTTGACATCATCTCAAGAGGCCTCAAGGCTCATGACTCAGTGAACTGGGGTCTTCTGTCTGTGTGAGAGCTTACTTTGGAAATGACAAAGCAATATGCGTAAGAAATGTGCAAATCACTCTGGCCTAGTGGTTAAGGCATCCATCTGGGAACCAGGAGACTGTGAATTGTGGTTCAGCCTTAGGCCTGAAAGGCAGCTGGGTGACCTTGGGCTAGTGCCTCTTGTTATGTTCTGTGCATGAGCACAAGGATTGGAGACAGTGAACTTCAACTCTTTATTTAACATTGTGGAACAGAGCAAAAACTACGGCAGCAACAGCCCTTTTTATAGACAAGCTGCTGATCAAGTAACCAAAAAGAAATGGGAAGCGTTAGTTCTCTTAACCAATGAAAGAGGCCCGCTAATAGCCAATCAGATCCTCCTGAATGGACCAATCATATGTTGCTATTATCGGCCAATCAGAAATGCAGGGCCAGAACCCTGCACTTTTCTAAAGGTTTTAATAATCTTTATTTAAGCACTTTTATTAATTCACAACACCCCTTCCCCCCGGGTTCCGTTTAAGGGGTGCGGTGATGTAATCTTTCAGGTTGTTGAGTTTGTCTATTAGATTTTTGCTGTCTCCCTGGTACTTGTCTATAGTCTTGTTTGGGTGGGACGTTTTCTGGCGAGTAGGGTGCCTCCGGTCCTTCATTTAAAAACTCGGTGCCGCTAATGTCTTCGTTGTCCTCTCACCTTTGTGGGCTTGCTTCTGACGAGGTGTCTCTTTGAGGCAAGTCTACCGCCCTCGCTAATCCTTCTTCATGTGTTGAGTCCGAATGTTCACTTCTTCCACTCGTGCTTTCTGCTGTTTCAAACTCGGCCTCCTCCTCATCTCCTCCCCCCTCAGTTTGGAAATTACCGGAGTCACAGAATCCAGGTTGCAACCGTGAACGCAGCTGATCAATATGGCGCTTCCATATTCTTCCGTCGCGACTTTTTACTCGGTATGATCTGGGTCCTGTGACTTGGATTACAGTTGCCTCAACCCACAAAGGATCACCAGAAAAGTTTTTAGCGAAGACTAAGTTGCCTATCTGCAATTCGCGGCATTTCCCACTGGATCAGTGTGGTTTTTCTGGTTCGTACGATGGGTGTAGTTGGTCAAGGTGGGAGCGGAGTTTTCGTCCCATTAACAATTCAGCCGGAGTCTTGTTGGTGACGCTGTGTGGAGTGATGTGTTGAAGAAAGAGTATCCGGTTAATCTTATCTTCGATATCGCCATAGTCCATTTTATGTAGGGTCTTTTTGATGAATTGTACCATGCGCTCGGCTCTTCCATTGGCCGCAGGATGCACCGGCAAAGTTAGTGCATGGCAAATACCACGGTCCGCTAGATACTGTTCAAAGAAAAGCGTGGTAAACTGGGGGCCATTGTCGGATACCAGGACGTCTGGTAGCCCATGGGTTGCGAATAATTTGTCCAATTTTCTGATGACGGATTCAGTTGTGGTACTTCTCATTTCATGGATTTCAAGTCAGTTTGAGTAGGCATCCACCGTAACTAGGAATGTGTGTCCTTTAGTAGGCCCCGCAAAGTCAATATGAATACGGGACCAGGGTCCCCTTGGTGTTTCCCACTCTGTTGGGGTTGTTTTCGGTGGGGCATTGCTAACTTCCTGGCATTTGCAACAAGTCTTTACCCAGGCCTCAATCTGTTTGTCGATACTCGGCCACCATGCGTAGTTTCGTGTGAGCGCCTTCATGCGCACGATGCCGGGGTGGCCTTCATGCAGGGTTTTCAATACCGATCGTTGCAGCCGCTCTGGGACGATGACTCTATCCCCCCAAATGATGCAATCTTTCTGGGAAAACAGTTCCGTTTGTCGATTCTTGAAAGGACTGAAGTTGTCAGGGATTTGATCCAATGGCCATCCTCGTTCAACCCAGCTAAGAACTCGCGCCAAAATGGGATCGCGTTTGGTTTCAATCGCGATATCTCGAGTGGTTAACGGTGGTGTTTGAAGTGTCTCAATCTGGAGCGTTGTGACGGTTGGAGCTGGGTCGTCAACGGTTTCCGGAAGTGGTGCACGGCTTAGTGCATCAGCGTGGGGGATAGCTTTCCCCGGGCGATGTTGTAGCTTATAATTATATGCAGCCAAGAATTCCGACCAGCGAGTCATTCTGGGGGATAATATATAAGGGGTTGGCTTGTCTCCCGCTATAATCCCCAGCAAAGGTTTGTGGTCGGTAACTATAGTAAAAACTCGCCCATAAATATATTCATGGAATCGTTTAACAGCAGAAACGACAGCAAGAGCCTCTTTATCGATTTGACTATAGTTACGTTCAGCTTTTGATAGCGTTTTTGAAAAGTAGGCAATAGGGGCTTCACTGCCGTTTGGTAACACATGGCTCAAAATGGCACCTACTCTGAATGGTGATGCATCACAGGTAATCGTTAAAGGCAAAGTCTCGTTATACTGCATCAAAACAGCATCGGAGGTCAATAAGTTTTTTCCTTGTCGGTGGGTGGGTGGGGCTTCAGCAACATTTGCTGTATAAGATGCACCAACATTTCCAGCCACTTTGGGGGGGGCGCGTTTTATACACAGAAAAATACATATAAAAATGGGAAAACTTCTTATGCAATGGATTGGAAGAAACTATTTAGTATATTTTTTATGAAAATGTGTAAAAATTTTGCCTTTTTAATAGGATAATTACATCTAGACAAATATCTCTCTTGGTAGATTTGAATATTTCAAACTGTATAATACCAATTAATTGTGACATTACCAGATGTTTAAAATACCTGAGCCAATGAGGAAGAATAAATGTTGTGAAAATGAATATAATTTCTTGACTAGTATATGTCTCAAGAGAGAGATCTTTGTTGAGATACTTTAAGCAAACTGATGTTAACAAATTAATGCTTCTAAAATGGTAAGATTCCAAGGTGCTCTCTTTCAAAGTTATGAATTTTATTATTGAGGGTTGAGGAAGGATTGGGCTGATTTTTCATTTAATCATTGGACATGTTTGTTAATCTCTGTTTTAAGGAACACAAAGGGTATTGAATATATACCATTCTGAGTCCAATTAGAAAGCTATTGTTTGGCGCTTTTGAAATCTTGTCAAGTACTTAGTTCTAAACATAGTAAAAATTATCTTGTACTTCCAGCTCTGAAGGCAGTGAGACATATTTGGACAACAGTGGTAAGAAATTAAAATATGATTCTTCTCATGAGATATTGGCTCTTTGAAATAATCCCTATTTTAGAATGATGACTCAAATTTTCAGGGAAGTATTGAATGGTCTGAAAGTAAATTTGTTCCCTTGAGCAAATAAATTGTTCATGTTGCTTTCAAAACTTCCAAAAGGTTACAGAAAGTCTATAAATTGCCAAAAAAAAACAGGTCAATAGAAATATATTCAGACAAAATATTTGTTGTGTTGTTAGTGTAGACATGCTGAACTGGCATTCTCAGTAGCGCTATATTTTAGAATAAGTTAGACAAGATTTTTTTTTACAAATAAGCCAACAATTTAATAACAAATAAATAAATAACATTATTATTTAATAACATTATTATTTTATAAATAATAAATATCAATTTTAATAAATTTATTGATGTATATTGCTCATTCATGTTTGCTACGTTATATGCTAAATAAATGAATTTAAAACTTTACTGAACTATATATGAATGGACAGTTATATAAAACCTGGAATAGAGATTTGAAATTTCTTACATTACAAAATCAGTGGTCTCCCATTTTTTAAAAATTAAAAATATTTTTATGAACTTAAAATGAGTAATTCATTCAAAAACCATTTTGATTTTTTTGCATTACTCGGTGGATGTTTAAAAAGAGTTTTGTCAGCTGACTTCTTATGCCAGAAATGTGGTATCTTTGAAGATAATGTTAGTACTCACAGTTGTATGCAAAAGAACAAAAACTGACACAATCTGAACATAATACAGAATTAAACCCGATATATTTCTGCAAACTGGACTCCATGCTTAACTACTGTATTTTACTGCCTGCAGATCCAAATTAAGAAAACAGCACAAGTGCAGGAATCTGGACATCCAGTCATAACTTTGCTAACCTCTCCTTTGCTAGAAATAACAGCTTCCAAGCATTTCCTATAACCAGTCTTTCTATTCTTGCTTTTTTTTTTTTTTTATTACATCCCCTTTAAAGCCACACAGGTTAATGACTGTCATTGCATGTTGTAGTAATGAATTCCAAAAGATAATTATACACTATGTGAAGAAGTGCTTTTGTTAAGCTGGTCTGAATCTCCTTCTAACCATTTCATTGGACGACTCCTCGTATCTTGAGAGCTGGAGAAACCCTTCTTTCTGCCCACTTTTTCCATGCTATATAGGATTTTAAACAGCTTGAGCACACATTCCCCTTTTTCTCAGCTAAAGAGTTCCAGATCTTCTAGCCTTTTATCAGACAGGAGTCGTTCAAGCCATGGATTGTTTTGATTGCCCTTCCCCCCCCCCCCACCAGCTCAATTACATTCTTTATCAACCTTATACCTTATGTCAGCATTGGGAAGATTTGTATAAGGAATAAATATGTTTATAGTCATCTTGAGATCTCTGGCCACAATTTTTTCACGGGGCAGCATGTTTTCGTGCAACTGTGCTCTCTGCCCAAGATCTTTCTCTTGGTTGGTTTCAAACATCTGGACTCTGTATAGCAATAGCACACACACACACACACACACACACACACACACACAGAGTAAAATGTGTGTGTGTATGTGTGTGTGTGTGTGTGTATATATATATTCTTAAGTTTTCGCAGGTACTTACATGTATAGCATTCAGCTTTGTTTGGGTATTTTCCCACGTCATTATAGTTGTGCTTTCAAAGTTGTGGCAACGTTTCGGCAGAATCTCATCTGCCATCATGAGGCTTCTGTATTGTGTTTGTCTGTGAGTCAGACTTTCACAGCCATTTCTGTTTTAAATTTGGGGACAGCCTACTGCTGTGCCAAAATGTTTTTTTCTTCATCCTGATTGGTTGGGAGTCTTGGTCTGTGTTTATTGATTGGTTGGGAGTCTTGGTCTGTGTTTATTGGTCTTGGAATTTGCTGTGTTCTGCTTGATTGGTGTTTCTAATATCTTCTGTCTGTTTTGTGGCTTTTTTTTTTTGTCTTGATTGGCTGGCAACATTGTGTTTCCTGTATTGGAGGCTTTTAGTGCGGCTTGGCTCCGGGTAAATTGATGGCTATCATTTATTAGGAAGCTAGGTTTCATCTGGGTGCCTGGTTGGGGTGTGTTTGAGCTGGAGGTATCAGGATGAAGAAAAAACCATTCTGGCACAGCGTAGGCTAGCCCCAAATTTAAAACAGAAACGGCTGTGAAAGTCTGACTCACAGACGAACACAATACAGAAGCCTTATTTTCCCACGTCATAGTAGTGGTGCTTTTAAAGTTGTAGCAACGTTTCAGCAGAATCTCATCTGCCATCATCAGGCTTCTGTATGGTGTTTGTCTGTGAGTCAGACTTTTACAGTGGTTTCAGATTTAAATTTGGGGCAGCCTATTACTGTGTCAGAATGGTTTTTTCTTCCTCCTGATTGGTTGAGAGTCTTGGTCTGTGTTTATTGGCAAATAAACTCCAAGACCAATAAACACAGACCAAGACTCTCAACCAATCAGGAGGAAGAAAAAACCATTCTGACACAGCAATAGGCTGCCCCAAATTTAAATCTGAAACCACTGTAAAAGTCTGACTCACAGACAAACACCATACAGAAACCTGATGATGGCAGATGAGATTCTGCCGAAACGTTGCTACAACTTTAAAAGTACAACTACAATGACGTGGGAAAATACCCGAACAAAGCTGAATGCTATACATACATACACACACACACACACACACACACACACATACTTGTTGCTCTCTGAGCTTGCTTATTTTCTTGCAGACATTTCATTACCCTACCTAAGTAATACCATCAGTGCTAGTAAGGAGTGCTGTTTATATTCTGATTTCTTCCCTATTTGTGTGTGTGGGGGGGTGTGTGCAATCTTAGGAATTCTTTGTTTGAGCTATTTAAGAATCCCTAAGTCCACCCCAAGAAAACAAGCAAGCTCCAAAGACCCCTTATTTCAACCCTGAGCCACAAATATTCTCCTTTATTGGAAAGATATATAGTATATAGTCAGTGATGGCTAACCTTTCTCGCAACGAGCACCCAAACTGTGTGCCCATCCCCAAAATTCAATGTGTACACGTCCCCATGCATGCGTCCTATCCCCCGTGCATGCACATGCATCCCTGTGCAAGTGCCCTGCCTCTTCCACATGCATGTGAGTCCCCCGTGCATGCACCCTATCCCCCTCCACATGTGTGTCCCCTGCACATGAGCCCTGTCCCCCAGCATGCGCCCTGCACCCCCCACATGTGTGGCAGAGGCCCAAAGATCAACAGGCTGGTGGGGGGCAAGCGCACATGTGCAGCGGGAATTGAGCTAGAGTGACAGCTCATGTGCCCACAGAGAGGGCTCTGCATGCCACCTCTGGCATGGGTGCCATAGGTTTGCCATCTTCCCATACTACTTTACAGCATTCTCAAAGCAATTTACAGAATCTGCATATTGCCCCCAACAATCTGGCTCCTCATTTTACTGACCTTGGAAAGATGGAAGTCTGAGACAATCTTGAGCCGATCAGAATTAAACTCCTGGCAGTGAGCAGAGTCAACCTGCAATACTGCATTCTAACCACCGCATCACCTATTAGGTTCCTATTGTATATTGAACTCCATAATGAATATTTGAACTCTTCCAATGTGACTGGAATGTGACCTAATTTTTATTATGATCTATGCACAGCTTTGGAGCCTGAACTATTGGCTTAAATTCTTCTTGAGAGGTAATACTCTAGCACCTGAGCTTCTAGGGGACAATTTTATATATTCCATGGAAGAATGCCATTCTTACCGATCTACAACATCTATCAGTCCACTATTTGACTTCATTCAGCCTTGTGAAAATCTGTCAGATTTGAAACCTTTGTTAAGCCTGAGTTCCCCAACCAGGGTTAAGGAGACAAGCTAAACAGAATGTGCAGCGTTAGTCAGATAGGCACACAGATAAATGAGTGAGATGTGTTTGTATGTTTATTAACATACAAAATAACAGATACGCTTGTGCTATCAAAAATATAGTTTATTCCATTATGAGTTCATAGCATAGTCAAAATAACAGTCCAATAGTCATATATCATTTAGTCAGTCCATTCAGGGATATTCAGTTAGCAAAGTCCATGTAGAATATCCTATGTCAGTTCACTTACAAATCACTCCTTTGTTTATCTCTCCCGTTCGAGTAACGCAGTCTTGAGTCCATGCAGTAATTAGGGATCATCAAAGCCAGAGAGAGAGCAAGCTGTCGTCTTGCTTCTTTTAAAGTGCTTTCACAACCACTCCCTTAATTACATTCCTATATTTAAAGTTGCAGACACTTTAACTTACAAACTATGATTACATATTTATTATTTTACCTAAACCAGTTAGGGTAAACAATGTTATCCCTAACATTCTCCCCTTTTAGGAAATAATAATAAATATAACTATTTACATCTTTAAATCATATTTGTTACAACTCTCTTTAAACTTGATTACTCCTTGAGCTTTTGTAAATTGGTCTGCAATGTTTTCTTCTGTCATGCAGTATTCCAATTTAATTAGCCCATTCTTTACAGATTCTCTAACATTTTAGGATCTTAAATCAGTATGATTTGATCTAGTTTTTACAGCAATACTAGTAGCTAAATTTATAGCTGCCTGGTTGTCCTCGTACACAATAATGGATTCTTTAACAGTTACAGCCATGTCTAATAATAACTGTTTGTACAAAATTAAGTCAGTGCATAGTAATGACAGACATGAAAATTCCGCTTCCATCGTGGACAAGCTATTATGCTGTTGTCTGATTGACCTCCACCCTATTAGTGTCTCACCAAATAATATAGCCATCCCAGATGTTGATTTTCTAGTGTTTATGTCAGTTGCAAAAGTTGCATCTGCATAGGCACTAAGACTCAAATCACCCTTTGGTTCTATATACAATGCATGGTTCATTGTTCCTTTAAGATATCTTAAAATTCTCTTTAATGATTGCCAATGACATTGATGTGGATCTGAATTAAAACGTGCCAGCTGATTTACACTATAAGCTATATTTGGCCTTGACCAGTTGCTTATATATGATAAGCTACCAATCAAAGATTGATATATGGACTTATCAAATTTGGGACTTTGATCATCAGTTTGGCAAACTTCCTGACTCATTGGAGTCTTTGCCGGTTTACAAAGTTCCATTTTATACATTTTAATTAACTGGCAAATTTTATCTTCTTGAGATATCTTAAATCCATTTTTAGTTTTGTTAATTGTCAATCCTAGATACTTTTTAATTTCACCTAAATGCTTTAATTTTATCTTTTTAGCTAATAATGATATAATCTCATTAGCTTCATTATTAGTCTTAGTTATCAAAGCAATATCATCTGTAAATAATAACAATAATGACACCGTTCCATTATTTTCTCTTTTAAACACACATGGATCTGCTAAAACAGATTTAAATACTATATTGTTTAATTCTTTCACAATATATTGGTTCCACTCAAAGCCAGATTGTTTCAACCCATAAAGACACTTTTTGAGTTTCCAACAATCATTACTATTTACTTTATTGTCTTTTATAATTACTGGCTTTTTCAAATATATAGTGTGCTGCAATGGTGCATACAAATAAGCAGTTTCTACATCTAAATGGTTAATGATATAGTTTTTCTTAGCTGTCCACACTAATGCTGCTCTTAAAGATGTTGCTTTAAGGCTTGGTGCAAAAATTTCATCATAATCAGATGCAGTTTGATTAAATCCTTGAGCTACCAACCTAGCTTTATGGGTCCCATCATTTCCAGTTTTTACTTTAAATATCCATTTGCACCCAATGGATTTTTCTCCTGGAGGTAATATGGCATCTTCATATACTTTCATTACCTTTAATGAATTTAGTTCTTTTTCCATTGCCTTTTGCCAATTCTCCTGATCCTTAGCAGGATACATCTTAAGTTCATCTACACTAGTTGGAACTTTAGTTACTTGGCAAACTATACTTGCTTGATACCTATCAGGTGGTCTAGTTACATGTGTAGTACGTCTAGGTATTACAGGACTTATAGGTGGACTTTCAATAACTAACTCTTCTTGATTATCTAATTCTTTCTGATCAACTATTTCCTCTTGTTCTGGTCCTATTTGCTCTTCGTGGATTTCTTCTTTAATTGGACTCTTCTTATAACTAGTCTGTTCTTTCTGCCTTTTGTAGGGTTCAATAATTACTTCGTTATTTAAATCTTGCTCTAATCTATTCCATCCTACATGTTCTAGGAATTTAGCACTAGCACTGTTGTAAACTCTAGATGTACCTGGTTCCTAGAATCTATAAGATCTATTATTAGATTTATATCCTACAAAAAATAATCTTCTAGCTCTATGCTGTCCTTTTTGTCTAAGTTGTGAAGGGATTTTCCCCCATGCTGGTGCTCCAAATGTGTGCATGTAACTTAAATCAGGTTTTGTACCATGCCACAATGTGAATGGTAATTCACCTGTTGTTGAATTAACAACATTATTTAATATATGATTACCACACATTATTGCTTCTTCCCATAAATTGTCAGGTAATCCTGAATCAGACATCATAGTACGTGTCATTGATTGTAATGTTTGGCCTCGTCTCTCTATAAAGGCATTATGTTGTGGCCTATATGGTGCAGACTTTTTATGTTGAATACCTAACATTCTAAGTCTATTCTGGAATTTATTATTTGTAAATTCCGCACCATTATCAGTTATAAGAATTACTAATTTCTTTTTAGTTTTCCTTTCAGCAAATTTTATCCAATTAAAGAGATTTAGATACGTTTCAGTTTTGCTCTTCATCAAATAGCAAAACCCATATCTAGAATAGTGGTCCATTATACTTAATATGTATCGAGCTCCTCCTACACTTGGTTTTTTCGGACCTATTAAATCAGCAAATACTACTTCTAAAGGCTCTTTGGTAGTAAATCCATCAACTCTATTAGCCGGTGTGACCTTGCTCTTGCTTTGATTGCAAGCATTACATTGCAAATACTTATAACAAGGTTTCAAACTTATTCCTTTAGATAGTTGAACAGTTCTCTTAAGCATTTTAAAATTTAAATGCCCTAGCCTTCGGTGTAACAAGTGAATACATTCATCATGAGGTTTCTTATTATCAAAAACCATGTTAGCCACCTTTAAACCATTATCATTTAATACATATAATTCACCTCTTAAAAATGCAATAATTTTCTTATCTTCTTTCTCAATTATGCAGTTATCTCCTTTAAAAGTAACTACATATCCTAGTTTAACCAAAATTCTAACTGAAATTAAATTAAACTTAAGTTGTGGTACATATAACATTTTTACATTCTCTTTTATGAAAGAACAATATGCTATACCTTGACCTTTAGCTTTCAGTTTCCAGCCATTGGCTAATGATATCTGCTGTGCACTCTTGGACATTTTAATAAAATTTTTGTTATCATTTGTTATACAGTGGGATGCTCCACCCATAAATTATTTTTTACAGCTCCGTTAGTATACATGGCTAACTCTAAATTTTTATTTATCTTTTGATGACTTTTAGTATTCTGACCAGCGTTCTGGCACTTTGCTTTTTTACAAAGTCTTGCCAAATGTCCTCTTCCTCCACAATTAAAGCACTTTTTAATTGTGTATGCAGTAGGAGATTTATTATCTTCTTTTTGAGGTTGCTCCCTCCTTAAATGATCTCTTTCAAGTCTTCTTCTGGCCTCTTCAATCAATCTGCCAGTTATATCAGTTAAAGTTAAACTTTCCTCAGGCAAAATTTCAAGGGAAGTGACATAGTTGTCATAACTTTCATCTAGTGAAGATAGAATTATGTAGACTTGGTATAGTTCAGAGAAAATAAGCTCTTTCTTGTGCAGTTCTTGAAAAATGCTTTGCATAGTTTTCAAATGACTCAGCATATCACCATTCGTCTGGAGATGCGTCCTGAAAAGCTTCCGTGTAAGATTTATGTGAGCACCAACGTTATCTCGGACATAAATCCTCTTCAGCTTCTGCCAACACCCAACAGCTGTTTGCTCTCCCTGGATATGAACAAGTTGTTCGTCAGTTAATGTTAAACCTATTATGGAAATAGCTTGTTGATTTTTATGCATAAATTCTTCTATTTTTAGGCTATCTTCATCATCCTCTGGATCCCATTCCTCTACGTTTGGTGGATTTTCAATTATGTTCCACAGACCTTCTCTTCGTAGAAGTAGACTACGTTTCATAGACCATGATACATAGCTTGTTCCATCCAGCTTGGATATAACAGACAAACTTTGTAGATTGACTTGTGCCATGTTTTTCTTAATATGGATATAAAACTACAATTAATAAAACACAGCTGTCTATTTACTGTAATGTATAACAACACAAACTCTCACTTTTTACATAAATCTGTTTTATCCTGGTTAAACTGACTTTGCAGCCTCTGGGCCCATAACCAGTGTTAAGCCTGAGTTCCCCAACCAGGGTTAAGGAGAATGTGCAGCGTTAGTCAGATAGGCACACAGATAAATGAGTGAGATGTTTGTATGTTTATTAACATACAGTAAAAATAACAGATACGCTTGTGCTATCAAAAATATAGTTTATTCCATTATGAGTTCATAGCATAGTCAAAATAACAGTCCAATAGTCATATATCATTTAGTCAGTCCATTCAAGGATATTCAGTTAGCAAAGTCCGTGTAGAATATCCTATGTCAGTTCACTTACAAATCAGTCCTTTGTTTATCTCTCCCGTTCGAGTAACGCAGTCTTGAGTCCATGCAGTAATTAGGGATCATCAAAGCCAGAGAGAGAGCAAGCTGTCGTCTTGCTTCTTTTAAAGTGCTTTCACAACCACTCCTTTAATTACATTCCTATATTTAAAGTTGCAGACACTTTAACTTACAAACTATGATTACATATTTATTATTTTACCTAAACCAGTTAGGGTAAACAATGTTATCCCTAACAACCTTTGTGATAACATCCAGAACAAAACACAACAGCCCTGTTTGGTCATGTCATATAAGATTATTTATCATCATGCACTCTAATATTTCCCATCTTAACTATGAGAAGGTAGAAGTAATAATATCCCTTACCTGAAGGAACATTGTCCTTACTTGTTGGAAGAGAATGAAACAGTAACTTGTCTGTTTTGATGCTACCCACTTCTCCATCATGTGGTGAGGTAAACTAACCCTAACCCGTTTCTTGTCATCTTAGGAAGAAAAATACTTTCCTACTCTTTGATGACGCGTCTCTGGAAATTTCCAGGAAAATCATCAGTGTATTACAAATACTAATTTGACTAAACTTTCAAGTCTCTGACAGTTTGAGGAACCTCAATATTTGTATATCAATAGCGGTAAAAATTTATTGGTATTCAGGGGTGGGCTGTTTCTGGTTCACCCTGGTTCAGACAAACCGGCTGTTAATTTTATGGCTGGTTTGGCAAACTGGCTGGCTCTGCCCACCCTGTCCCTCCCCTGAGTCCCCACATGGCCCATTTTGGATCCCAGGTAAATGCGGGGCCTGCACGGAGGCTCAGGAAAGGTGAAAAATGGGCCTCCCAGAGGCTCCGGAAGGCCAGAAATCAGCCAGTTTCCAGCCTCTATAGGACCTCCGGAGCCCGGAGAGGCCATTTTCGCCCCCCTCGGAGGCTTGAGAAAAGCCTCCAGAGCCTGAGGAGGGCAAAAAACAGACCTCCTGGAAGTTCCAGAAGGCTGGAAACGGGGCTGTTTCTGGCCTTCAGAGAGCCTCTGGAGCCCAGGAAAGCCATTTTCGCCCTCCCGGATGCTCAAGGAAACCCTCCAGAGCCCAGGGAGGGTGAAAACAGCCCCTCTGTGGCCCAATTTCATTCTCAGGCCAGGGTGGTGCAGGAGGTCAACTAGGCCACGCCCACCATGGCCACACCCATCCAGCAATCAGGCAGAGAACTGGTTACTAAATTTTTTGAAGCCCACCCTATTGGTATCTATGACTGCTTTAATTATTCTCTGGTATTTTGCTTTAATTTTTGAGTAAATGATTAACGATAAATGGTTTTTTAAAATAAAATATGCAATTGGTTTTGTGTTTGTTTGTTTTGCCTCAGCATGCATCATCTTGCATCTTTTTTAAATTGAATTGCATTTATTATGTGGAGTTCTTCACAATCACTTTTGTTTTATATCATCCTGATTTGTTTAGCAAAATCTGCAAACTTAGCCAGAATATCATGACCCCTAAATCAAGATAATTTATGAACAGATTAAAGGTAGACTGGTCCCATGCAAATCACTGAAGGATTTACTTTCCCCTATTGAGAAAATTGCTCACTTATTCTTTCTGTTTTTAAGTTAGCAATCCATAAAAGAGCAAAGTCCTCCTATTATTACATGACCTTGGTTTACTACAAAAGCCTTCAGTAACAAGCTTTGTGTTAGGTACAGATCACAGAAAGAAGAACTATTTGTTTTCCCCCACAAACATTGTTTTAATTATACAAAGGCAAAGTCCTATTTCTTGTTTATAAACTTACTGCTAATTCTATGCTTGTTTCTATTTTCTTACCTAACTTGTCCTACAGTCTTCTGTTACTGTAATTTTACAACATTTCCATCTTATTTAATCTACAAACTTCTGTCTCTGTGTTTGTAGCACTGTGTTTTCCTAAGTTAAATTTTTCTTAGCTCTTTAGTTGTTAACTGTTAGTTGTTAATAATTATTTCTTAACTATTAGTTAAAAAATAGTTAACTATTTCTTAGTTCTTAAATCTTTTTTTTTCTCTTCAGATCATTAGCTCTTACAGCCAACCTTAGCCCATTTCCACTGCGAAAAAAAATATTTTACTTTTTATTTTGCTTTTGGAAATGGGTTTTCCTCTCCTCAGCACTCACAGTCATCTCTTTCTAAAGCTGGCTTATGATGCTCATCCCTTGAGTTGCTGCTGCCCTGGTCTCTCTTGGGTTTGCCAGCCTGCTTGCAAGGTTGGTGAAAATTATGGTGAGGCTGTTTTTCTCCTCCATCTCTCAGCTCTGACCATCAACCAGTTTTGCAACTCCCAGATATCCCAGTTTTTGTTGACCGAAGAGCCAGTTTGGTATAATGGTTAAGGCACCAGGCTAGAAAATCAGAAGACGGCAAGTTCCAATGCCATCTTAGGCATGAAAGCTGGTGGGGTGACTTTGGGCCAATCACTCTCTCTCTCTCAGCCCAACCCACCTCATGGGGTTTTGCTTGTGGGAAAACTAGGAGGAAGGAGACCGTGACTTCTAGCTCTTTCTTACATACAAAGCCAGCTGGGCGACATTGGCTGAGACCCTCTCTCTCAGCCCTAGAAAGCAGGCAGTGGCAAACCACTTATGGAAATGTTGCCCAGAAAACTGCAGAGACTAATCTAGAGGCAGCCACCAGGAACCAATACTGACTCAAAGGCAAAAATAAATAAACCGGAGACTGCTGCTGAGGTGCTTGCTTTTATGTTGAAGGTTCCTCTTTCCCACTTAGCTC